>OY726526.1:29379815-29869892 GCA_963383655.1 Bathymodiolus septemdierum
AATACCCTATCACCTGCCCCCGATCATGACCCGCGGCGGGTCATAGTTTTCACCCGCAAAATCACCCATTAAAAATTGATGCCAAATGGGTAAAGAAAGATAACTCTAATTCAATTAAAATCGGATGTACAACGCTAGAAGGCGCTTTTCTTAGGAACGGATGTAATCAACAAAAAATCGCCGCAAGACAATTTGGCGAGTTATTTTTATAATCATAATGAATTAGATTTAAGAAATGGCTTCTTCAGGGAGGAAGAGGTCTTTGTCTGGCCCTGTACAAGTACACCATCAAAATGCAAGAAATATGTTTGCAAATATCAGCAGTTCTGGGAGAAAGAGTTTACATGGTTAAAAAAAAGCGATACTGGTGAAGACATGGCCCACTGTAAACTTTGTAATATCAATTTTCTTCAAAATGGTGCATCACGCGCTATGACCCTCCATTACAGTCCTGGCTGGTGGGTCATGACCCACCATAGCATATCAAGAGGTTGGCAGGTCTGCATATTCTTTGCAAAGAGATAGATTAAGATCAAACATTTTTCTCAGCGGAAGCTATTTTGGAATCAGGGAACAACTTTGAAATACTTTGAGAATAGGTCAGCACCTGTCGATGATAGATTCAATGTTGTTATTGGTTGGCACTTCATTGCTTCTGCTTTTGTCACTGATCATGTTCTGTCAAGTTCTGCAGTTTTACGAAACGAAGACAAAGGCTTTTGTGACATCTTCAGCTTTTCGAAATTAAAGTGTGATCTGGATTAATTGTGTTTTTACATTGAATATGGCAAAAGCAATAATTCTTTCCAGTATGACTGCAACTAAAGTCTACACACCGTACAGTAGACCAAGTCTCTTTATTGACAAAGTTAATCAGGGATATAAAGAATGGTATGATTCTTAATACTTCTGCATGTATTTTGTCTTCTTTTTTGGAATATCCGTGTTTCAAAGCTACAGATTCATTTCCAGCATTCTGATCAAGAACGTCTTCATCTGCAGAAGACATGGTTTTTTCAAGCCCTGTATGTGATACCAGTCGGTGAAACACTTTAAAAAGCAGCAATTATTATAAAGCAAGCGTCTTCTAACACTGATCAATGCAATTTGATACTAATTTCGCAACAAACACAATTTTTTTCCCAGATCGTGAGTAAACCGTAGATTTACGTCTGCTAAGCGTGATGCATAATTTCAATTAAAAATCTGTGTAAAATCTGTACCAGTAAACAGCTCTGAAATCAGGTCGTGAGGATTTTGAACAACCGTTTACAGCAGGTGAATGTTAAACTTTGAATGACCACTGACTGTGTTAGTATGATAACCACTTTAATTGGAGTTAACATATAAATCAGGTTGGCAGGGTTTTAAACAACCGTTTACAGCAGGTGACCGTTAAGGCAAGTTTGACTATATTTTGATTATCTCACAAATTGTTAAGTAGTTTGTTGATCAATAAAATGCTTGAAAATTCATTGGTATATCTTGTTTATTTTATTTTTTCGTAAGAGTTTTCAATCTGTTGATTGATCGACCCTTGAAATGCATGTAATTTCAAACACAACATTATAATCTGGACAGATTTATTAATTTAATTCTTTATTTATTTAACGAGGTTTGCCAATAGCCGATGGCTACAAGCGGTTTTCCTCAAAATACATACATGAATATATAGTCTGATTGTATAATAATTACCAACCACCATAACACAGAGGCCACATGGATAAAGTGGTTCTAGATATTTCAAACAAACCTTAAGATGATGATGCGTGGTAAACAAACGACTACAGCCATCAAAATTACATTTAAACGCTTTCTCTCCAATGTTGTTCATAAATTTTTCTGAAACAGATTTCTCTGGTCCAATACCAGCTGTGATTACTGTCTGAAAATAAAATAGAGGTTAAGTGGGCCGAGCCTGTGTCGCTCACCTGTCGGACCTACCAGAAACAAGAATTGCCCATGGTGGCCATGTCTAAACGGAACGGGACGAAATGAGCAAATTTATAGAGGACATTCCATAGATGCTTCCTGCCAAGCGGTTTCAGTGGAGAAGATTTGTTTAAATCGACCAATCAGAAACAAGAATTGCCTGTGGCGGCCATGTTTGTAAACGGATCAGGACAAAATGAGCAATATTTATATAGGACATGCCATAGATGATTTCTACCAAGTTCCGTTGCATTTGGATGAGCAGTTTCAGAGGAGAAGATTTTTTTAGAAATTGACCACCCAAAAACAAGAATTTCCTATGGCAGCCATGTTTGTAAACGGATCAGGATGAAAAGAGCAATAGATGACCTTCCATAGAGGCTTCCTACCAAGTTTCTGTTCATTTGGCAAAGCAGTTTTAGAGGAGAAGATTTTTTAGAAATCTACCAACCAGAAACAAGAATTGCCTATGGCCGCCATGTTTGTTAACAGATCGGGACAAATGAGCAATCTATATAAAGGACCTTCCATAGATGCTTCCTACCATTAGAGAAGATTTATAGAAATTGACCAACCAGAAACTAGAATTGCCTATTGCGGCCATATTTGTTAATGGATCAGGACGAAATGAGCAATCTTTATACAGGACCTGCCATAGATGCTTCCTACCAAGTTTCGGTTCATTTGACTAAGCGGTTTCAGAGGAGAAGATTAAAAGACGAAGGGCGCCAGGTGATGACAAAAGCTCAATTTGCCTTTGGAAAGGTGAGCTTAAAATTTATATAATAAGAAAATTTTTAATTTCAAATATGACAAAATGTGAATGGTCTCCTCATTGAAGATAAACAAATCATTATAAACATAAAGATTTTATAACACCTGTTTGACATCAGATTTTCAATGAATTTATCCAATCATGTGTTGTCACATAATATGCTTCATAAGATAATGTACCCCACCTCCCCTGTGAAAGTGCCCCATTGGACATTATTACATATGAAATTCTGTTTGTGGACAATTAACACGTGACAGAATAAAATTCATGATACAATTAAATAGTGATAGTTTGTACATTATTTTTTATGAAATATCCGGGTGGACAAAATTTCACATGAGATAATACTATAGTGGTTGGCAATATTGTTTGAGGGACTGTCGTAGAAGTGATCGCATGGTAGTTGAATTTACAACTACCTATGCAATCAGTGCCTATCACCACTGATGTTGTGAGTTCGAATCCCGTTCAGAGCGAGGTGTACAACGTTAAGTGATCAAGTTGACCGCCACGATACATAACTGAAATATTGACGAAAGTGGCAATAAACACCATAAAACCAACCAACCAAATCACTCATTACAGCTGTGATTGATGATATAGTCACTCATTATTGTTGTGGTTCCTAGTATTATCAGCTCTTACAGCTGTGATTGATGATATAGTCAACCATTATTGTTGTGGTTTGGTTCCTAGTATTATCAACTCTTACAGCTGTGATTGATGATATAGTCAATCATTATTGTTGTGGTTTGGTTCCTAGTATGATCAGCTCTTACAGCTGTGATTGATGATATAGTCAACCATTATTGTTGTGGTTTGGTTCCTAGTATTATCAGCTCTTACAGCTGTGATTGATGATATAGTCAACCATTATTGTTGTGGTTTGGTTCCTAGTATTATCAACTCTTACAGCTGTGATTGATGATATAGTCAACCATTATTGTTGTGGTTTGGTTCCTAGTATTATCAACTCTTACAGCTGTGATTGATGATATAGTCAACCATTATTGTTGTGGCTTAGTTCCTAGTATTATCAGCTCTTACAGCTGTGATTGATGATATAGTCAACCATTATTGTTGTGGTTTAGTTCCTAGTATTATCAGCTCTTACAGCTGTGATTGATGATATAGTCAATCATTATTGTTGTGGTTCCTAGTATTATCAGCTCTTACAGCTGTGATTGATGATATAGTCAACCATTATTGTTGTGGTTTGGTTCCTAGTATTATCAGCTCTTACAGCTGTGATTGATGATATAGTCAACCATTATTGTTGTGGTTTAGTTCCTAGTATTATCAGCTCTTACAGCTGTGATTGATGATATAGTCAACCATTATTGTTGTGGTTTAGTTCCTAGTATTATCAGCTCTTACAGCTGTGATTGATGATATAGTCAATCATTATTGTTGTGGTTTGGTTCCTAGTATTATCAGCTCTTACAGCTGTGATTGATGATATAGTCAACCATTATTGTTGTGGTTTAGTTCCTAGTATGATCAGCTCTTACAGCTGTGATTGATGATATAGTCAACCATTATTGTTGTGGTTTAGTTCCTAGTATTATCAGCTCTTACAGCTGTGATTGATGATATAGTCAACCATTATTGTTGTGGTTTAGTTCCTAGTATTATCAACTCTTACAGCCGTGATTGATGATATAGTCAATCATTATTGTTTTGGTTCCTAGTATTATTAACTCTTACAGCTGTGATTTAGTCAACCATTACTTTACACTATTTATTCCATCATTATTAAAACTTACAATATGGCCCGGAATTATCTGCCCTTTGGCCTGTGTAAACTGTAATGATTGCAGTGTCCCTTCCTGTTTAATATTATCTGCCTGTAATAAAAAACAAATTACATTTCTTTTTTTTTTACATTTTGCATTTTGTTGAGTCTCAAGAAAAAAACCAGATTTATTTCAAATGATATTACAATGTTAGTTTCCTAAGAACATTCAATAAGTAATTATTGCTCAAGGGAGTGAGTGAGTGATTGTTGCTTAATGCCAACTCAGCAATTTTTCACCTATATCATGGCGAGAACAAGCTAATTTTCAATGAGATGATGATGAAGTCCGCTTTGTTCTAGATCAACACGCTGAGTTGGATTTTTATAGCGCTAACTAACTGAAACAACAGTCCGGGGATAGACATGTCACCCCACTCGGACACATTATCCTGATTCTGAGCCAACCAGTCTTTTCTCTTTTTCCTTAATGCTGCATGTTTAGTGGAGAAGCGACAAATACCAATTGATAGTCTTTGGTTTGAACCGATCGGGCTCGAATCCACGATCTACAACACTGGAGACGAGTATGCTAACCATTACATCACCGATGTGGTTATTTTGTTTTCACTTTCAGTATTGATTGAACTATTTGTTGTTGTTTGTTGTGATTGGTTTTTGACTGTTGATGCTTGTTGTGATTGGTTGAATTTTTTACCATCAATTTTTTACTTGTTAAGGTAAAGCCCATATTAAAACATCCTACACAAATCAAACACTTTGTAAATATCACCTATCTATTCTAATTACCTGTCTATGGTACAAAAAAAAACCATTAGACCTAAAGGTGTTCTATTTACACAGGTTTATTTTACCTGTGAAGTAAACTGCTCTAGATTGATTCCTGTTGGATCGAGGGTAGCATCCCCAAATAAAGAAATGGCAGAAGGATGTGTTATATAGGCTGTTGTACCATCTTCTAGATGTAAAGTATGGATACCGTCTGAAACAGAGATAAATGTTACAACAATGGATTCCTGAAATATCATCATGTGTATCTGTAGTGTTAGGGTTAGGGCTCTAATCTTCAATGTCACTTTATCTGTAGTGTTAGGGTTAGGGCTCTAGGGCTCTAATCTTCAATGCCACTTTATCTGTAGTGTTAGGGTTAGGGCTCTAATCTTCAATGCCACTTTATCTGTAGGGTTAGGGTTAGGGTTCTAATCTTCAATGCCACTTTATCTGTAGTGTTAGGGTTAGGGCTCTAATCTTCAATGCCACTGTATCTATAGTGTTAGGGTTAGGGCTCTAATCTTCAATGCCACTTTATCTGTAGTGTTAGGGTTAGGGTTCTAATCTTCAATGCCACTTTATCTGTAGTGTTAGGGTTAGGGCTCTAATCTTCAATGCCACTGTATCTGTAGTGTTAGGGTTAGAGCTCTAATCTTCAATGCCACTTTATCTGTAGTGTTAGGGTTAGTGCTCTAATCTTCAATGCCACTGTATCTGTAGTGTTAGGCTTAGGGCTCTAATCTTCAATGCCACTTTATCTGTAGTGTTAGGATTAGGGCTCTAATCTTCAATGCCACTTTATCTGTAGTGTTAGGGTTAGGGCTCTAATCTTCAATGCCACTTTATCTGTAGTGTTAGGGTTAGGGCTCTAATCTTCAATGCCACTTTATCTGTAGTGTTAGGGTTAGGGCTCTAATCTTCAATGCCACTTTATCTGTAGTGTTAGGGTTAGGGCTCTAATCTTCAATGCCACTTTATCTGTAGGGTTAGGGCTCTAATCTTCAATGCCACTTTATCTGTAGTGTTAGGGTTCTAATCTTCAATGCCACTGTATCTGTAGTGTTAGGCTTAGGGCTCTAATCTTCAATGCCACTTTATCTGTAGTGTTAGGATTAGGGCTCTAATCTTCAATGCCACTTTATCTGTAGTGTTAGGGTTAGGGCTCTAATCTTCAATGCCACTTTATCTGTAGTGTTAGGGTTAGGGCTCTAATCTTCAATGCCACTTTATCTGTAGTGTTAGGGTTAGGGCTCTAATCTTCAATGCCACTTTATCTGTAGGGTTAGGGCTCTAATCTTCAATGCCACTTTATCTGTAGTGTTAGGGTTCTAATCTTCAATGCCACTGTATCTGTAGTGTTAGGGTTCTAATCTTCAATGCCACTTTATCTGTACTGTTAGGGTTAGGGCTCTAATCTTCAATGCCACTTTATCTGTAGTATTAGGGTTAGGGCTCTAATCTTCAATGCCACTTTATCTGTAGTGTTAGGGTTAGGGTTCTAATCTTCAATGCCACTGTATCTGTAGTGTTAGGGTTAGGGCTCTAATCTTCAATGCCACTTTATCTGTAGTGTTAGGGTTAGGGCTCTAATCTTCAATGCCACTTTATCTGTAGTGTTAGGGTTGGGGTTCTAATCTTCAATGCCACTTTATCTGTAGTGTTAGGGTTAGGGTTCTAATCTTCAATGCCACTTTATCTGTAGTGTTAGGGTTAGGGCTCTAATCTTCAATGCCACTTTATCTGTAGTGTTAGGGTTAGGGCTCTAATTTTCAATGCCACTTAATCTGTAGTGTTAGGGTTAGGGCTCTAATCTTCAATGCCACTTTATCTGTAGTGTTAGGGTTAGGGCTCTAATCTTCAATGGCACTGTATCTGTAGTGTTAGGGTTAGGGCTCTAATCTTCAATGCCACTTTATCTGTAGTGTTAGGGTTAGGGCTCTAATCTTCAATGCCACTTTATCTGTAGTGTTACGGTTAGGGCTCTAATCTTCAATGCCACTTTATCTGTAGTGTTAGGGTTAGGGTTCTAATCTTCAATGCCACTTTATCTGTAGTGTTAGGAATAGGGTTCTAATCTTCAATGCCACTTTATCTGTAGTGTTAGGGTTTGGGCTCTAATCTTCAATGCCACTGTATCTGTAGTATTAGGGTTAGGGCTCTAATCTTCAATGCCACTGTATCTGTAGGGTTAGGGCTCTAATCTTCAATGCCACTTTATCTGTAGTGTTAGGGCTCTAATCTTCAATGCCACTTTATCTGTAGTGTTAGGGTTCTAATCTTCAATGCCACTTTATCTGTAGTGTTAGGGTTAGGGCTCTAATCTTCAATGCCACTTTATCTGTAGTGTTAGGGTTAGGGCTCTAATCTTCAATGCCACTTTATCTGTAGTGTTAGGGTTACGGCTCTAATCTTCAATTCCACTTTATCTGTAGTGTTAGGGTTAGGGCTCTAATCTTCAATGCCACTTTATCTGTAGTGTTAGGGTTAGGGCTCTAATCTGCAATGCCACTGTATCTGTAGGGTTAGGGGTCTAATCTTCAATGCCACTTTATCTGTAGTGTTAGGGCTCTAATCTTCAATGCCACTTTATCTGTAGTGTTAGGGCTCTAATCTTCAATGCCACTTTATCTGTAGTGTTAGGGTTAGGGCTCTAATCTTCAATGCCACTTTATCTGTAGTGTTAGGTTTAGGGCTCTAATCTTCAATGCCACTTTATCTGTAGTGTTAGGGTTAGGGCTCTAATCTTCAATGCCACTGTATCTGTAGGGTTAGGGCTAGGGCTCTAATCTTCAATGCCACTTTATCTGTAGTGTTAGGGTTAGGGCTCTAATCTTCAATTCCACTTTATCTGTAGTGTTAGGGTTAGGGCTCTAATCTTCAATGCCACTTTATCTGTAGTGTTAAGGTTAGGGCTCTAATCTTCAATGCCACTTTATCTGTAGTGTTAGGGTTAGGGTTCTAATCTTCAATGCCACTTTATCTGTAGTGTTAGGGTTAGGGCTCTAATCTTCAATGCCACTTTCAATGAAGTGTATCTGTAGTGTTAGGGTTAGGGCTCTAATCTTCAATGCCACTTTATCTGTAGTGTTAGGGTTAGGGCTCTAATCTTCAATGCCACTTTATCTGGAGTGTTAGGGTTAGGGCTCTAATCTTCAATGCCACTTTATCTGTAGTGTTAGGGTTAGGGCTCTAATCTTCAATGCCACTTTATCTGTAGTGTTAGGGTTAGAGCTCTAATCTTCAATGCAACTTTATCTGTAGTGTTAGGGTTAGGGTTCTAATCTTCAATGCCACTTTATCTGTAGTGTTAGGGTTAGGGTTCTAATCTTCAATGCCACTTTATCTGTAGTGTTAGGGTTAGGGCTCTAATCTTCAATGCCACTTTATCTGTAGTGTTAGGGTTAGGGCTCTAATCTTCAATGCCACTTTATCTGTAGTGTTAGGGTTACGGCTCTAATCTTCAATGCCACTTTATCTGTAGTGTTAGGGTTAGGGTTCTAATCTTCAATGCTACTTTATCTGTAGTGTTAGGGTTAGGGTTCTAATCTTCAATGCCACTTTATCTGTAGTGTTAGGGTTAGGGCTCTAATCTTCAATGCCACTTTATCTGTAGTGTTAGGGTTAGGGTTCTAATCTTCAATGCCACTTTATCTGTAGTGTTAGGGTTAGGGCTCTAATCTTCAATGCCACTTTATCTGTAGTATTAGGGTTAGGGCTCTAATCTTCAATGCCACTTTATCTGTAGTGTTAGGGTTAGGGTTCTAATCTTCAATGCCACTTTATCTGTAGTGTTAGGGTTAGGGCTCTAATCTTCAATGCCACTTTATCTGTAGTGTTAGGGTTAGGGCTCTAATCTTCAATGCCACTTTATCTGTAGTGTTAGGGTTAGGGCTCTAATCTTCAATGCCACTTTATCTGTAGTGTTAGGGTTAGGGCTCTAATCTTCAATGCCACTTTATCTGTAGTGTTAGGGTTAGGGTTCTAATCTTCAATGCCACTTTATCTGTAGTGTTAGGATTAGGGCTCTAATCTTCAATGCCACTTTATCTGTAGTGATAGGGTTAGGGTTCTAATCTTCAATGCCACTTTATCTGTAGTGTTAGGGTTAGGACTCTAATCTTCAATGCCACTGTATCTGTAGTGTTAGGGTTCTAATCTTCAATGCCACTTTATCTGTAGTGTTAGGGTTAGGGCTCTAATCTTCAATGCCACTTTATCTGTAGTGTTAGGGTTAGGGCTCTAATCTTCAATGCCACTTTATCTGTAGTGTTAGGGTTAGGGCTCTAATCTTCAATGCCACTTTATCTGTAGTGTTAGGGTTAGGGCTCTAATCTTCAATGCCACTTTATCTGTAGTGTTAGGGTTGGGGTTCTAATCTTCAATGCCACTTTATCTGTAGTGTTAGGGTTAGGGTTCTAATCTTCAATGCCACTTTATCTGTAGTGTTAGGGTTAGGGCTCTAATCTTCAATGCCACTGTATCTGTAGTGTTAGGATTCTAATCTTCAATGCCACTTTATCTGTAGTGTTAGGGTTAGGGCTCTAATCTTCAATGCCACTTTATCTGTAGTGTAAGGGTTGGGGTTCTAATCTTCAATGCCACTTTATCTGTAGTGTTAGAGTTAGGGCTCTAATCTTCAATGCCACTTTATCTGTAGTGTTAGGGTTAGGGCTCTAATCTTCAATGCCACTTTATCTGTAGTGTTAGGGTTAGGGCTCTAATCTTCAATGCCACTGTATCTGTAGTGTTAGGGTTAGGGCTCTAATCTTCAATGCCACTTTATCTGTAGTGTTAGGGTTCTAATCTTCAATGCCACTTTATCTGTAGTGTTAGGGTTCTAATCTTCAATGCCACTTTATCTGTAGTGTTAGGGTTCTAATCTTCAATGCCACTTTATCTTTAGTGTTAGGGTTAGGGCTCTAATCTTCAATGCCACTTTATCTGTAGTGTTAGGGTTAGGGCTCTAATCTTCAATGCCACTTTATCTGTAGTGTTAGGGTTAGGGCTCTAATCTTCAATGCCACTTTATCTGTAGTGTTAGGGTTAGGGCTCTAATCTTCAATGCCACTTTATCTGTAGTGTTAGGGTTAGGGTTCTAATCTTCAATGGCACTTTATCTGTAGTGTTAGGGTTAGGGCTCTAATCTTCAATGCCACTTTATCTGTAGTGTTAGGGTTAGGGCTCTAATCTTCAATGCCACTTTATCTGTAGTGTTAGGGTTAGGGTTCTAATCTTCAATGCCACTTTATCTGTAGTGTTAGGGTTAGGGTTCTAATCTTCAATGCCACTTTATCTGTAGTGTTAGGGTTAGGGCTCTAATCTTCAATGGCACTTTATCTGTAGTGTTAGGGTTAGGGCTCTAATCTTCAATGCCACTTTATCTGTAGTGTTAGGGTTAGGGCTCTAATCTTCAATGCCACTTTATCTGTAGTGTTAGGATTAGAGTTCTAATCTTCAATGCCACTTTATCTGTAGTGTTAGGGTTAGGGTTCTAATCTTCAATGCCACTTTATCTGTAGTGTTAGGGTTAGGGTTCTAATCTTCAATGCCACTTTATCTGTAGTGCTAGGGTTAGGGCTCTAATCTTCAATGCCACTTTATCTGTAGTGTTAGGGTTAGGGCTCTAATCTTCAATGCCACTTTATCTGTAGTGTTAGGGTTAGGGCTCTAATCTTCAATGCCACTTTATCTGTAGTGTTAGGGTTAGGGCTCTAATCTTCAATGCCACTTTATCTGTAGTGTTAGGGTTAGGGCTCTAATCTTCAATGCCACTTTATCTGTAGTGTTAGGGTTAGGGCTCTAATCTTCAATGCCACTTTATCTGTAGTGTTAGGGTTAGGGTTCTAATCTTCAATGCCACTGTATCTGTAGTGTTAGGGTTAGGGTTCTAATCTTCAATGCCACTGTATCTGTAGTGTTAGGGTTAGGGTTCTAATCTTCAATGCCACTTTATCTGTAGTGTTAGGGTTAGGGCTCTAATCTTCAATGCCACTTTATCTGTAGTGTTAGGGCTCTAATCTTCAATGCCACTTTATCTGTAGTGTTAGGGTTAGGGCTCTAATCTTCAATGCCACTTTATCTGTATTGTTACGGTTAGGGCTCTAATCTTCAATGCCACTGTATCTGTAGTGTTAGGGTTAGGGTTCTAATCTTCAATGGCACTTTATCTGTAGTGTTAGGGTTAGGGCTCTAATCTTCAATGCCACTTTATCTGTAGTGTTAGGGTTAGGGCTCTAATCTTCAATGGCACTTTATCTGTAGTGTTAGGGTTAGGGCTCTAATCTTCAATGCCACTTTATCTGTAGTGTTAGGGTTACGGCTCTAATCTTCAATGCCACTTTATCTGTAGTGTTAGGGTTACGGCTCTAATCTTCAATGCCACTTTATCTGTAGTGTTAGGGTTACGGCTCTAATCTTCAATGCCACTTTATCTGTAGTGTTAGGGTTAGGGCTCTAATCTTCAATGCCACTTTATCTGTAGTGTTAGGGTTAGGGCTCTAATCTTCAATGCCACTTTATCTGTAGTGTTAGGGTTAGGGCTCTAATCTTCAATGCCACTTTATCTGTAGTGTTAGGGTTAGGGCTCTAATCTTCAATGCCACTTTATCTATAGTGTTAGGGTTAGGGCTCTAATCTTCAATGCCACTTTATCTGTAGTGTTAGGGTTAGGGCTCTAATCTTCAATGCCACTTTATCTGTAGTGTTAGGGTTAGGGTTCTAATCTTCAATGGCACTTTATCTGTAGTGTTAGGGTTAGGGCTCTAATCTTCAATGCCACTTTATCTGTAGTGTTAGGGTTAGGGCTCTAATCTTCAATGCCACTTTATCTGTAGTGTTAGGGTTAGGGTTCTAATCTTCAATGCCACTTTATCTGTAGTGTTAGGGTTAGGGTTCTAATCTTCAATGCCACTTTATCTGTAGTGTTAGGGTTAGGGCTCTAATCTTCAATGCCACTTTATCTGTAGTGTTAGGGTTAGGGCTCTAATCTTCAATGCCACTTTATCTGTAGTGTTAGGGTTAGGGCTCTAATCTTCAATGCCACTTTATCTGTAGTGTTAGGGTTAGGGCTCTAATCTTCAATGCCACTTTATCTGTAGTGTTAGGGTTAGGGCTCTAATCTTCAATGCCACTTTATCTGTAGTGTTAGGGTTAGGGCTCTAATCTTCAATGCCACTTTATCTGTAGTGTTAGGGTTAGGGCTCTAATCTTCAATGCCACTTTATCTGTAGTGTTAGAGTTAGGGCTCTAATCTTCAATGCCACTTTATCTGTATTGTTACGGTTAGGGCTCTAATCTTCAATGCCACTGTATCTGTAGTGTTAGGGTTAGGGTTCTAATCTTCAATGGCACTTTATCTGTAGTGTTAGGGTTAGGGCTCTAATCTTCAATGCCACTTTATCTGTAGTGTTAGGGTTAGGGCTCTAATCTTCAATGCCACTTTATCTGTAGTGGTAGGGTTAGGGCTCTAATCTTCAATGCCACTTTATCTGTAGTGTTAGGGTTACGGCTCTAATCTTCAATGCCACTTTATCTGTAGTGTTAGGGTTACGGCTCTAATCTTCAATGCCACTGTATCTGTAGTGTTCGGGTTAGGGCTCTAATCTTCAATGCCACTTTATCTGTAGTGTTAGGGTTACGGCTCTAATCTTCAATGCCACTTTATCTGTAGTGTTAGGGTTAGGGCTCTAATCTTCAATGCCACTTTATCTGTAGTGTTAGGGTTAGGGCTCTAATCTTCAATGCCACTTTATCTATAGTGTTAGGGTTAGGGCTCTAATCTTCAATGCCACTTTATCTGTAGTGTTAGGGTTAGGGCTCTAATCTTCAATGCCACTTTATCTGTAGTGTTAGGGTTCTAATCTTCAATGCCACTGTATCTGTAGTGTTAGGGTTAGGGCTCTAATCTTCAATGCCACTGTATCTGTAGTGTTAGGGTTAGGGCTCTCATCTTCAATGCCACTTTATCTGTAGTGTTAGGGTTAGGGCTCTAATCTTCAATGCCACTTTATCTGTAGTGTTAGGGTTAGGGCTCTAATCTTCAATGCCACTGTATCTGTAGTGTTAGGGTTAGGGCTCTAATCTTCAATGCCACTTTATCTGTAGTGTTAGGGTTAGGGCTCTAATCTTCAATGCCACTGTATCTATAGTGTTGGGGTTAGGGCTCTAATCTTCAATGCCACTTTATCTGTAGTGTTAGGGTTAGGGCTCTAATCTTCAATGCCACTTTATCTGTAATGTTAGGGTTAGGGCTCTAATCTTCAATGCCACTGTATCTGTAGTGTTAGTGTTAGGGCTCTAATCTTCAATGCCACTGTATCTGTAGTGTTAGGGCTAGGGCTCTAATCTTCAATGCCACTGTATCTGTAGTGTTAGGGTTAGAGCTCTAATCTTCAATGCCACTGTATCTGTAGTGTTAGGGTTAGGGCTCTAATCTTCAATGCCACTTTATCTGTAGTGTTAGGGTTGGGGTTCTAATCTTCAATGCCACTTTATCTGTAGTGTTAGGGTTAGGGCTCTAATCTTCAATGCCACTGTATCTGTAGTGTTACGGTTAGGGCTCTAATCTTCAATGCAACTTTATCTGTAGTGCTAGGGTTAGGGCTCTAATCTTCAATGCCACTTTATCTGTAGTGTTAGGGTTAGGGCTCTAATCTTCAATGCCACTTTCAATGAAGTGTATCTGTAGTGTTAGGGTTAGGGCTCTAATATTCAATGCCACTTTATCTGTAGTCTTAGGGTTAGGGCTCTAATCTTCAATGCCACTTTATCTGTAGTGTTAGGGTTAGGGCTCTAATCTTCAATGCCACTTTATCTGTAGTGTTAGGGTTAGGGCTCTAATCTTCAATGCCACTGTATCTGTAGTGTTAGGGTTAGGGCTCTAATCTTCAATGCCACTTTATCTGTAGTGTTAGGGTTAGGGCTCTAATCTTCAATGGCACTTTATCTGTAGTGTTAGGGTTAGGGCTCTAATCTTCAATGCCACTTTATCTGTAGTGTTAGGGTTAGGGCTCTAATCTTCAATGCCACTTTATCTGTAGTGTTAGGGTTAGGGCTCTAATCTTCAATGGCACTTTATCTGTAGTGTTAGGGTTAGGGCTCTAATCTTCAATGCCACTGTATCTGTAGTGTTAGGGTTAGGGCTCTAATCTTCAATGCCACTGTATCTGTAGTGTTAGGGTTAGGGCTCTAATCTTCAATGCCACTTTATCTGTAGTGTTAGGGTTAGGGCTCTAATCTTCAATGCCACTTTATCTGTAGTGTTAGGGTTAGGGCTCTAATCTTCAATGGCACTTTATCTGTAGTGTTAGGGTTAGGGCTCTAATCTTCAATGCCACTGTATCTGTAGTGTTAGGGTTAGGGCTCTAATCTTCAATGCCACTGTATCTGTAGTGTTAGGGTTAGGGCTCTAATCTTCAATGGCACTTTATCTGTAGTGTTAGGGTTAGGGTTCTAATCTTCAATGCCACTTTATCTGTAGTGTTAGGGTTAGGGCTCTAATCTTCAATGCCACTTTATCTGTAGTGTTAGGGTTAGGGCTCTAATCTTCAATGGCACTTTATCTGTAGTGTTAGGGTTAGGGCTCTAATCTTCAATGCCACTGTATCTGTAGTGTTAGGGTTAGGGCTCTAATCTTCAATGCCACTGTATCTGTAGTGTTAGGGTTAGGGCTCTAATCTTCAATGCCACTTTATCTGTAGTGTTAGGGTTAGGGCTCTAATCTTCAATGCCACTTTATCTGTAGTGTTAGGGTTAGGGCTCTAATCTTCAATGCCACTTTATCTGTAGTGTTACGGTTAGGGCTCTAATCTTCAATGCCACTTTATCTGTAGTGTTAGGGTTAGGGCTCTAATCTTCAATGCCACTTTATCTGTAGTGTTAGGGTTAGGGCTCTAATCTTCAATGCCACTTTATCTGTAGTGTTAGGGTTAGGGTTCTAATCTTCAATGCCACTTTATCTGTAGTGTTAGAAATAGGGTTCTAATCTTCAATGCCACTTTATCTGTAGTGTTAGGGTTTGGGCTCTAATCTTCAATGCCACTTTATCTGTAGTATTAGGGTTAGGGCTCTAATCTTCAATGCCACTGTATCTGTAGGGTTAGGGCTCTAATCTTCAATGCCACTTTATCTGTAGTGTTAGGGCTCTAATCTTCAATGCCACTTTATCTGTAGTGTTAGGGTTCTAATCTTCAATGCCACTTTATCTGTAGTGTTAGGGTTAGGGCTCTAATCTTCAATGCCACTTTATCTGTAGTGTTAGGGTTAGGGTTCTAATCTTCAATGCCACTTTATCTGTAGTGTTAGGGTTAGGGCTCTAATCTTCAATGCCACTTTATCTGTAGTGTTAGGGTTACGGCTCTAATCTTCAATTCCACTTTATCTGTAGTGTTAGGGTTAGGGCTCTAATCTTCAATGCCACTTTATCTGTAGTGTTAGGGTTAGGGCTCTAATCTGCAAGGCCACTGTATCTGTAGGGTTAGGGGTCTAATCTTCAATGCCACTTTATCTGTAGTGTTAGGGCTCTAATCTTCAATGCCACTTTATCTGTAGTGTTAGGGCTCTAATCTTCAATGCCACTTTATCTGTAGTGTTAGGGTTAGGGCTCTAATCTTCAATGCCACTTTATCTGTAGTGTTAGGTTTAGGGCTCTAATCTTCAATGCCACTTTATCTGTAGTGTTAGGGTTAGAGCTCTAATCTTCAATGCCACTTTATCTGTAGTGTTAGGGTTAGGGTTCTAATCTTCAATGCCACTTTATCTGTAGTGTTAGGGTTAGGGCTCTAATCTTCAATGCCACTTTATCTGTAGTGTTAGGTTTAGGGCTCTAATCTTCAATGCCACTTTATCTGTAGTGTTAGGGTTAGAGCTCTAATCTTCAATGCCACTTTATCTGTAGTGTTAGGGTTAGGGTTCTAATCTTCAATGCCACTTTATCTGTAGTGTTAGGTTTAGGGCTCTAATCTTCAATGCCACTTTATCTGTAGTGTTAGGGTTAGGGCTCTAATCTTCAATGCCACTGTATCTGTAGTGTTAGGGTTAGGGCTCTAATCTTCAATGCCACTGTATCTGTAGTGTTAGGGTTAGGGCTCTAATCTTCAATGCCACTTTATCTGTAGTGTTAGGGTTAGGGCTCTAATCTTCAATGCCACTTTATCTGTAGTGTTAGGGTTAGGGCTCTAATCTTCAATGCCACTGTATCTGTAGTGTTAGGGTTAGGGCTCTAATCTTCAATGCCACTTTATCTGTAGTGTTAGGGTTAGGGCTCTAATCTTCAATGCCACTGTATCTATAGTGTTGGGGTTAGGGCTCTAATCTTCAATGCCACTTTATCTGTAGTGTTAGGGTTAGGGCTCTAATCTTCAATGCCACTTTATCTGTAATGTTAGGGTTAGGGCTCTAATCTTCAATGCCACTGTATCTGTAGTGTTAGTGTTAGGGCTCTAATCTTCAATGCCACTGTATCTATAGTGTTAGGGTTAGGGCTCTAATCTTCAATGCCACTTTATCTGTAGTGTTAGGGTTAGAGCTCTAATCTTCAATGCCACTGTATCTGTAGTGTTAGGGTTAGGGCTCTAATCTTCAATGCCACTTTATCTATAGTGTTAGGGTTAGGGCTCTAATCTTCAATGCCACTTTATCTGTAGTGTTAGGGTTAGAGCTCTAATCTTCAATGCCACTGTATCTGTAGTGTTAGGGTTAGGGCTCTAATCTTCAATGCCACTTTATCTGTAGTGTTAGGGTTGGGGTTCTAATCTTCAATGCCACTTTATCTGTAGTGTTAGGGTTAGGGCTCTAATCTTCAATGCCACTGTATCTGTAGTGTTACGGTTAGGGCTCTAATCTTCAATGCAACTTTATCTGTAGTGCTAGGGTTAGGGCTCTAATCTTCAATGCCACTTTATCTGTAGTGTTAGGGTTAGGGCTCTAATCTTCAATGCCACTTTCAATGAAGTGTATCTGTAGTGTTAGGGTTAGGGCTCTAATATTCAATGCCACTTTATCTGTAGTCTTAGGGTTAGGGCTCTAATCTTCAATGCCACTTTATCTGTAGTGTTAGGGTTAGGGCTCTAATCTTCAATGCCACTTTATCTGTAGTGTTAGGGTTAGGGCTCTAATCTTCAATGCCACTGTATCTGTAGTGTTAGGGTTAGGGCTCTAATCTTCAATGCCACTTTATCTGTAGTGTTAGGGTTAGGGCTCTAATCTTCAATGGCACTGTATCTGTAGTGTTAGGGTTAGGGCTCTAATCTTCAATGCCACTTTATCTGTAGTGTTAGGGTTAGGGCTCTAATCTTCAATGCCACTTTATCTGTAGTGTTACGGTTAGGGCTCTAATCTTCAATGCCACTTTATCTGTAGTGTTAGGGTTAGGGCTCTAATCTTCAATGCCACTTTATCTGTAGTGTTAGGGTTAGGGTTCTAATCTTCAATGCCACTTTATCTGTAGTGTTAGAAATAGGGTTCTAATCTTCAATGCCACTTTATCTGTAGTGTTAGGGTTTGGGCTCTAATCTTCAATGCCACTTTATCTGTAGTATTAGGGTTAGGGCTCTAATCTTCAATGCCACTGTATCTGTAGGGTTAGGGCTCTAATCTTCAATGCCACTTTATCTGTAGTGTTAGGGCTCTAATCTTCAATGCCACTTTATCTGTAGTGTTAGGGTTCTAATCTTCAATGACACTTTATCTGTAGTGTTAGGGTTAGGGCTCTAATCTTCAATGCCACTTTATCTGTAGTGTTAGGGTTAGGGCTCTAATCTTCAATGCCACTTTATCTGTAGTGTTAGGGTTACGGCTCTAATCTTCAATTCCACTTTATCTGTAGTGTTAGGGTTAGGGCTCTAATCTTCAATGCCACTTTATCTGTAGTGTTAGGGTTAGGGCTCTAATCTGCAATGCCACTGTATCTGTAGGGTTAGGGGTCTAATCTTCAATGCCACTTTATCTGTAGTGTTAGGGCTCTAATCTTCAATGCCACTTTATCTGTAGTGTTAGGGCTCTAATCTTCAATGCCACTTTATCTGTAGTGTTAGGGTTAGGGCTCTAATCTTCAATGCCACTTTATCTGTAGTGTTAGGTTTAGGGCTCTAATCTTCAATGCCACTTTATCTGTAGTGTTAGGGTTAGGGCTCTAATCTTCAATGCCACTGTATCTGTAGGGTTAGGGCTCTAATCTTCAATGCCACTTTATCTGTAGTGTTAAGGTTAGGGCTCTAATCTTCAATGCCACTGTATCTGTAGTGTTAGGGCTCTAATCTTCAATGCCACTTTCAATGAAGTGTATCTGTAGTGTTAGGGTTAGGGCTCTAATCTTCAATGCCACTTTATCTGTAGTGTTAGGGTTAGGGCTCTAATCTTCAATGCCACTTTATCTGTAGTGTTAGGGTTAGGGTTCTAATCTTCAATGCCACTTTATCTGTAGTGTTAGGGTTAGGGCTCTAATCTTCAATGCCACTTTATCTGTAGTGTTAGGGTTAGGGTTCTAATCTTCAATGCCACTTTATCTGTAGTGTTAGGGTTAGGGCTCTAATCTTCAATGCCACTTTATCTGTAGTATTAGGGTTAGGGCTCTAATCTTCAATGCCACTTTATCTGTAGTGTTAGGGTTAGGGTTCTAATCTTCAATGCCACTTTATCTGTAGTGTTAGGGTTAGGGCTCTAATCTTCAATGCCACTTTATCTGTAGTGTTAGGGTTAGGGCTCTAATCTTCAATGCCACTTTATCTGTAGTGTTAGGGTTAGGGCTCTAATCTTCAATGCCACTTTATCTGTAGTGTTAGGGTTAGGGCTCTAATCTTCAATGCCACTTTATCTGTAGTGTTAGGGTTAGGGTTCTAATCTTCAATGCCACTTTATCTGTAGTGTTAGGATTAGGGCTCTAATCTTCAATGCCACTTTATCTGTAGTGATAGGGTTAGGGTTCTAATCTTCAATGCCACTTTATCTGTAGTGTTAGGGTTAGGACTCTAATCTTCAATGCCACTGTATCTGTAGTGTTAGGGTTCTAATCTTCAATGCCACTTTATCTGTAGTGTTAGGGTTAGGGCTCTAATCTTCAATGCCACTTTATCTGTAGTGTTAGGGTTAGGGCTCTAATCTTCAATGCCACTTTATCTGTAGTGTTAGGGTTAGGGCTCTAATCTTCAATGCCACTTTATCTGTAGTGTTAGGGTTGGGGTTCTAATCTTCAATGCCACTTTATCTGTAGTGTTAGGGTTAGGGTTCTAATCTTCAATGCCACTTTATCTGTAGTGTTAGGGTTAGGGCTCTAATCTTCAATGCCACTGTATCTGTAGTGTTAGGATTCTAATCTTCAATGCCACTTTATCTGTAGTGTTAGGGTTAGGGCTCTAATCTTCAATGCCACTTTATCTGTAGTGTAAGGGTTGGGGTTCTAATCTTCAATGCCACTTTATCTGTAGTGTTAGAGTTAGGGCTCTAATCTTCAATGCCACTTTATCTGTAGTGTTAGGGTTAGGGCTCTAATCTTCAATGCCACTTTATCTGTAGTGTTAGGGTTAGGGCTCTAATCTTCAATGCCACTTTATCTGTAGTGTTAGGGTTCTAATCTTCAATGCCACTTTATCTGTAGTGTTAGGGTTCTAATATTCAATGCCACTTTATCTGTAGTGTTAGGGTTAGGGCTCTAATCTTCAATGCCACTTTATCTGTAGTGTTAGGGTTAGGGCTCTAATCTTCAATGCCACTTTATCTGTAGTGTTAGGGTTAGGGCTCTAATCTTCAATGCCACTTTATCTGTAGTGTTAGGGTTAGGGCTCTAATCTTCAATGCCACTTTATCTGTAGTGTTAGGGTTAGGGTTCTAATCTTCAATGGCACTTTATCTGTAGTGTTAGGGTTAGGGCTCTAATCTTCAATGCCACTTTATCTGTAGTGTTAGGGTTAGGGCTCTAATCTTCAATGCCACTTTATCTGTAGTGTTAGGGTTAGGGTTCTAATCTTCAATGCCACTTTATCTGTAGTGTTAGGGTTAGGGTTCTAATCTTCAATGCCACTTTATCTGTAGTGTTAGGGTTAGGGCTCTAATCTTCAATGCCACTTTATCTGTAGTGTTAGGGTTAGGGCTCTAATCTTCAATGCCACTTTATCTGTAGTGTTAGGGTTAGGGCTCTAATCTTCAATGCCACTTTATCTGTAGTGTTAGGGTTAGGGCTCTAATCTTCAATGCCACTTTATCTGTAGTGTTAGGGTTAGGGCTCTAATCTTCAATGCCACTTTATCTGTAGTGTTAGGGTTAGGGCTCTAATCTTCAATGCCACTTTATCTGTAGTGTTAGGGTTAGGGTTCTAATCTTCAATGCCACTGTATCTGTAGTGTTAGGGTTAGGGTTCTAATCTCCAATGCCACTGTATCTGTAGTGTTAGGGTTAGGGTTCTAATCTTCAATGCCACTTTATCTGTAGTGTTAGGGTTAGGGCTCTAATCTTCAATGCCACTTTATCTGTAGTGTTAGGGTTAGGGTTCTAATCTTCAATGCCACTGTATCTGTAGTGTTAGGGTTAGGGTTCTAATCTCCAATGCCACTGTATCTGTAGTGTTAGGGTTAGGGTTCTAATCTTCAATGCCACTTTATCTGTAGTGTTAGGGTTAGGGCTCTAATCTTCAATGCCACTTTATCTGTAGTGTTAGGGTTAGGGTTCTAATCTTCAATGCCACTTTATCTGTAGTGTTAGGGTTAGGGCTCTAATCTTCAATGCCACTTTATCTGTAGTGTTAGGGTTAGGGCTCTAATCTTCAATGCCACTTTATCTGTAGTGTTAGGGTTAGGGCTCTAATCTTCAATGCCACTTTATCTGTAGTGTTAGGGTTAGGGCTCTAATCTTCAATGCCACTTTATCTGTAGTGTTAGGGTTAGGGCTCTAATCTTCAATGCCACTTTATCTGTAGTGTTAGGGTTAGGGCTCTAATCTTCAATGCCACTTTATCTGTAGTGTTAGGGTTAGGGCTCTAATCTTCAATGCCACTGTATCTGTAGTGTTAGGGTTAGGGCTCTAATCTTCAATGGCACTTTATCTGTAGTGTTAGGGTTAGGGCTCTAATCTTCAATGGCACTTTATCTGTAGTGTTAGGGTTAGGGCTCTAATCTTCAATGCCACTTTATCTGTAGTGTTAGGGTTAGGGTTCTAATCTTCAATGGCACTTTATCTGTAGTGTTAGGGTTAGGGCTCTAATCTTCAATGGCACTTTATCTGTAGTGTTAGGGTTAGGGCTCTAATCTTCAATGGCACTTTATCTGTAGTGTTAGGGTTAGGGTTCTAATCTTCAATGCCACTTTATCTGTAGTGTTAGGGTTAGGGCTCTAATCTTCAATGGCACTTTATCTGTAGTGTTAGGGTTAGGGCTCTAATCTTCAATGGCACTTTATCTGTAGTGTTAGGGTTAGGGCTCTAATCTTCAATGCCACTTTATCTATAGTGTTAGGGTTAGGGCTCTAATCTTCAATGCCACTTTATCTGTAGTGTTAGGGTTAGGGCTCTAATCTTCAATGCCACTTTATCTGTAGTGTTAGGGTTAGGGCTCTAATCTTCAATGCCACTTTATCTGTAGTGTTAGGGTTAGGGCTCTAATCTTCAATGCCACTTTATCTGTAGTGTTAGGGTTAGGGCTCTAATCTTCAATGCCACTTTATCTGTAGTGTTAGGGTTACGGCTCTAATCTTCAATGCCACTTTATCTGTAGTGTTAGGGTTAGGGCTCTAATCTTCAATGGCACTTTATCTGTAGTGTTAGGGTTAGGGCTCTAATCTTCAATGCCACTTTATCTGTAGTGTTAGAGTTAGGGCTCTAATCTTCAATGCCACTTTATCTGTAGTGTTAGGGTTAGGGCTCTAATCTTCAATGCCACTTTATCTGTAGTGTTAGGGTTAGGGCTCTAATCTTCAATGCCACTTTATCTGTAGTGTTAGGGTTACGGCTCTAATCTTCAATGCCACTTTATCTGTAGTGTTAGGGTTAGGGCTCTAATCTTCAATGGCACTTTATCTGTAGTGTTAGGGTTAGGGCTCTAATCTTCAATGCCACTTTATCTGTAGTGTTAGGGTTAGGGCTCTAATCTTCAATGCCACTTTATCTGTAGTGTTAGGGTTAGGGCTCTAATCTTCAATGCCACTGTATCTGTAGTGTTAGGGTTAGGGCTCTAATCTTCAATGCCACTTTATCTGTAGTGTTAGGGTTAGGGCTCTAATCTTCAATGGCACTTTATCTGTAGTGTTAGGGTTAGGGCTCTAATCTTCAATGCCACTTTATCTGTAGTGTTAGGGTTAGGGCTCTAATCTTCAATGCCACTTTATCTGTAGTGTTAGGGTTAGGGCTCTAATCTTCAATGGCACTTTATCTGTAGTGTTAGGGTTAGGGCTCTAATCTTCAATGCCACTGTATCTGTAGTGTTAGGGTTAGGGCTCTAATCTTCAATGCCACTGTATCTGTAGTGTTAGGGTTAGGGCTCTAATCTTCAATGCCACTTTATCTGTAGTGTTAGGGTTAGGGCTCTAATCTTCAATGCCACTTTATCTGTAGTGTTAGGGTTAGGGCTCTAATCTTCAATGGCACTTTATCTGTAGTGTTAGGGTTAGGGCTCTAATCTTCAATGCCACTGTATCTGTAGTGTTAGGGTTAGGGCTCTAATCTTCAATGCCACTGTATCTGTAGTGTTAGGGTTAGGGCTCTAATCTTCAATGGCACTTTATCTGTAGTGTTAGGGTTAGGGTTCTAATCTTCAATGCCACTTTATCTGTAGTGTTAGGGTTAGGGCTCTAATCTTCAATGCCACTTTATCTGTAGTGTTAGGGTTAGGGCTCTAATCTTCAATGGCACTTTATCTGTAGTGTTAGGGTTAGGGCTCTAATCTTCAATGCCACTGTATCTGTAGTGTTAGGGTTAGGGCTCTAATCTTCAATGCCACTGTATCTGTAGTGTTAGGGTTAGGGCTCTAATCTTCAATGCCACTTTATCTGTAGTGTTAGGGTTAGGGCTCTAATCTTCAATGCCACTTTATCTGTAGTGTTAGGGTTAGGGCTCTAATCTTCAATGCCACTTTATCTGTAGTGTTACGGTTAGGGCTCTAATCTTCAATGCCACTTTATCTGTAGTGTTAGGGTTAGGGCTCTAATCTTCAATGCCACTTTATCTGTAGTGTTAGGGTTAGGGCTCTAATCTTCAATGCCACTTTATCTGTAGTGTTAGGGTTAGGGTTCTAATCTTCAATGCCACTTTATCTGTAGTGTTAGAAATAGGGTTCTAATCTTCAATGCCACTTTATCTGTAGTGTTAGGGTTTGGGCTCTAATCTTCAATGCCACTTTATCTGTAGTATTAGGGTTAGGGCTCTAATCTTCAATGCCACTGTATCTGTAGGGTTAGGGCTCTAATCTTCAATGCCACTTTATCTGTAGTGTTAGGGCTCTAATCTTCAATGCCACTTTATCTGTAGTGTTAGGGTTCTAATCTTCAATGCCACTTTATCTGTAGTGTTAGGGTTAGGGCTCTAATCTTCAATGCCACTTTATCTGTAGTGTTAGGGTTAGGGTTCTAATCTTCAATGCCACTTTATCTGTAGTGTTAGGGTTAGGGCTCTAATCTTCAATGCCACTTTATCTGTAGTGTTAGGGTTACGGCTCTAATCTTCAATTCCACTTTATCTGTAGTGTTAGGGTTAGGGCTCTAATCTTCAATGCCACTTTATCTGTAGTGTTAGGGTTAGGGCTCTAATCTGCAAGGCCACTGTATCTGTAGGGTTAGGGGTCTAATCTTCAATGCCACTTTATCTGTAGTGTTAGGGCTCTAATCTTCAATGCCACTTTATCTGTAGTGTTAGGGCTCTAATCTTCAATGCCACTTTATCTGTAGTGTTAGGGTTAGGGCTCTAATCTTCAATGCCACTTTATCTGTAGTGTTAGGTTTAGGGCTCTAATCTTCAATGCCACTTTATCTGTAGTGTTAGGGTTAGAGCTCTAATCTTCAATGCCACTTTATCTGTAGTGTTAGGGTTAGGGTTCTAATCTTCAATGCCACTTTATCTGTAGTGTTAGGGTTAGGGCTCTAATCTTCAATGCCACTTTATCTGTAGTGTTAGGTTTAGGGCTCTAATCTTCAATGCCACTTTATCTGTAGTGTTAGGGTTAGAGCTCTAATCTTCAATGCCACTTTATCTGTAGTGTTAGGGTTAGGGTTCTAATCTTCAATGCCACTTTATCTGTAGTGTTAGGTTTAGGGCTCTAATCTTCAATGCCACTTTATCTGTAGTGTTAGGGTTAGGGCTCTAATCTTCAATGCCACTGTATCTGTAGTGTTAGGGTTAGGGCTCTAATCTTCAATGCCACTGTATCTGTAGTGTTAGGGTTAGGGCTCTAATCTTCAATGCCACTTTATCTGTAGTGTTAGGGTTAGGGCTCTAATCTTCAATGCCACTTTATCTGTAGTGTTAGGGTTAGGGCTCTAATCTTCAATGCCACTGTATCTGTAGTGTTAGGGTTAGGGCTCTAATCTTCAATGCCACTTTATCTGTAGTGTTAGGGTTAGGGCTCTAATCTTCAATGCCACTGTATCTATAGTGTTGGGGTTAGGGCTCTAATCTTCAATGCCACTTTATCTGTAGTGTTAGGGTTAGGGCTCTAATCTTCAATGCCACTTTATCTGTAATGTTAGGGTTAGGGCTCTAATCTTCAATGCCACTGTATCTGTAGTGTTAGTGTTAGGGCTCTAATCTTCAATGCCACTGTATCTATAGTGTTAGGGTTAGGGCTCTAATCTTCAATGCCACTTTATCTGTAGTGTTAGGGTTAGAGCTCTAATCTTCAATGCCACTGTATCTGTAGTGTTAGGGTTAGGGCTCTAATCTTCAATGCCACTTTATCTATAGTGTTAGGGTTAGGGCTCTAATCTTCAATGCCACTTTATCTGTAGTGTTAGGGTTAGAGCTCTAATCTTCAATGCCACTGTATCTGTAGTGTTAGGGTTAGGGCTCTAATCTTCAATGCCACTTTATCTGTAGTGTTAGGGTTGGGGTTCTAATCTTCAATGCCACTTTATCTGTAGTGTTAGGGTTAGGGCTCTAATCTTCAATGCCACTGTATCTGTAGTGTTACGGTTAGGGCTCTAATCTTCAATGCAACTTTATCTGTAGTGCTAGGGTTAGGGCTCTAATCTTCAATGCCACTTTATCTGTAGTGTTAGGGTTAGGGCTCTAATCTTCAATGCCACTTTCAATGAAGTGTATCTGTAGTGTTAGGGTTAGGGCTCTAATATTCAATGCCACTTTATCTGTAGTCTTAGGGTTAGGGCTCTAATCTTCAATGCCACTTTATCTGTAGTGTTAGGGTTAGGGCTCTAATCTTCAATGCCACTTTATCTGTAGTGTTAGGGTTAGGGCTCTAATCTTCAATGCCACTGTATCTGTAGTGTTAGGGTTAGGGCTCTAATCTTCAATGCCACTTTATCTGTAGTGTTAGGGTTAGGGCTCTAATCTTCAATGGCACTGTATCTGTAGTGTTAGGGTTAGGGCTCTAATCTTCAATGCCACTTTATCTGTAGTGTTAGGGTTAGGGCTCTAATCTTCAATGCCACTTTATCTGTAGTGTTACGGTTAGGGCTCTAATCTTCAATGCCACTTTATCTGTAGTGTTAGGGTTAGGGCTCTAATCTTCAATGCCACTTTATCTGTAGTGTTAGGGTTAGGGTTCTAATCTTCAATGCCACTTTATCTGTAGTGTTAGAAATAGGGTTCTAATCTTCAATGCCACTTTATCTGTAGTGTTAGGGTTTGGGCTCTAATCTTCAATGCCACTTTATCTGTAGTATTAGGGTTAGGGCTCTAATCTTCAATGCCACTGTATCTGTAGGGTTAGGGCTCTAATCTTCAATGCCACTTTATCTGTAGTGTTAGGGCTCTAATCTTCAATGCCACTTTATCTGTAGTGTTAGGGTTCTAATCTTCAATGACACTTTATCTGTAGTGTTAGGGTTAGGGCTCTAATCTTCAATGCCACTTTATCTGTAGTGTTAGGGTTAGGGCTCTAATCTTCAATGCCACTTTATCTGTAGTGTTAGGGTTACGGCTCTAATCTTCAATTCCACTTTATCTGTAGTGTTAGGGTTAGGGCTCTAATCTTCAATGCCACTTTATCTGTAGTGTTAGGGTTAGGGCTCTAATCTGCAATGCCACTGTATCTGTAGGGTTAGGGGTCTAATCTTCAATGCCACTTTATCTGTAGTGTTAGGGCTCTAATCTTCAATGCCACTTTATCTGTAGTGTTAGGGCTCTAATCTTCAATGCCACTTTATCTGTAGTGTTAGGGTTAGGGCTCTAATCTTCAATGCCACTTTATCTGTAGTGTTAGGTTTAGGGCTCTAATCTTCAATGCCACTTTATCTGTAGTGTTAGGGTTAGGGCTCTAATCTTCAATGCCACTGTATCTGTAGGGTTAGGGCTCTAATCTTCAATGCCACTTTATCTGTAGTGTTAAGGTTAGGGCTCTAATCTTCAATGCCACTGTATCTGTAGTGTTAGGGCTCTAATCTTCAATGCCACTTTCAATGAAGTGTATCTGTAGTGTTAGGGTTAGGGCTCTAATCTTCAATGCCACTTTATCTGTAGTGTTAGGGTTAGGGCTCTAATCTTCAATGCCACTTTATCTGTAGTGTTAGGGTTAGGGTTCTAATCTTCAATGCCACTTTATCTGTAGTGTTAGGGTTAGGGCTCTAATCTTCAATGCCACTTTATCTGTAGTGTTAGGGTTAGGGTTCTAATCTTCAATGCCACTTTATCTGTAGTGTTAGGGTTAGGGCTCTAATCTTCAATGCCACTTTATCTGTAGTATTAGGGTTAGGGCTCTAATCTTCAATGCCACTTTATCTGTAGTGTTAGGGTTAGGGTTCTAATCTTCAATGCCACTTTATCTGTAGTGTTAGGGTTAGGGCTCTAATCTTCAATGCCACTTTATCTGTAGTGTTAGGGTTAGGGCTCTAATCTTCAATGCCACTTTATCTGTAGTGTTAGGGTTAGGGCTCTAATCTTCAATGCCACTTTATCTGTAGTGTTAGGGTTAGGGCTCTAATCTTCAATGCCACTTTATCTGTAGTGTTAGGGTTAGGGTTCTAATCTTCAATGCCACTTTATCTGTAGTGTTAGGATTAGGGCTCTAATCTTCAATGCCACTTTATCTGTAGTGATAGGGTTAGGGTTCTAATCTTCAATGCCACTTTATCTGTAGTGTTAGGGTTAGGACTCTAATCTTCAATGCCACTGTATCTGTAGTGTTAGGGTTCTAATCTTCAATGCCACTTTATCTGTAGTGTTAGGGTTAGGGCTCTAATCTTCAATGCCACTTTATCTGTAGTGTTAGGGTTAGGGCTCTAATCTTCAATGCCACTTTATCTGTAGTGTTAGGGTTAGGGCTCTAATCTTCAATGCCACTTTATCTGTAGTGTTAGGGTTGGGGTTCTAATCTTCAATGCCACTTTATCTGTAGTGTTAGGGTTAGGGTTCTAATCTTCAATGCCACTTTATCTGTAGTGTTAGGGTTAGGGCTCTAATCTTCAATGCCACTGTATCTGTAGTGTTAGGATTCTAATCTTCAATGCCACTTTATCTGTAGTGTTAGGGTTAGGGCTCTAATCTTCAATGCCACTTTATCTGTAGTGTAAGGGTTGGGGTTCTAATCTTCAATGCCACTTTATCTGTAGTGTTAGAGTTAGGGCTCTAATCTTCAATGCCACTTTATCTGTAGTGTTAGGGTTAGGGCTCTAATCTTCAATGCCACTTTATCTGTAGTGTTAGGGTTAGGGCTCTAATCTTCAATGCCACTTTATCTGTAGTGTTAGGGTTCTAATCTTCAATGCCACTTTATCTGTAGTGTTAGGGTTCTAATATTCAATGCCACTTTATCTGTAGTGTTAGGGTTAGGGCTCTAATCTTCAATGCCACTTTATCTGTAGTGTTAGGGTTAGGGCTCTAATCTTCAATGCCACTTTATCTGTAGTGTTAGGGTTAGGGCTCTAATCTTCAATGCCACTTTATCTGTAGTGTTAGGGTTAGGGCTCTAATCTTCAATGCCACTTTATCTGTAGTGTTAGGGTTAGGGTTCTAATCTTCAATGGCACTTTATCTGTAGTGTTAGGGTTAGGGCTCTAATCTTCAATGCCACTTTATCTGTAGTGTTAGGGTTAGGGCTCTAATCTTCAATGCCACTTTATCTGTAGTGTTAGGGTTAGGGTTCTAATCTTCAATGCCACTTTATCTGTAGTGTTAGGGTTAGGGTTCTAATCTTCAATGCCACTTTATCTGTAGTGTTAGGGTTAGGGCTCTAATCTTCAATGCCACTTTATCTGTAGTGTTAGGGTTAGGGCTCTAATCTTCAATGCCACTTTATCTGTAGTGTTAGGGTTAGGGCTCTAATCTTCAATGCCACTTTATCTGTAGTGTTAGGGTTAGGGCTCTAATCTTCAATGCCACTTTATCTGTAGTGTTAGGGTTAGGGCTCTAATCTTCAATGCCACTTTATCTGTAGTGTTAGGGTTAGGGCTCTAATCTTCAATGCCACTTTATCTGTAGTGTTAGGGTTAGGGTTCTAATCTTCAATGCCACTGTATCTGTAGTGTTAGGGTTAGGGTTCTAATCTCCAATGCCACTGTATCTGTAGTGTTAGGGTTAGGGTTCTAATCTTCAATGCCACTTTATCTGTAGTGTTAGGGTTAGGGCTCTAATCTTCAATGCCACTTTATCTGTAGTGTTAGGGTTAGGGTTCTAATCTTCAATGCCACTGTATCTGTAGTGTTAGGGTTAGGGTTCTAATCTCCAATGCCACTGTATCTGTAGTGTTAGGGTTAGGGTTCTAATCTTCAATGCCACTTTATCTGTAGTGTTAGGGTTAGGGCTCTAATCTTCAATGCCACTTTATCTGTAGTGTTAGGGTTAGGGTTCTAATCTTCAATGCCACTTTATCTGTAGTGTTAGGGTTAGGGCTCTAATCTTCAATGCCACTTTATCTGTAGTGTTAGGGTTAGGGCTCTAATCTTCAATGCCACTTTATCTGTAGTGTTAGGGTTAGGGCTCTAATCTTCAATGCCACTTTATCTGTAGTGTTAGGGTTAGGGCTCTAATCTTCAATGCCACTTTATCTGTAGTGTTAGGGTTAGGGCTCTAATCTTCAATGCCACTTTATCTGTAGTGTTAGGGTTAGGGCTCTAATCTTCAATGCCACTTTATCTGTAGTGTTAGGGTTAGGGCTCTAATCTTCAATGCCACTGTATCTGTAGTGTTAGGGTTAGGGCTCTAATCTTCAATGGCACTTTATCTGTAGTGTTAGGGTTAGGGCTCTAATCTTCAATGGCACTTTATCTGTAGTGTTAGGGTTAGGGCTCTAATCTTCAATGCCACTTTATCTGTAGTGTTAGGGTTAGGGTTCTAATCTTCAATGGCACTTTATCTGTAGTGTTAGGGTTAGGGCTCTAATCTTCAATGGCACTTTATCTGTAGTGTTAGGGTTAGGGCTCTAATCTTCAATGGCACTTTATCTGTAGTGTTAGGGTTAGGGTTCTAATCTTCAATGCCACTTTATCTGTAGTGTTAGGGTTAGGGCTCTAATCTTCAATGGCACTTTATCTGTAGTGTTAGGGTTAGGGCTCTAATCTTCAATGGCACTTTATCTGTAGTGTTAGGGTTAGGGCTCTAATCTTCAATGCCACTTTATCTATAGTGTTAGGGTTAGGGCTCTAATCTTCAATGCCACTTTATCTGTAGTGTTAGGGTTAGGGCTCTAATCTTCAATGCCACTTTATCTGTAGTGTTAGGGTTAGGGCTCTAATCTTCAATGCCACTTTATCTGTAGTGTTAGGGTTAGGGCTCTAATCTTCAATGCCACTTTATCTGTAGTGTTAGGGTTAGGGCTCTAATCTTCAATGCCACTTTATCTGTAGTGTTAGGGTTACGGCTCTAATCTTCAATGCCACTTTATCTGTAGTGTTAGGGTTAGGGCTCTAATCTTCAATGGCACTTTATCTGTAGTGTTAGGGTTAGGGCTCTAATCTTCAATGCCACTTTATCTGTAGTGTTAGAGTTAGGGCTCTAATCTTCAATGCCACTTTATCTGTAGTGTTAGGGTTAGGGCTCTAATCTTCAATGCCACTTTATCTGTAGTGTTAGGGTTAGGGCTCTAATCTTCAATGCCACTTTATCTGTAGTGTTAGGGTTACGGCTCTAATCTTCAATGCCACTTTATCTGTAGTGTTAGGGTTAGGGCTCTAATCTTCAATGGCACTTTATCTGTAGTGTTAGGGTTAGGGCTCTAATCTTCAATGCCACTTTATCTGTAGTGTTAGGGTTAGGGCTCTAATCTTCAATGCCACTTTATCTGTAGTGTTAGGGTTAGGGCTCTAATCTTCAATGCCACTGTATCTGTAGTGTTAGGGTTAGGGCTCTAATCTTCAATGCCACTTTATCTGTAGTGTTAGGGTTAGGGCTCTAATCTTCAATGGCACTGTATCTGTAGTGTTAGGGTTAGGGCTCTAATCTTCAATGCCACTTTATCTATAGTGTTAGGGTTAGGGCTCTAATCTTCAATGCCACTTTATCTGTAGTGTTAGGGTTAGGGCTCTAATCTTCAATGCCACTTTATCTGTAGTGTTAGGGTTAGGGTTCTAATCTTCAATGGCACTTTATCTGTAATGTTAGGGTTAGGGCTCTAATCTTCAATGCCACTTTATCTGTAGTGTTAGGGTTAGGGCTCTAATCTTCAATGCCACTTTATCTGTAGTGTTAGGGTTAGGGTTCTAATCTTCAATGCCACTTTATCTGTAGTGTTAGGGTTAGGGTTCTAATCTTCAATGCCACTTTATCTGTAGTGTTAGGGTTAGGGCTCTAATCTTCAATGCCACTTTATCTGTAGTGTTAGGGTTAGGGCTCTAATCTTCAATGCCACTTTATCTGTAGTGTTAGGGTTAGGGCTCTAATCTTCAATGCCACTTTATCTGTAGTGTTAGGGTTAGGGCTCTAATCTTCAATGCCACTTTATCTGTAGTGTTAGGGTTAGGGCTCTAATCTTCAATGCCACTTTATCTGTAGTGTTAGGGTTAGGGCTCTAATCTTCAATGCCACTTTATCTGTAGTGTTAGGGTTAGGGTTCTAATCTTCAATGCCACTGTATCTGTAGTGTTAGGGTTAGGGTTCTAATCTTCAATGCCACTGTATCTGTAGTGTTAGGGTTAGGGTTCTAATCTTCAATGCCACTTTATCTGTAGTGTTAGGGTTAGGGCTCTAATCTTCAATGCCACTTTATCTGTAGTGTTAGGGTTAGGGCTCTAATCTTCAATGCCACTTTATCTGTAGTGTTAGGGTTAGGGCTCTAATCTTCAATGCCACTTTATCTGTAGTGTTAGAGTTAGGGCTCTAATCTTCAATGCCACTTTATCTGTATTGTTACGGTTAGGGCTCTAATCTTCAATGCCACTGTATCTGTAGTGTTAGGGTTACGGCTCTAATCTTCAATGCCACTTTATCTGTAGTGTTAGGGTTACGGCTCTAATCTTCAATGCCACTTTATCTGTAGTGTTAGGGTTACGGCTCTAATCTTCAATGCCACTTTATCTGTAGTGTTAGGGTTAGGGTTCTAATCTTCAATGGCACTTTATCTGTAGTGTTAGGGTTCTAATCTTCAATGCCACTTTATCTGTAGTGTTAGGGTTACGGCTCTAATCTTCAATGCCACTTTATCTGTAGTGTTAGGGTTAGGGCTCTAATCTTCAATGGCACTTTATCTGTAGTGTTAGGGTTAGGGTTCTAATCTTCAATGCCACTTTATCTGTAGTGTTAGGGTTAGGGCTCTAATCTTCAATGCCACTTTATCTGTAGTGTTAGGGTTACGGCTCTAATCTTCAATGCCACTTTATCTGTAGTGTTAGGGTTAGGGCTCTAATCTTCAATGCCACTTTATCTGTAGTGTTAGGGTTAGGGCTCTAATCTTCAATGGCACTTTATCTGTAGTGTTAGGGTTACGGCTCTAATCTTCAATGCCACTTTATCTGTAGTGTTAGGGTTACGGCTCTAATCTTCAATGCCACTTTATCTGTAGTGTTAGGGTTAGGGTTCTAATCTTCAATGGCACTTTATCTGTAGTGTTAGGGCTCTAATCTTCAATGCCACTTTATCTGTAGTGTTAGGGTTACGGCTCTAATCTTCAATGCCACTTTATCTGTAGTGTTAGGGTTAGGGCTCTAATCTTCAATGCCACTTTATCTGTAGTGTTAGGGTTAGGGCTCTAATCTTCAATGGCACTTTATCTGTAGTGTTAGGGTTACGGCTCTAATCTTCAATGCCACTTTATCTGTAGTGTTAGGGTTACGGCTCTAATCTTCAATGCCACTTTATCTGTAGTGTTAGGGTTACGGCTCTAATCTTCAATGCCACTTTATCTGTAGTGTTAGGGTTAGGGCTCTAATCTTCAATGCCACTTTATCTGTAGTGTTAGGGTTAGGGCTCTAATCTTCAATGCCACTTTATCTATAGTGTTAGGGTTAGGGCTCTAATCTTCAATGCCACTTTATCTGTAGTGTTAGGGTTAGGGCTCTAATCTTCAATGCCACTTTATCTGTAGTGTTAGGGTTCTAATCTTCAATGCCACTGTATCTGTAGTGTTAGGGTTAGGGCTCTAATCTTCAATGCCACTGTATCTGTAGTGTTAGGGTTAGGGCTCTAATCTTCAATGCCACTGTATCTGTAGTGTTAGGGTTAGGGCTCTAATCTTCAATGCCACTTTATCTGTAGTGTTAGGGTTAGGGCTCTAATCTTCAATGCCACTTTATCTGTAGTGTTAGGGTTAGGGCTCTAATCTTCAATGCCACTGTATCTGTAGTGTTAGGGTTAGGGCTCTAATCTTCAATGCCACTTTATCTGTAGTGTTAGGGTTAGGGCTCTAATCTTCAATGCCACTGTATCTATAGTGTTGGGGTTAGGGCTCTAATCTTCAATGCCACTTTATCTGTAGTGTTAGGGTTAGGGCTCTAATCTTCAATGCCACTTTATCTGTAATGTTAGGGTTAGGGCTCTAATCTTCAATGCCACTGTATCTGTAGTGTTAGTGTTAGGGCTCTAATCTTCAATGCCACTGTATCTGTAGTGTTAGGGCTAGGGCTCTAATCTTCAATGCCACTTTATCTGTAGTGTTAGGGTTAGGGCTCTAATCTTCAATGCCACTTTATCTGTAGTGTTAGGGTTAGGGCTCTAATCTTCAATGCCACTGTATCTGTAGTGTTAGGGCTAGGGCTCTAATCTTCAATGCCACTTTATCTGTAATGTTAGGGTTAGAGCTCTAATCTTCAATGCCACTGTATCTGTAGTGTTAGGGTTAGGGCTCTAATCTTCAATGCCACTTTATCTGTAGTGTTAGGGTTGGGGTTCTAATCTTCAATGCCACTTTATCTGTAGTGTTAGGGTTAGGGCTCTAATCTTCAATGCCACTGTATCTGTAGTGTTACGGTTAGGGCTCTAATCTTCAATGCAACTTTATCTGTAGTGCTAGGGTTAGGGCTCTAATCTTCAATGCCACTTTATCTGTAGTGTTAGGGTTAGGGCTCTAATCTTCAATGCCACTTTCAATGAAGTGTATCTGTAGTGTTAGGGTTAGGGCTCTAATATTCAATGCCACTTTATCTGTAGTCTTAGGGTTAGGGCTCTAATCTTCAATGCCACTTTATCTGTAGTGTTAGGGTTAGGGCTCTAATCTTCAATGCCACTTTATCTGTAGTGTTAGGGTTAGGGCTCTAATCTTCAATGCCACTGTATCTGTAGTGTTAGGGTTAGGGCTCTAATCTTCAATGCCACTTTATCTGTAGTGTTAGGGTTAGGGCTCTAATCTTCAATGCCACTTTATCTGTAGTGTTAGGGCTAGGGCTCTAATCTTCAATGCCACTTTATCTGTAGTGTTAGGGTTAGGGCTCTAATCTTCAATGCCACTTTATCTGTAGTGTTAGGGTTAGGGCTCTAATCTTCAATGCCACTTTATCTGTAGTGTTAGGGTTAGGGCTCTAATCTTCAATGCCACTTTATCTGTAGTGTTAGGGTTAGGGCTCTAATCTTCAATGCCACTTTATCTGTAGTGTTAGGGTTAGGGTTCTAATCTTCAATGCCACTTTATCAGTAGTGTTAGGGTTAGGGTTCTAATCTTCAATGCCACTGTATCTGTAGTGTTAGGGTTAGGGTTCTAATCTTCAATGCCACTTTATCTGTAGTGTTAGGGTTAGTACTCTAATCTTCAATGCCACTTTATCTGTAGTGTTAGGGTTCTAATCTGCAATGGCACTTTATCTGTAGTGTTAGGGTTAGGGCTCTAATCTTCAATGCCACTTTATCTGTAGTGTTAGGGTTAGGGCTCTAATCTTCAATGCCACTTTATCTGTAGTGTTAGGGTTAGGGCTCTAATCTTCAATGCCACTTTATCTGTAGTGTTAGGGTTCTAATCTTCAATGCCACTGTATCTGTAGTGTTAGGGTTAGGGCTCTAATCTTCAATGCCACTTTATCTGTAGTGTTAGGGTTAGGGCTCTAATCTTCAATGCCACTTTATCTGTAGTGTTAGGGTTAGGGCTCTAATCTTCAATGCCACTGTATCTGTAGGGTTAGGGTTAGGGCTCTAATCTTCAATGCCACTTTATCTGTAGTGCTAGGGTTAGGGCTCTAATCTTCAATGTCACTGTATCTGTAGTGTTGGGGTTAGGGCTCTAATCTTCAATGCCACTTTATCTGTAGTGTTAGGGTTAGGGCTCTAATCTTCAATGCCACTTTATCTGTAGTGTTAGGGTTAGGGCTCTAATCTTCAATGCCACTTTATCTGTAGTGTTAGGGTTAGGGTTCTAATCTTCAATGCCACTTTATCTGTAGTGTTAGGATTAGAGTTCTAATCTTCAATGCCACTGTATCTGTAGTGTTAGGGTTAGGGTTCTAATCTTCAATGCCACTTTATCTGTAGTGTTAGGGTTAGGGCTCTAATCTTCAATGCCACTTTATCTGTAGTGTTAGGGTTAGGGCTCTAATCTTCAATGCCACTTTATCTGTAGTGTTAGGGTTCTAATCTTCAATGGCACTTTATCTGTAGTGTTAGGGTTAGGGCTCTAATCTTCAATGCCACTTTATCTGTAGTGTTAGGGTTAGGGCTCTAATCTTCAATGCCACTTTATCTGTAGTGTTAGGGTTAGGGCTCTAATCTTCAATGCCACTTTATCTGTAGTGTTAGGGTTAAGGCTCTAATCTTCAATGCCACTTTATCTGTAGTGTTAGGGTTCTAATCTTCAATGCCACTGTATCTGTAGTGTTAGGGTTAGGGCTCTAATCTTCAATGCCACTTTATCTGTAGTGTTAGGGTTAGGGCTCTAATCTTCAATGCCACTTTATCTGTAGTGTTAGGGTTAGGGCTCTAATCTTCAATGCCACTTTATCTGTAGTGTTAGGGTTAGGGCTCTAATCTTCAATGCCACTGTATCTGTAGGGTTAGGGTTAGGGCTCTAATCTTCAATGCCACTTTATCTGTAGTGCTAGGGTTAGGGCTCTAATCTTCAATGTCACTGTATCTGTAGTGTTGGGGTTAGGGCTTTAATCTTCAATGCCACTTTATCTGTAGTGTTAGGGTTAGGGCTCTAATCTTCAATGCCACTTTATCTGTAGTGTTAGGGTTAGGGCTCTAATCTTCAATGCCACTTTATCTGTAGTGTTAGGGTTAGGGCTCTAATCTTCAATGCCACTGTATCTGTAGTGTTACGGTTAGGGCTCTAATCTTCAATGCAACTTTATCTGTAGTGCTAGGGTTAGGGCTCTAATCTTCCATGCCACTTTATCTGTAGTGTTAGGGTTAGGGCTCTAATCTTCAATGCCACTTTCAATGAAGTGTATCTGTAGTGTTAGGGTTAGGGCTCTAATCTTCAATGCCACTTTCAATGAAGTGTATCTGTAGTGCTAGGGTTAGGGCTCTAATCTTCAATGCCACTTTATCTGTAGTGTTAGGGTTAGGGCTCTAATCTTCAATGCCACTGTATCTGTAGTGTTAGGGTTAGGGCTCTAATCTTCAATGCCACTGTATCTGTAGTGTTAGGGTTAGGGCTCTAATCTTCAATGCCACTTTATCTGTAGTGGTAGGGTTAGGGCTCTAATCTTCAATGCCACTGTATCTGTAGTGTTAGGGTTAGGGCTCTAATCTTCAATGCCACTTTATCTGTAGTGTTAGGGTTAGGGCTCTAATCTTCAATGCCACTTTATCTGTAGTGTTAGGGTTAGGGCTCTAATCTTCAATGCCACTGTATCTGTAGTGTTAGGGTTAGGGCTCTAATCTTCAATGCCACTGTATCTGTAGTGTTAGGGTTAGGGCTCTAATCTTCAATGGCACTGTATCTGTAGTGTTAGGGTTAGGGCTCTAATCTTCAATGCCACTTTATCTGTAGTGCTAGGGTTAGGGCTCTAATCTTCAATGCCACTTTATCTGTAGTGTTAGGGTTAGGGCTCTAATCTTCAATGCCACTTTCAATGAAATGTATCTGTAGTGTTATGGTTAGGGCTCTAATCTTCAATGGCACTTTATCTGTAGTGTTAGGGTTAGGGCTATAATCTTCAATGCCACTTTATCTGTAGTGTTAGGGTTACGGCTCTAATCTTCAATGCCACTTTATCTGTAGTGTTAGGGCTCTAATCTTCAATGCCACTTTATCTGAAGTGTTAGGGTTACGGCTCTAATCTTCAATGCCACTTTATCTGTAGTGTTAGGGCTCTAATCTTCAATGCCACTTTATCTGTAGTGTTAGGGTTAGGGCTCTAATCTTCAATGCCACTGTATCTGTAGTGTTAGGGTTAAAGCTCTAATCTTCAATGCCACTGTATCTGTAGTGTTAGGGTTAGGGTTCTAATCTTCAATGCCACTGTATCTGTAGTGTTAGGGTTAGGGCTCTAATCTTCAATGCCACTTTATCTGTAGTGTTAGGGTTAGGGCTCTAATCTTCAATGCCACTTTATCTGTAGTGTTAGGGTTAGGGCTCTAATCTTCAATGCCACTTTATCTGTAGTGTTAGGGTTAGGGCTCTAATCTTCAATGCCACTTAATCTGTAGTGTTAGGGTTAGGGCTCTAATCTTCATTGCCACTTTATCTGTAGTGTTAGGGTTAGGGCTCTAATCTTCAATGCCACTTTATCTGTAGTGTTAGGGTTAGGGTTCTAATCTTCAATGCCACTTTATCTGTAGTGTTAGGGTTAGGGCTCTAATCTTCAATGCCACTTTATCTGTAGTGTTAGGGTTAGGGCTCTAATCTTCAATGCCACTGTATCTGTAGTGTTAGGGTTAGGGCTCTAATCTTCAATGCCACTGTATCTGTAGTGTTAGGGTTAGGGCTCTAATCTTCAATGCCACTGTATCTGTAGTGTTAGGGTTAGGGCTCTAATCTTCAATGCCACTTTATCTGTAGTGTTAGGGTTAGGGTTCTAATCTTCAATGCCACTTTATCTGTAGTGTTAGGGTTAGGGCTCTAATCTTCAATGCCACTTTATCTGTAGTGTTAGGGTTAGGGCTCTAATCTTCAATGCCACTGTATCTGTAGTGTTAGGGTTAGGGCTCTAATCTTCAATGCCACTGTATCTGTAGTGTTAGGGTTAGGGCTCTAATCTTCAATGCCACTTTATCTGTAGTGTTAGGGTTAGGGCTCTAATCTTCAATGCCACTTTATCTGTAGTGTTAGGGTTAGGGCTCTAATCTTCAATGCCACTTTCAATGAAGTGTATCTGTAGTGTTATGGTTAGGGCTCTAATCTTCAATGGCACTGTATCTGTAGTGTTAGGGTTAGGGCTCTAATCTTCAATGCCACTTTATCTGTAGTGTTACGGTTAGAGCTCTAATCTTCAATGCCACTTTATCTGTAGTGTTAGGATTAGGGCTCTAATCTTCAATGCCACTTTATCTGTAGTGTTAGGGTTAGGGCTCTAATCTTCAATGCCACTTTATCTGTAGTGTTAGGGTTAGGGCTCTAATCTTCAATGCCACTTTATCTGTAGTGTTACGGTTAGGGTTCTAATCTTCAATGCCACTTTATCTGTAGTGTTAGGGTTAGGGCTCTAATCTTCAATGCCACTTTATCTGTAGTGTTAGGGTTAGGGTTCTAATCTTCAATGCCACTTTATCTGTAGTGTTAGGGTTAGGGCTCTAATCTTCAATGCCACTTTATCTGTAGTGTTAGGGTTAGGGCTCTAATCTTCAATGCCACTTTATCTATAGTGTTAGGGTTAGGGCTCTAATCTTCAATGCCACTTTATCTGTAGTGTTAGGGTTAGGGCTCTAATCTTCAATGCCACTGTATCTGTAGTGTTATGGTTAGGGCTCTAATCTCCAATGGCACTGTATCTGCAGTGTTAGGGTTAGGGCTCTAATCTTCAATGCCACTTTATCTGTAGTGTTAGGGTTAGGGCTCTAATCTTCAATGCCACTTTATCTGTAGTGTTAGGGTTAGGGCTCTAATCTTCAATGCCACTTTATCTGTAGTGTTAGGGTTAGGGCTCTAATCTTCAATGCCACTGTATCTGTAGTGTTAGGGTTAGGGCTCTAATCTTCAATGCCACTTTATCTGTAGTGTTAGGGTTCTAATCTTCAATGCCACTTTATCTGTAGTGTTAGGGTTAGGGCTCTAATCTTCAATGCCACTTTATCTGTAGTGTTAGGGTTAGGGCTCTAATCTTCAATGCCACTTTTATCTGTAGTGTTAGGGTTAGGGCTCTAATCTTCAATGCCACTGTATCTGTAGGGTTAGGGCTCTAATCTTCAATGCCACTTTATCTGTAGTGTTAGGGTTAGGGCTCTAATCTTCAATGCCACTTTATCTGTAGTGTTAGGGTTAGGGCTCTAATCTTCAATGCCACTTTATCTGTAGTGTTAGGGTTAGGGCTCTAATCTTCAATGCCACTTTATCTGTAGTGTTAGGGTTAGGGCTCTAATCTTCAATGCCACTGTATCTGTAGGGTTAGGGCTCTAATCTTCAATGCCACTTTATCTGTAGTGTTAGGGTTAGGGCTCTAATCTTCAATGCCACTGTATCTGTAGGGTTAGGGCTCTAATCTTCAATGCCACTTTATCTGTAGTGTTAGGGTTACGGCTCTAATCTTCAATGCCACTTTATCTGTAGTGTTAGGGTTAGGGCTCTAATCTTCAATGCCACTTTATCTGTAGTGTTAGGGTTACGGCTCTAATCTTCAATGCCACTTTATCTGTAGTGTTAGGGTTAGGGCTCTAATCTTCAATGCCACTTTATCTGTAGTGTTAGGGTTAGGGCTCTAATCTTCAATGCCACTTTATCTGTAGTGTTAGGGTTAGGGCTCTAATCTTCAATGCCACTTTATCTGTAGTGTTAGGGTTAGGGCTCTAATCTTCAATGCCACTTTATCTGTAGTGTTAGGGTTAGGGCTCTAATCTTCAATGCCACTTTATCTGTAGTGTTAGGGTTAGGGCTCTAATCTTCAATGCCACTTTATCTGTAGTGTTAGGGTTAGGGTTCTAATCTTCAATGCCACTTTATCTGTAGTGTTAGGGTTATGGCTCTAATCTTCAATGCCACTGTATCTGTAGTGTTAGGGTTAGGGCTCTAATCTTCAATGCCACTTTATCTGTAGTGTTAGGGTTAGGGCTCTAATCTTCAATGGCACTTTATCTGTAGTGTTAGGGTTAGGGCTCTAATCTTCAATGCCACTTTCAATGAAGTGTATCTGTAGTGTTAGGGTTAGGGCTCTAATATTCAATGCCACTTTATCTGTAGTCTTAGGGTTAGGGCTCTAATCTTCAATGCCACTTTCAATGAAGTGCATCTTTAGTGTTAGGGTTAGGGCTCTAATCTTCAATGCCACTGTATCTGTAGTGTTAGGGTTAGAGCTCTAATCTTCAATGCCACTTTATCTGTAGTGTTAGGGTTAGGGCTCTAATCTTCAATGCCACTTTCAACAATATTTCACTTATATCCTGGTAGTCACTTTTATTGGTGGAGGAACAGAGTATACAGAGAAAACCATTGATCTGTCGCAAGTCAATGACAAACTTTATGACATAAGGTTGTATCGAAGTACACCTCACCATGAGCGGGATTCAAACTCCCTAATTTTAGTGGTGATAGGCACCGAGTGCATAGGTAGCTTTAAATCCAGCTACCATACGATCACAACCACGACAGCAACTTATATCTGTAAATAATGAAATGGGTACATTATGTTTTCAATGAGATGATGATGTCTACTTTGTACTAGATCAACACGCTTATTTGGATTTTTATAGTGCTAGCTCACTGAAACAACATTCCACAGGTGGACATGTCACTCCACTCAGACACATTATCCTGATTCTGAACCAATCATTCTTTACTCTAACTACTGAATGCAATGTTATTAACTGAGAAGCTGCTAATCCTAAATATAAGTCTTTGGCTTGACAAAAAGGGAATTAAACCCATGATTAACCGTAGGGAAGACCAGATGGTTTGGATTAGCTGTTTAATGATTTCAGTTATATCGTGGTGGTTATTGATGGAGGAAACCAGAGTACCAGTAGAAAACCAATGACCTGCTGCAAGTCACAGAAAAGTTATGAGGTAACGAGTAAACCTTGCCATGGGCGAAGATCAAACTAACATTGATTGCATGGTTATGGGTTCTCCTAATTAGGAGTAGCTTACCAATGTTTGTGTAACTTTGTGTAACTCTTACCTTTCCCAGTATTTTGAATATATGCAGTTGAACCATCTTCCAGTTGTATAGCCTGTTCCCCCTGTACAGGGTTCTCTAAAACAGATGTATGATCACTTAGAATGGCATCTGTCTCTGTACCGGCTGTTGTGCTCTGAACTGATAAATTTGTAACTATAAAGAATATACAATACTACAGTTTAATACAATCCTGTATGTATTTAAAGAGACTGAATCTTCAGTATTTAAAACAGGCAAATTGTTCTTACGTATCATCAGTTGGACAAAGTACCACTATATAATAAGACTGTAATCAGGGGGATAAGAATATTAAAGATCTGTTCTTTTATGAATGATTTGATTTACTGATTCTAATTAATCACCAAATAATTTAATTTGCGATACTGCAATCTGATTGATTGATCCGCCTGGAGCAACATTGGTTATACTTGATAAACTGGGTTGGTCACCAACATATTCATTCGTCAATGACAATTCAAATAGTCCCATAAATAATCTTAATTAAAAATCGAGGAATCGTTAAATTATAATGAATATGTTCAATTTTTGAACAGGTTATACTTGTAACACCTGGTTTGGAACGGGTTACGCTTTTTATAAACCACCTCGCGGTTTATTAAGCACAACCTGCCCCAAACCAGGTTATTCCTTAAACATCTCTTACATATACAAAGGTTATAGAAAACAATTGGAATATAAGCAGCAATTTCATATTAATGAGTGGAACCAAAAAATCAGACAAGACTGGTTTTGAAGTCATACTGACAGATAATTACAGTATCAGAGTCAATCCATTGATACTGACAGATAATTACAGTATCAGAGTCAGTCCATTGATACTGACAGATAATTACAGAATCAGAGTCCATTGATACTGACAAATAATTACAGTATCAGTCAGTTCATTGATACTGACAGATAATTACAGTATCAGTCAGTCCATTGATACTGACAGATAATTACAGTATCAGAGTCAGTTCATTAATACTGACAGATAATTACAGAATCAGAGTCCATTGATACTGACAAATAATTACAGTATCAGTCAGTTCACTGATACTGACAGATAATTACAGTATCAGTCAATCCATTGATACTGACAGATAATTACAGTATCAGTCAGTCCATTGATACTGACAGATAATTACAGTATCAGTCAGTCCATTGATACTGACAGATAATTACAGTATCAGTCAGTCCACTGATACTGACAGATAATTACAGTATCAAGAGTCAATCCATTGATACTGACAGATAATTACAGTATCAGAGTCAATCCATTGATACTGACAGATAATTACAGTATCAGTCAGTCCACTGATACTGACAGATAATTACAGTATCAGAGTCAATCCATTGATACTGACAGATAATTACAGTATCAGAGTCAATCCATTGATACTGACAGATAATTACAGTATCAGAGATCACTGATACTGACAGATAATTACAGTATCAGTCAGTCCATTGATACTGACAGATAATTACAGTATCAGTCAGTCCATTGATACTGACAGATAATTACAGTATCAGTCAGTCCATTGATACTGACAGATAATTACAGTATCAGTCAGTCCATTGATACTGACAGATAATTACAGTATCAGTCAGTCCATTGATACTGACAGATAATTACAGTATCAGTCAATCCATTGATACTGACAGATAATTACAGTATCAGTCAGTCCATTGATACTGACAGATAATTACAGTATCAGTCAATCCATTGATACTGACAGATAATTACAGTATCAGAGTTCATTGCTACTGACAGATAATTACAGTATCAGAGACAGTCCATTGATACTGACAGATAATTACAGTATCAGAGTCAATCCATTGATACTGAGATAATTACAGTATCAGAGTGAGTCCATTGATACTGACAGATAATTACAGTATCAGAGTCAATCCATTGATACTGACAGATAATTACAGTATCAAAGTCAATCCATTGATACTGACAGATAATTACAGTATCAGAGTCAATCCATTGATACTGACAGATAATTACAGTATCAGAGTCAGTCCACTGATACTGACAGATAATTACAGTATCAGTCAGTCCATTGATACTGACAGATAATTACAGTATCAGTCAGTCCATTGATACTGACAGATAATTACAGTATCAGTCAGTCCATTGATACTGACAGATAATTACAGTATCAGTCAATCCATTGATACTGACAGATAATTACAGTATCAGTCAGTCCATTGATACTGACAGATAATTACAGTATCAGTCAATCCATTGATACTGACAGATAATTACAGTATCAGAGTTCATTGCTACTGACAGATAATTACAGTATCAGAGACAGTCCATTGATACTGACAGATAATTACAGTATCAGAGTCAATCCATTGATACTGAGATAATTACAGTATCAGAGTGAGTCCATTGATACTGACAGATAATTACAGTATCAGAGTCAATCCATTGATACTGACAGATAATTACAGTATCAAAGTCAATCCATTGATACTGACAGATAATTACAGTATCAGAGTCAATCCATTGATACTGACAGATAATTACAGTATCAGAGTCAATCCATTGATACTGACAGATAATTACAGTATCAGAGTCAGTCCACTGATACTGACAGATAATTACAGTATCAGAGTCAATCCATTAATACTGACAGATAATTACAGTATCAGAGTCAATCCATTGACACTGACAGATAATTACAGTATCAGAGTGAGTCCATTGATACTGACAGATAATTACAGTATCAGAGTCAGTCCATTGATACTGACAGATAATTACAGTATCAGAGTCAGTCCATTGATACTGACAGATAATTACAGTATCAGAGTCAGTCCATTGATACTGACAGATAATTACAGTATCAGAGTCAGTCCATTGATACTGACAGATAATTACAGTATCAGAGTGAGTTCATTGATACTGACAGATAATTACAGTATCAGAGTCCATTGATACTGACAGATAATTACAGTGTCAGAGTCAATCCATTGATACTGACAGATAATTACAGTATCAGAGTGAGTCCATTGATACTGACAGATAATTACAGTATCAGAGTTCATTGATACTGACAGATAATTACAGTATCAGTCAATCCATTGATACTGACAGATAATTACAGTATCAGAGTGAGTCCATTGATACTGATAGATAATTACAGTATCAGAGTCAGTCCACTGATACTGACAGATAATTACAGTATCAGAGTCAATCCATTGATACTGACAGATAATTACAGTATCAGAGTTCATTGATATTGACAGATAATTACAGTATCAGAGTCAATCCATTGATACTGACAGATAATTACAGTATCAGAGTGAGTCCATTGATACTGATAGATAATTACAGTATCAGAGTCAGTCCACTGATACTGACAGATAATTACAGTATCAGAGTCAATCCATTGATACTGACAGATAATTACAGTATCAGAGTGAGTCCATTGATACTGACAGATAATTACAGTATCAGAGTCAGTTCATTAATACTGACAGATAATTACAGTATCAGAGTCAATCCATTGATACTGACAGATAATTACAGTATCAGAATCAATCCATTGATACTGACAGATAATTACAGTATCAGAGTCAATCCATTGATACTGACAGATAATTACAGTATCAGTCAATCCATTGATACTGACAGATAATTACAGTATCAGAGTCAGTCCACTGATACCGACAGATAATTACAGTATCAGAGTCAATCCATTGATACTGACAGATAATTACAGTATCAGTCAATCCATTGATACTGACAGATAATTACAGTATCAGAGTCAGTCCACTGATACTGACAGATAATTACAGTATCAGAGTCAGTCCATTGATACTGACAGATAATTACAGTATCAGAGTCAGTCCACTGATACTGACAGATAATTACAGTATCAGAGTCAATCCATTGATACTGACAGATAATTACAGTATCAGAGACAGTCCATTGATACTGACATATAATTACAGTATCAGAGTCAATCCATTGATACTGACAGATAATTACAGTATCAGAGACAGTCCATTGATACTGACAGATAATTACAGTATCAGAGTCAATCCATTGATACTGACAGATAATTACAGTATCAGAGACAGTCCATTGATACTGACATATAATTACAGTATCAGAGTCAATCCATTGATACTGACAGATAATTACAGTATCAGAGACAGTCCATTGATACTGACAGATAATTACAGTATCAGAGACAGTCCATTGATACTGACAGATAATTACAGTATCAGAGTCAATCCATTGATACTGACAGATAATTACAGTATCAGTCAGTCCACTGATACTGACAGATAATTGCAGTATCAGAGTCAATCCATTGATACTGACAGATAATTACAGTATCAGAATCAGTCCACTGATACTGACAGATAATTACAGTATCAGAGACAGTCCATTGATACTGACATATAATTACAGTATCAGAGAGACTCCATTGATACTGACAATATCCTGCAGTGAAATCAAAGGAAATAATGTATAATTCTAACATGACGTCCTTCTTTCGCTTTGAAATAAACGAGCGATTTATCGATTGGGTATAATCTCATTAGCATGTGCCGGTGCATGTGACTGACTTTCCCGTCATAAATGTACATGTTGATGAATTATCGTCTGCTCGAATTTGGCAGGATAAATTGTGTGTGACATATTCCGCAAACGTAAATATAAATAACCGTCTTCCAATCAAAGTATACTACCATATTTGTACTCTCAGAATCTAAATAATTCATGGAAGCAAGAATGTGTTTTGAGTTTTAACATGGGTTGGCGGAAATTAGTAAAATACTAATATCCGCCAACCCATGTTAAAATTCAAAATACATTCTGGCTTCCATGATTTATCTCTTAAATAACCAATAGTCGATTTTAAAAGCTCATTAGAGCTTGTGTTATATGTATGATTTATATCAACTCTAAATAAAGCTTTGAATTGAATTGAAAATAAAACTGATAACAAACCTTGAACCACAGCTGTTGTACCATCTTCTAATGTAATAGTCTGTCCCTCTAAAAACTTCCCTCCTGAAATACAAATATAATGTAATAGTTTGTCCCTCTAAAAACTTTCCTCCTGAAATACAAATATAATGTAATAGTCTGTCCCTCTAAAAACATCCCTCCTGAAATACAAATATAATGTAATAGTCTGTCCCTCTAAAAACTTTCCTCCTGAAATACAAATATAATGTAATAGTCTGTCCCTCTAAAAACTTTCCTCCTGAAACACAAATATAATGTAATAGTCTGTCCCTCTAAAAACATCCCTCCTGAAATACAAATATAATGTAATAGTCTGTCCCTCTAAAAACTTTCCTCCTGAAATACAAATATAATGTAATAGTTTGTCCCTCTAAAAACTTTCCTCCTGAAATACAAATATAATGTAATAGTTTGTCCCTCTAAAAACTTTCCTCCTGAAATACAAATATAATGTAATAGTTTGTCCCTCTAAAAACTTTCCTCCTGAAATACAAATATAATGTAATAGTCTGTCCCTCTAAAAACTTTCCTCCTGAAATACAAATATAATGTAATAGTCTGTCCCTCTAAAAACTTTCCTCCTGAAATACAAATATAATGTAATAGTTTGTCCCTCTAAAAACTTTCCTCCTGAAATACAAATATAATGTAATAGTCTGTCCCTCTAAAAACATCCCTCCTGAAATACAAATATAATGTAATAGTTTGTCCCCCTAAAAACTTTCCTCCTGAAATACAAATATAATGTAATAGTTTGTCCCTCTAAATACTTTCCTCCTGAAATACAAATATAATGTAATAGTCTGTCCCTCTAAAAACTTTCCTCCTGAAATACAAATATAATGTAATAGTCTGTCCCTCTAAAAACTTTCCTCCTGAAATACAAATATAATGTAATAGTCTGTCCCTCTAAAAACTTTCCTCCTGAAATATAAATATAATGTAATAGTTTGTCCCTCTAAAAACTTTCCTCCTGAAATACAAATATAATGTAATAGTCTGTCCCTCTAAAAACTTTCCTCCTGAAATATAAATATAATGTAATAGTTTGTCCCTCTAAAAACTTTCCTCCTGAAATACAAATATAATGTAATAGTCTGTCCCTCTAAAAACTTTCCTCCTGAAATACAAATATAATGTAATAGTCTGTCCCTCTAAAAACTTTCCTCCTGAAATACAAATATAATGTAATAGTTTGTCCCCCTAAAACTTTCCTCCTGAAATACAAATATAATGTAATAGTTTGTCCCTCTAAAAACTTTCCTCCTGAAATACAAATATAATGTAATAGTCTGTCCCTCTAAAAACTTTCCTCCTGAAATACAAATATAATGTAATAGTCTGTCCCTCTAAAAACTTTCCTCCTGAAATACAAATATAATGTAATAGTCTGACCCTCTAAAAACATTCCTCCTGAAATACAAATATAATGTAATAGTCTGTCCCTCTAAAAATACGCTATACTTGAGCTTACAGTTTGTTTTCAGACATTTCACAACAGAGTTCCAGATAATTTTCAAGTCCAAAGGGTAATTACCCCCTACTTTTGAAAATGATGCGTATTTGCATATTTCCTTTGCAATGTTGTACTCTCTACTTCAGAAAAGATTGCTTACATGTACACTTTTAAAATTATGTTTGACACAAGTGTTATTCAATAAATGCAGGATGCAAGTGAAATGTATATCTCTGTTTAATTTACACGATTGTGTCATGTTTATTAATAAAATGTTGTAAATAGTTTGTTTTTTGCTCGTCGACTTCGGCAGTTTTCACAGCCGTGTTGATAATGTCATCAATGATTCCTTAACTATACTGTCACTAGACACAGATACAACTGTCAGGAACTTAAATATATAATTTTCCGTAGCGCGCTTATTCATGTTCTTGCTCATTTTCAACGAACAATGTGTTCCCAAATTTACTTTCGTTTTAGTTCTTGCTTATTACGTAAACCGCATTTATTTGTAATATTGACCGTGATTGGATGATTTATCGCAAACATCCATTCCAATTCTGTACCCCTGGGATGTATATGCTCTCTCCTTCGAAAAGTATAAAGGGAAGTAATTACGGGGAATTTCTCAAAGACAAAAATGTATTGTTATGTACACGACTGTACAAGTACGTTCCGAATTTGGAAAGTTTGCTTACACAGCAATATGCATGCGTAATGTGTACACTCTGATCTGATAATACATGCGTTTTTACTCGTTTTCATAGTGTAAAAAACGCAAATACGCAGCTTATCTGGAGCTCTGCACAAGGTCACCGTATTCTGAGTACTAAACTATTAAATCAAGGATGGACTTTTAAAGAATCATCTCATCTTATCTTTCAAAAAGTTTTTAGGAAAATATCAACAACTTGTTCAAAAGTGTACTAGCACTAACCGGATCAATTGTACTTGGTGACAACAATACTCATATATGAGTATTGTCCACAATACTTGTATATAAATTATATACGAGTATTGTAAAAAAAAAATTAAAAAGTTTTGTGAGAAGAGATAATTACATTTATGTGCATTTCTGTGCTAAAATATAAAATTTTATGATGAATAAGCAATTTTGTTGACATTGAAATTTAAAAAAAGAAAAAAAAGATAGATTTATTAATGTAAATGACAGCTTGGGTTGGCTTTAATTTGCTATGGCTTCATATTTGACAGCTTGGGTTGTGTTCAAACAAAGTTGTGACAGATGTATGTAATTAATTACCTTAAAATTAAAATGACAAGAGCACCACCCACGGGTGCTGGACGCTCGACTTTTTTGCATCTGATATTAAACTGCAAGCAATTTACAAAGTTATACATACTTCTAACTATGATGGTCATATAAGCAAATATGTTTGCAAGATTGGTAAATATAAGTCAAAAAGGAGGAATAACTCAAATAAAATGCTGGATGGAGTTGTCTTCTCTTGTCAACAGATTGGGGTCAATACTTTCTACAAGTGTATTGAGTTTCAAGTTAATAGCTTTGATAGTTATTGAGAAATTTTAATCATACTAAAAAATATCCCTAATTTCTATGTACTATGTTGAAACAAGGGCAGATAACTCTGGATATACCAATCACAGGGTCATCTGCCTTGTTGTAATGGGTTCCCCATTTGATAGTGAACAGGTATGTTGAGTTTCATTTCAATGCCTATCATAATTATTGAGAAATTATATTTTTTTAAGAAATTCCAAGTGAAAAAGAGGGAATAACTCAAATAAAATGCTGGATGGAGTTGTCTTCTCTTGTCAACAGATTGGGGTCAACACTTTCTACAAGTGTATTGAGTTTCAAGTTAATAGCTTTGATAGTTATTGAGAAATTTTAATTATACTAAAAAAATATCCTTAATTTCTATGTACTATGTTGAAACAAGGGGCTTAGGGCAGATAACTCTGGATATACCAATCACAGGGTCATCTGCCTTGTTGTAATGGGTTCCCCATTTGATAGTGAACAGGTATGTTGAATTTCATTTCAATGCCTATCATAATTATTGAGAAATTGCATTTTTTGAAGAAATTCTAAGTGAAAAAGGGGGAATAACTCAAATAAAATGCTGGATGGAGTTGTCTTCTCTTGTCAACAGATTCAAGTTAATAACTTTGATAGTTATTGAGAAATTTTAATTATACTAAAAAAATATCCCTAATTTCTATGTACTATGTCGAAACAAGGGCAGATAACTCTGGATATACAAATCACAGGGTCATCTGCCTTTTTGTAATTGGTTCCTCTTTTGTTATTGAACAAGTATTCCAAGTTTCAAATGGATACCTTTGATAGCTTTTGAGAAATGGACTCTGACAAAAAACTTAACAGAAAACTTAACCAAAAACTTAACCGACCCAGACGCTGACGCCGGAGTGACGACAATAGCTCAACTTTTTTTCTTTGCAAAGTCGAGCTAAAAATGTATTGAATTAGTTGAATTTATTTTTATTAACTTGAGATTTTAATTTTATTCACAAAAATATTTTTCTCTTTAAAAATGTTCTTTGTGCATTATTTTGCAATGTTTGTATAATTTTTCCAGAGATATCCAATAATATTCTAATAACTGCAAAACGTTATTTGTTCATTTGTATTCATGTGTAAATGAAGCCAAGAGGTTGATGAAACTTTACCAGTGCCCTTTGTAAGTAGGGATGAGAAGTCAAGGTTTTACTCAGTGTGTACTGTCTGTGATCAATCACTAGGGATGAGAAGTCAAGGTTTTACTCAGTCTGTACTGTCTGTGATCAATCACTATGGATGAGAAGTCAAGGTTTTACTCAGTCTGTACTGTCTGTGATCAATCACTAGGGATGAGAAGTCAAGGTTTTACTTAGTCTGTACTGTCTGTGATCCATCACTAGGGATGAGAACTCAAGGTTTTACTCAGTCTGTACTGTCTGTGATCAATCACTAGGGATCAGAAGTCAAGGTTTTACTCAGTCTGTACTGTCTGTGATCAATCACTATGGATGAGAAGTCAAGGTTTTACTCAGTCTGTACTGTCTGTGATCAATCACTATGGATGAGAAGTCAAGGTTTTACTCAGTCTGTACTGTCTGTGATCAATCACTAGGGATGAGAAGTCAAGGTTTTACTTAGTCTGTACTGTCTGTGATCCATCACTAGGGATGAGAACTCAAGGTTTTACTCAGTCTGTACTGTCTGTGATCAATCACTAGGGATGAGAAGTCAAGGTTTTACTTAGTCTGTACTGTCTGTGATCCATCACTAGGGATGAGAAGTCAAGGTTTTACTCAGTTTGTACTGTCTGTAATCAATCACTAGGGATGAGAAGTCAAGGTTTTACTCAGTCTGTACTGTCTGTGATTCATCACTAGGGATGAGAACTCAAGGTTTTACTGTCTGTACTGTCTGTGATCAATCACTAGGGATGAGAAGTCAAGGTTTTACTCAGTCTGTACTGTCTGTGATCAATCACTAGGGATGAGAACTCAAGGTTTTACTCAGTCTGTACTGTCTGTGATCAATCACTAGGGATGAGAAGTCAAGGTTTTACTCAGTCTGTACTGTCTGTGATCAATCACTAGGGATGCAAACTCGAGGTTTTACTCAGTCTGTACTGTCTGTGATCAATCACTAGGGATGAGAACTCAAGGTTTTACTCAGTCTGTACTGTCTGTGATCAATCACTAGGGATGAGAAGTCAAGGTTTTACTTAGTCTGTACTGTCTGTGATCAATCACTAGGGATGAGAAGTCAAGGTTTTACTCAGTGTGTACTGTCTGTGATCAATCACTAGGGATGAGAACTCAAGGTTTTACTCAGTTTGTACTGTCTGTGATCAATCACTAGGGATGAGAAGTCAAGGTTTTACTCAGTCTGTACTGTCTGTGATCAATCACTAGGGATGAGAAGTCAAGGTTTTACTCAGTCTGTACTGTCTGTGATCAATCACTATGGATGAGAACTCAAGGTTTTACTCAGTCTGTACTGTCTGTGATCAATCACTAGGGATGAGAACTCAAGGTTTTACTCAGTCTGTACTGTCTGTGATCAATCACTAGGGATGAGAACTCAAGGTTTTACTCAGTCTGTACTGTCTGTGATCAATCACTATGGATGAGAAGTCAAGGTTTTACTCAGTCTGTACTGTCTGTGATCAATCACTAGGGATGAGAAGTCAAGGTTTTACTCAGTCTGTACTGTCTGTGATCAATCACTATGGATGAGAACTCAAGGTTTTACTCAGTTTGTACTGTCTGTGATCAATCACTAGGGATGAGAAGTCAAGGTTTTACTCAGTCTGTACTGTCTGTGATCAATCACTAGGGATGAGAAGTCAAGGTTTTACTCAGTCTGTACTGTCTGTGATCAATCACTAGGGATGAGAAGTCAAGGTTTTACTTAGTCTGTACTGTCTGTGATCAATCACTAGGGATGAGAAGTCAAGGTTTTACTCAGTGTGTACTGTCTGTGATCAATCACTAGGGATGAGAACTCAAGGTTTTACTCAGTCTGTACTGTCTGTGATCAATCACTATGGATGAGAAGTCAAGGTTTTACTCAGTCTGTACTGTCTGTGATCAATCACTAGGGATGAGAAGTCAAGGTTTTACTCAGTCTGTACTGTCTGTGATCAATCACTATGGATGAGAACTCAAGGTTTTACTCAGTCTGTACTGTCTGTGATCAATCACTAGGGATGAGAAGTCAAGGTTTTACTCAGTCTGTACTGTCTGTGATCAATCACTAGGGATGAGAACTCAAGGTTTTACTCAGTCTGTACTGTCTGTGATCAATCACTATGGATGAGAAGTCAAGGTTTTACTCAGTCTGTACTGTCTGTGATCAATCACTAGGGATGAGAAGTCAAGGTTTTACTCAGTCTGTACTGTCTGTGATCAATCACTATGGATGAGAAGTCAAGGTTTTACTCAGTTTGTACTGTCTGTGATCAATCACTAGGGATGAGAAGTCAAGGTTTTACTCAGTCTGTACTGTCTGTGATCAATCACTAGGGATGAGAAGTCAAGGTTTTACTCAGTCTGTACTGTCTGTGATCAATCACTATGGATGAGAACTCAAGGTTTTACTCAGTCTGTACTGTCTGTGATCAATCACTAGGGATGAGAACTCAAGGTTTTACTCAGTCTGTACTGTCTGTGATCAATCACTAGGGATGAGAACTCAAGGTTTTACTCAGTCTGTACTGTCTGTGATCAATCACTAGGGATCAGAAGTCAAGGTTTTACTCAGTCTGTACTGTCTGTGATCAATCACTAGGGATGAGAAGTCAAGGTTTTACTCAGTCTGTACTGTCTGTGATCAATCACTAGGGATGAGAAGTCAAGGTTTTACTCAGTCTGTACTGTCTGTGATCAATCACTATGGATGAGAAGTCAATGTTTTACTCAGTCTGTACTGTCTGTGATCAATCACTATGGATGAGAAGTCAAGGTTTTACTCAGTCTGTACTGTCTGTAATCAATCACTATGGATGAGGTTTTACTCACCTTTAGGATGTTGTATAAATGCAGTTGTACCATCAGATAGTGTGACGGCCTGTACTGTCTGTGATCCATCCCCTGTTATGATGGATGGTGGTGTCCCTGATGTACTCAGCTGTGATACAATCTGGCTTATGTCAATCATTGATGTTGGTGTATCCATGGTAACAACATCTTGTTGAAAACTCATGACATTTTGGATGTGTTCTATATTGGTAACATTAGAATTGGCAATCACATCAAGGTTATTGCTCTGTTCAGACTGAAAAAAAATATCAACATTTCATAAATTTTATGAATACGCTACCCCAAAATAACATTAATATTTTTATTCAAATAGTGTAACAATCAATCACTGGTGTTGCATTATATCAATCTCTGAAGTCCTGGTGTTATTCAGTTTCTCAGTAAACAAGTGCCGTAATTGTTGGTGTATAATACACAATAATGTATAATGCACAATAATGTATAATACACAATAATGTATAATGCACAATAATGTATAATGCACAATAATGTATAACGCACAATAATGTATAATACACAATAATGTATAATGCACAATAATTTATAACACACAATAATGTATAATACACAATAATGTATAACACACAATAATGTATAGTACACAATAATGTATAATACACAATAATGTATAATACACAATAATGTATAATGCACAATAATGTATAATATACAATAATGTATAATGCACAATAATGTATAATGCACAATAATGTATAATGCACAATAATGTATAATGCACAATAATGTATAATGCACAATAATGTATAATACACAATAATGTATAATGCACAATAATTTATAACACACAATAATGTATAATACACAATAATGTATAATACACAATAATGTATAACACACAATAATGTATAATACACAATAATGTATAATACACAATAATGTATAATACACAATAATGTATAATGCACAATAATGTATAATACACAATAATGTATAATGCACAATAATCCATAATGCACAATAAGGTATAATGCACACTAATGTATAATACACAATAATGCATAATGCATAATAATGCATAATAATGTATAATACACAATAATGTATAAAGCACAATAATGTATAATACACAATAATGCATAATGTATAATGCACAATAATGTATAATACACAATAATGTATAATACACAATAATGTATATCACACAATAATGTATAATACACAATAATGTATAACACACAATAATGTATAATACACAATAATGTATAATGCACAATAATATATAATACACAATAATGTATAACACAATAATGTATAATACACAATAATGTACAATACACAATAATGTATAACACACAATAATGTATAACACACAATAATGTATAACACACAATAATGTATAATGCACAATAATGTATAATACACAATAACAGAGCTCCAGATAATTTTCAAGTTCAAAGGGTAATTACCCCCTACTTTTGAAAATGATGCGTATTTGCATATTTCCTTTGCACTGTTGTACTCTCTACTTCAGAAAAGACTGCTTACATGTACACTTTTAAAATTATGTTTGACACAAGTGTTATTCAATAAACACAGGATGCAAGTGAAATGTATATCTCTGTTTAATTTGACACGATCATGTTTATTAATAAAATGTTGTAAATATTTTGTTTTTTGCTCGTCGACTTCGGCAGTTTTCACAGCCGTGTTGATAATGTCATCAATGATTCCTTTAACTATACTGTCACTAGACACAGATGAAACTGTCAGGAACTTTTAAAAAAGTATATAATTTTTCGTAGCACGCTTATTCATGTTCTTGCTCATTTTCAACGAACAACGTGTTCCCAAATTCACTTTCGTTTTTGTTCTTAACTAAACCGCATTTATTTGTAATATTGACCGCGATTGGATGATTTATCTTAAACATCCAATCAGATCTCTTTTGACATTGATGCTTAGAAAGGCAAACATTCGGTAACCCTCAGATGTATACACTTTCTCTTTCGAAAAGTATAAAGAGAAGTAATTACGGGGAAAAACGCAAATACGCAGCTTATCTGGAGCTCTGCAATAATGTATAATGCACAATAATGTATAATGCACAATAATGCATAATGCACAATAATGTATAATGCACACTAATGTATAATGCACACTAATGTATAATACACAATAATGTATAATGCACAATAATGTATAATGCACAATAATGTATAAATACACAATAATGTATAATACACATCCTTTTGATAGTCTTTTTAATAGTTTTAATAGAAATGCATGTGTAATAACACTGAATCAGTCTAATAATGATCTGGGGCAAAAAGATGATTATAATACACAATCAATTACACAATTCTTTGAATATAATACTCAACCAGGCTAGTCAAATGGTGTGCATCAAAAACCTTCCAGTCCTGTCCCCATTCACAGCTTTTTAAATCTGTTTAATCAGTGCTTCTAATTGTGCAGTTTGAATAATAATAATTTGGTTTGCTTACAGGTCACTGTCTATTGTGATTTTAAGAAACCATGGTTACCAGAAATTGTTTCAACTATTGCCATAGAAATAAAACCTTTCCTGTGTATCAGTTGGAGTTGGTCAGGGTATATAATTTTTTCAAAGATGAACTGTTTTATTGAATGATTGCAGTACCTCTTGTCCTTTGTGGAGTTCAATCAATTGAACGTTTAAATGTCTCATTGAAACGTTAATCATTCTTTGATTTAATTTTGCTGTACAAAAAATGAAACTCCTAGTGATGAAAATACATGTACCTATCTCTCATCTTAATTTCTAATAAACAAACATGATTTAAAGATACACATTATATTATTTACAATATTTAAATTATGTACACAACCTGACCTGGTGGTGTAATGGTTAAGAGTGCTCGTGTCGAGGGCAGTAGATCGTGGGGTGAAGCCAAACCAAATACTATGAAACTGGTATTTGTCGCTTCTCCGCTAAGCATCCAGCATGAAGGAGAAAGATGTCTACCTGCAGATTTTTGTGTCCGTGAACCAGCACTATAAAAATCCAACTAAACGTGTTGTTGGTCTAGTCCAAAGCTGTTATTATATCATCTCACTGAATGTAACTTGTTCTCCCCACGATATAGCTGAAGAACTGCTGAGTTGGCGTTAAACAACAATCACTCACTCATGCTACAGTTTGGTAGATATAGAGTTCAGTTAACTGAGAGGCATACACCTAATATTTATAATAACAACAAATCTACATAATTTTAGTTAACCTGACCGAAAGGTCACATGAGGCATTGTGATCACTTGGCATCCGTCGTCATCAGTAAACTTTTACATTCTAATCTTCTTAACGCTTGGGCAGTTGGAACCAAACTTAGTGGGAATGTTCATTGGATGGTCCTCTAACAAGTCTATGGGTTTTTTTGTTGATCGGAAAATACACATAAACATAAACATGACTGCTACGATATAACTGAAATATTGTTGAAAGTGGTGTTAAACAATAAGGACATTGATGTTTCCTAAGTATAATAATGTTTTAACTGTACAGATAAAATGTATAAGTAACATGAAATGGTAAATAGTAAAAAGTACCATAGCTGAATCAACATCGGAGTTCTCTGATAGTGTAACAGCATGTACCATATGGTGTCCAGTAAGACTACTGGTATCTATGTTTCCTGTTAGACTGACAGAGGTACCAGTTAGAGTAAGAGGATCTGGTGCTTCCAGTTCATGTAGAGAATTAGAAACAGCCTCTTCCTCATCAGGATTATCTGTAATTATCTGTACTGACGTCACTTCATCGTCTACTGTTAACTGATCTGGTATTGATGATGGTATAGTAATTGTGTTGCTCTCCATTTCATGCGTCTGTTTTTTACTTCCTGGTAATATATAGAAAGAAGACTGTATTTACATTTAATTAGTAGTAGCTCACCTGATTTCCTATTTGAATTGCATCGGTGGTGTAATGGTTAGAATGGTCGTCTAAAGTGTGGTAGATTGTGGGTTTGAGTCAAACCAAAGACTATAAAATTGGTATTTGATGCTTCTCCGCTAAGTATGCAGCATTAAGGAGAAAGAGCAACAACTAGATTGCTCAGAATCAGGATAATGTGTCCGAGTGGGGCAACATGTCTACCCGCGGACTGTTGTTTCAGTGAGCTAGCATTAAAAAAATCCAACTAAGCGTGTTGGTCTAGTACAAAGCTTACCTCATCATCATTCCACTGGCAATTAACTTGTTCTTGCCATGATATAGCTGAAAAATTGCTGAGTTGGCGTTAAACAATAATCACTCGCTCACTGATTTCCAATTTGACATATAAATTTTGCAAGAAAAAATCAAAGCATATATGTTAATTTATAAAATTCAAATTTCATCTGAATCTTTTTTTTTATCATGAAATAAAATTTCTACTTTTAGTAATGACAGCCATCTTGGATGGAGAGTAGAGGTTTCACACATAATTTTCGTAAGAGGGCCAATATAAACCCAACCTGCACCAAAAAAGGGGTATAACAGGGTCATTTTATGACAACATTTATAAACTTTGGCAGCGAGACAACTTTATTGCTCGATGGAACATATCTGCGAAAAAAACATATCGAATTGACTGCAGATATTATATTCGAGATCATTTGGAAAACCCTCCCTTGGGGATTTTCACTGGCCAAAACCAGCTGATAATCTGCTACTATAAACAAGGTACCGTGGATTTAATAAAGAACAAAGTCCTTTTAACGGTAGGATTTTTTTCCCCTTTCTATATTGATAGCCAAATATCTGTTCACCGGAAGTTTAAAAAAATAGATCAATTGATATTTAGAAACGCAAAAGAAATAATTTCAATGAAAAATTCCCAATTCTTTAATTATTTATTCTATGCAAAATCGAAATAAACTTGAAATAAAATTCTAGTAAAAAAATATCTTTCTACAAAACTCTCGACGGAAGAGCGGCGTAGGTAAGATGACAGGAACCGCCATAACAAATCGGCTACAAATTCATTCAAACTAAAAGATAATAATGTGTACGGATCATCGTTAAAGGACGATGTCCTTTTAACGGTAGGCTGTCCGATTTTTCCTCCTTTCTATTTTGATAGCCAAATATCTGTTCACCGGAAGTTTAAAAAAAAAAATCAATTGATATTTAGAAACGCAAAAGAAATATATTTCAATGAAAAATTTCCAATTCTTTAATTATTTACTCTATGCAAAATCGAAATAAACTTGAAATAAAATTCCAATAAAAAAATATCTTTCTACGAAACTCTCGACGAAAGAGCGGCGTAGGTAAAATGAACGGAACAGCCATAACAAATCGGCTACAAAATTCATTCAATATAAAAGATAAAAACGTATACGGATCATTGTATTATTGAAATTTTAGGACTTCGTCCTTCAAACAGGTTGCCTGTCTCATATTATTTAAAATTCATCAAGTGGGCAATCACCCAGATTTTTCCCGACAGCCATATTTACCAGAATTTACCCTATAAATATAACAAAATAAGTTGTCTCCCCTTAGTGGTCAATTTCTTTTTATGCCATTCATTTTTTGTCATTAGTAAGCCAACAATACAGTCAGTCTTTCATCAAATCATTCAGTTTCATTACTTTCTAATTTTTGTAATTGTGAAATTTTGGACTGGGTATTAACAAAAGCTGAGACAGGGATTTCCTTTCTTTTTTTTTGAGAGGAGGGGGGGGGGGGGGGGGGGGGGGGGTATTTTACACTTTTAACTTTTTTTATATATATATATATATATATATATATTAGATCTAGAATCTACTAATCATTTGAAACTTTTCATCTTTCGAAAGTTAAATTTCAAATAATGAATAATTCTAAAAACTGATTAATTTTTTTCTTTATAAACAATGCATTAGTATTAGCGAACAGACAGTGCTATTTATAATGGACTTCCTTCACTCCAGATGGTCTATATTTAGTCACATTTTTACTTGTAAAAATTGAAACCAAAATACAAAGCTAACATTATCTTTTTAAATTCTTATTTAATTAAAAACACTCGCACGGGATTTTATTAATAAATTCCAAGCATAATAACCTGGAAGTCTTCCAGGTGTAAAACTATCAAGTGTTGGTTTACGTCCTCCATTTTGTTTTATCCCTGTTGTTCAAGAAAAACAAAGAGTGTGCTTCGCTAAACATTTATTTTAACAGAAAATGATGAACAAAAACAGCGAACGAGCAGTTTGAAAAACGGTCTTCTTCTATGAAACTATCCCAACAGCCTCTACACTGCTGAACACTGGGAAAACTTACCCAAAATCCTTCTCACTAATCTAGACCGCCATGCATCATTTTTTTTTTAAACAGGAAAAGTCAACGACTGGTTCCTGGTTACACAACATGCTTACTCTTTATATGTTATAAATAATCATAAACCAGTTGTTTATTTGGCCCATAGCAATTAATTTTAAAACCATTTGAAGTGAGGTATTCTTTTAATATAAAAATGTCCACAATACAACCCGTAACACAGACTTCAACAGAGTCTGGTTTTGTATCATTTTTCTAATTAAAATAAAAATCGACACAACAGCGTCATTTATTAAATATTGCCGTATATATTCTAATAAATAGGAATGGAATGAAAAACTTCCTCTTTTCTTTATAATTCCGCACTCCATCAACATACTGGTAACGTGTAGGACACTGATGTCACTATGCCGTGTGTACTACAGCTACAGGTATGAGGTTCCATTGTGCTATTGTTCTTAGAAAAATGAGTACTTGTAAGCATCTTTAAAGTTGTTTGTATTTGTCTGTAAGAATAACTGCATGGAGATTGTTTTGCTCTTGGATCGGATTGAGGAAGTAAATTTGTTGGGTATATGGCTACAATGTGGTGCATGATTTTGTACATACCGATGAGCATGCGAATTATTCTCTTATTTTCACAATTAAATATCATGGGAGAAAATAACAGGATAGATTTTATTACAAGGTGCCGCCAACAAAAATTTCTAAACACTCCCAGAAACAAAATCCCAGGCTATTTAAGTGAACTGCAATTTTCTAATTTAACGTTGAACACATCAGACATTAAATGTTATCTTTAATTTAATCGAAAATAACTAAAAACGGTGAAAATATTCATTAAACTTTTATCACAATTTACAGTCAATTTAGAATAAGTGCACATGTATTGTCCATAGAAAGGGGTTGCTAAGTATGCTAAGTAACGAGTCGAATACACATCTGCATTATTTTCATCCTTACATATGTATAAACAAATATCTGAAGCCTCCGTGGTTCATGGTCACACTGGATGAACATCGTTGTCTTAAACCAGCATCTGCTTGAATGCCATTCAATTGTTTAATAAATAGTACAATTTTTGTTTTCTTTTCCATCAATGTTCATGTTTGTTTCCGAAAAGTTTTACTCTATGACGTTTCACTTTCACATCGGAACATCTCCGGTTTTCAAATTTGAAAAACGATTTTGATTGATTTTGGCAGATTGAGACTCGCGAGGGTAAAAAGGGCAATGCGTTTTGGCAATATCACGACACAAAGCGTAAAAAGGCGAAAACATCGTGCAAATACTTAGTACCTCGGCGATGGTGATATAGAATGGAATTTGTTCGAATATAAAAAAATACATGAAAAACACACGGCGTAGAAACAGGGTTTTGCCTTCGTATTTTTTATGTACAAAAATGTAGGAAAAGCTGAATCTCTATTGGAATGGAAGCAAATTATGTTCAGTTAATCAGAAGGACATGCATTGAAGACAAATGACCATATTTTTTGCCAGTTTTGGAAGCTTGCCAGTCCACTCGTACATCTTGCCTCCTACTTTCCGGTCCATTTCTAAAGCTTTTTTAAAGGAGATTATGAAGCAATAAACGAAGTGCTTGCATATGTCGAATGGGAATTGTTACTGGCAACAGGAAGTATCGATGACCTATGGGATAGATTTACCGATAAAATATCAATAGCATGTAAAGAAAACATACCGGTGTGTAAATCTAAACCGAAGCATTATGATACTCCCTGGATGGATAAGGACACTCTCTCCGCAGTTCAGAACAAACAGAAAAGGTGGAAAAAGTACAAATATTGCAGAAGCCCACATAACAAGGAGAGATACGACCATGCTAAAACTGTATCAAGCATGAAAGTGAGAGAAGCACAGGCACGCTACGAAAAATCAGTTGCCACAAAGAAGACCCCAAAGTTTTTTTTAGAGATATGTACAATCCAAGACAAAAGTGAAAGAAAGTATTCAATGTATATTAGACGAAAACGGTGAAGTACACACAGATAATGGAACTAAGGCAGGATTGCTAAACAACTTCTTTCAGAGCGTCTTTACGAAAGAACCGGACTGTGAAATATTACCAACGTTCAACTCAAGAACGGATTTAAGATTAGAAAATGTAATGTTTGATGAAGCCACCGTAAAAAAATATGTAGGCAAGGTAAAGGAATCAAATCTCAAGGATCAGATTCAATACACCCTAAATTAATCAAAGAAACGGCAATTAGTATTTCCAAACCAGTTACCAAAATTTTCAACAAATCCATGGAAGAAAAGAAGTTACCCAAAATTTGGAAAATAGCTAATATTACACCAATACACAAAAAAGGTCACAAATATGATGTTTCAAACTATATACCAATAAGCCTTACTTCAATCATTTGCAAAACTATGGAGAAAATTATAAGAGACACACTAATGTCCCACATGGAAGAAAATAACTTCTTTACAGTCCATCATCATGGTTTCAGGAAAGGACGTTCATGTGTTACACAATTGATAGAAGTAGTAGAAAAATGGACAGAAGAACTAGATAACCATAACTCCATCGACGCAATCTACCTAGACTTCCACAAATCCTTCGATACAGTACCTCACAAACGTCTTATACACAAACTTAAAGGGTATGGTATATTAGGAAACCTACTCCATTGGATTGAGGATTTTCTCCATGACAGAAAACAAAGAGTCTTATTGAACGGTGCACATTCCGCCTGGTCCACTGTTACAAGTGGATTACCTCAAGGTAGTGTCTTGGGACCAATCGTGTTCACAATATACATAAATGACCTCCCGGATGTTATTAAAAACATGGTAAAACTATTTGCTGATGACACCAAAGTTTATGCAACAGTCAATAACATGGATGAAAGAGACCGTTTACAGAGTGACATAGACAGGTTGATGAACTAGTCAGATACATGGCTATTGAAATTTAACAGGTCAAAATGTAAGCACATTCATTTGGGACCAGAAACAGGCACAAGTTACACAATGCTCGATAACACCATAGAACTATCCAACGAGGAAAAAGACCTAGGCATCACTATAGACAGCAAGCTCATTTTTCAACAAAATATCAATATTCAAGTTAAGAAAGCAAATACAAAATTAGGAATTATTAACAGAACCTTCAATTACATGGACAAGGGAATGTTTTCAGTACTATATAAAATCCTAGTCAGACCTCACTTGGAATATGGCAGTGTGGTTTGGTCAGTCATAAATAAAAAAGAGGCAATACTAATAGAAAATGTACAAAGGAGAGCCACTAGACTTGTTAAAGAGATACAACACTTGTGGAGATAGACTAAGAAACTTGGGCCTTCCAACTCTTCAGTACAAAAGGATTAGAGCTGACCTAGTTGAAACGTACAAAATCATCAACAATGTCGACAAGGTAGACTGTACCAACATATTTCCAATCAGAAAAACAAATACTAGAGGTCATAAACATAAAATATTAAAAAAACACTGTAGAACAAATAGGAGGAAATACAGTTTTTCACAAAGAGTCGTGGATCATTGGAATTCATTACCAGATAAAGTAGTTGAAGTCAGTAGTGTAAATAGTTTTAAAACTTCAATAAATAAACATTTTGTAATTGTAAAATTTGTTCACGACTTTTATGGACCGGAAGCTGGCATAAGCGGAAACTCACTTGAGATGGATCATAGAGGCTGAGCCTATAATAGATCTCGACGACCAGGTAACAAGGTAACAAGGTTGACCCCGTACTTTCCGGTCCACTCCTAATGCTTGTCCGCACTTTCCGGTCCACTCCTAATACTTGCCCTCGCTTTCCGGTTACGCCTCTGACAAAGTCGTATCAGGGATGGAATGCATTTGTTACACACATATAATGCTAGTCATGTTATACAGACAGGTCCGGTGTAGCTATTTCATCTTCATTAATCTATTATGATATATCTAAGTACATGTTTTACATCTATTTGAAATCTTTCGTCATGTTCCCAACCCAAGGTGATGAACCAATAAATGTTACAGCCTTGTTGATTTACACTTTAAAATCACTGTGTATCATTGACACCGGAAATTGTGTACCAGGCAAGCGGGAGAATAATGACGGATCGCACACACGAGGTAGGAATTTCATAATTTATTCCTGTTTATACTTGTATTATGTTGTCAAGAAGTTATATGCCAATTTGTAAGAAATGTAGCAATGAATCGCAGCATATATAACCATGTAGAATGTTTTATGCGTCGTTTTAAGCTCAAAATAAGTGCATCTGGTACCTGTCAAAACAATCATGCGACGCTTTAAATCGACTCGAGTGTCATTGTTTGGACGCATATCGCGTATTTTACGGAACATGATACATTTTACGCAAAACATGATACACAGTGAAAATGAGACTGTATCACAGATACATAATAGACACTAAAAGATTTGTCTAATATTTATTCACCCTTAATTCCATGAATTCGTCCGACGGCTACGACCCAACATCAATATCAATGTCTCTTGCAGTATTATGTCATTTTTCTCAAATAATTATGAACGAAATAATGTTATGTTTTTGTAATATATTGTCTTTTTAATGATCTATATGTAACGGGTAAGACCTCATACTTGTGTCTGATCTATTGTTTGTATATTTTCTTGACAATAAAATATGCTTTAAGTAAAAAAAAAAAAAGACTGTATTGCATGTATTGTGTTGCATTGGATTTTATAGGACATGGTTCAGTGAGTATGGACAAATACATTTAAAATCATTGAACTGTAAACAAGGTCGTCTACAGTCCTGTAGAAACAAAATGTTCACCCCTCGAAGCCTTTTGGCTTCCTACTAGAATGCCCTTATATTTCATACCCCTGGATGATGGGTCTTTTTTTTGCATTTGGATATTTCCAATTTCCGTAGCAGCTGAGTTCACCCCGTTTTGAGTGAGATTCGTGTTTCTCGATCTACAGTTTTCTGCGTCGTATTTTGTAGATCACTCTGTGGCCTTTTTATTTTGCCCATTGTATTGTCTGTCCTTCAATTTACGGTTTCTGATTACCCCTTTGCTATCTTTATTCTGTCCTTAAAGATGTATTTTTGTCTCTCAGATATACGAATCTGTGGAGGTTTTTTTTATTGACGAATCTTCAAGACTCCATTAATACTAGTACCATAGCTGTGGTTAACTTCATATATTTGTTTCTAGTAGACAAACTGTTACTCTTTTAATAATAATGCACAATAAAATAGTTCCTCCACTATTGTAACACTAGCACAAGATCAAAAATCGTTCAATTCTTGTGATAATTGATATTTAAAAAAGATATAAAAGTATGTTCATGAAATAAAACTTCTAGTCACAATTTCGCCGTATTTCAGGAATTTACCATCTTTTATATTAGCTACAGTACATGTATTTGTATATTAAAAACGAAGTATTTCGATTTATTTTAAAATTATTTCAAAGAAAGAATTATAATTACTATCAGCAATTTGTTATGTGGCATACCCTAATGAGACGAATTCCAAGATGGGAACGCGGACCTCCATGAAAACACTTTAAAATGATCGGCTGCTTTCTTAACGAGAGACTATGTATTTTTAACACATTTACGGTGATACATTTCTGAAATAGTTACCACGTTCGTCATCGTTAACATTCGGGAGTTTCCGTGACGCACCGACATTTCACGGTGTTAGTAATTCATTTCCCAGAATTCACTTGGCTTTCTTCACTTTCTGGGTTTGGTTTTTACACAACAAACTGAAAAAGATTTGAATTTGGTAAGAATACAAACAATTTTATGTTGTGAAATGATATAAGATAAACCATATGTTAGATTGAATTCGATTTTGAAGTTTCAAACTGATACTTAAATGTAAACCGACTTACGACGAAGAAGAAAGGGCCACTTGCGATTTTTTATATGTTGTCGGTTTCACAATTTTCTGCATTTCGCATCTTGTCTTTGTTTTTAGATTTATATTAACAACTTATTATGTCCAGATTCCTGTAACACAAAGGATACACATATTTTAGATAAACTTTTGTTGTTTTATATGTAAATTTACAGGGGAAAAGTAAATCTTGTTGAGGCTTGTTATCAGCTGTTCACTATGGCATGATGATGTGTTACTAACCAAATAAGGACAGCATTTTAAACTTCACTGTATTTTAAGTGTGGTGAAATGAATTAGATGAAGCCTTGTTAAGAATGTAATAATATCTATGTATTGACCACATTTAATTTTTTCAAGATCGACACTCCCTTTTTTAGTGAAGTTGTGTTGCCAGTTGACCCCTTGTTTTTACTTTTAGTTGGGTTTGTGTTGCTCAATATTTAGTTTCCTGTGTAGTGGAGTGTTTTGTAGATCATTGTTTGTCCTTTTTCTTTTAGTCATGGTATTGTCAGTCCTTTTTCGATTTACAGCTTCTGATGACCCATTTGGTATTTTCAAACTCTTCTTGTGTTTCATCATGAAATCTGAGTCTGTTTACTGTTTTACATATTTGTCATGGGTCTGTTTACCATTAGTTTGATATATGTTTCAATAATTTAAAATTGTACATGTAGTATAGTACAGATAGTAAAATTAAATATTGTAAGAATATGACCACATCTATGGTGTAATGGTTAGCATACTCGTCTCGAATACAGTAGATCGCGGGGTTAGAAATAAAACAAACTGACTGTCGATCATGACTCAAATAAAATGTTTGTAAACAACTTGTAATTGTATTAAGGAATTCAATATTTTCAAAATAAAGCCACCACCCCAGGTAGTTTTTAATTACAATAATCAAGGAAAACAAAGAAATTTGTTAAATACCGATCAACAATCTTAAATGTTATAAAACAATGCTTGATTAATTAAAAAAAAAAAGAGAGAGAGAAAAATATTAATATCTTCCCAGTACAGACAAAAGTAACCATGATTTTTTACATATATAGTTTTACCTACTGACAGACATAGTCGTTGACGTCATTGATGGGTTTTAAAAAGCAAACTTTTTTTAATGATTATTAAGGCCAAAAAAAAATATATGTGTAACCTGGTGCATCACTAATACAACGTCATTGTGGACGTAACGGTATTTTGCAGGGGTTTCAAAGTTTTTCATAGTAGGAGGTACTTCTTAAATTTTAGGAGGTACCTAAAAAATTAGGCTGAGGGCTGGCCGTAAGGGGTCTAGGGGGCGGAAGCTCCTGAAATCTAGTATTTTGTGGACCAAAAAATGTACTTCAGAGACTGCAAAACATTAAGTGTTTTTGAAAGAAAAATCCCATTATCTTTAGAGTTCAGATTTCACCAATGAGTGAAGACCATGCATAATGCCTGGATTTTCTATCCCTTATCTCCTCGTACCCCCTTTTAAAAATGTTTTTCAGCACACTTTCATTTCTGTGAACAACCGCGGTAGGGCCCCGTCAAAATATGTAAATAAATTAGCCATAGGTTTTTATTTTTTTATACCGGAAGTTAAACAATATGGACGGAGTTAAGCAACAAGACAGTACGCCCCAGAATGATTCGACCCTGGGTTTTAAATGGATAAAAAAAATCACACAAAATATTGTGTAGTCATATATTCATAATACATAATGATCATACTTATATTACTGAAGATTACACTAAATTGTGTTTGAACATAATTTGTAATCGGTCATTTTTTATTTTGAAATGAGGTCAGCTTTGTTCCGGTTCGAGTTTTACACAAGGATGAAAAGATATTGGGGCGAAAACATATCAATTTACCGCATGCACAAACTGCTATTTACGAGTCTCAGGTAAGGTAAAGTTATTTTTAAAACAGGGAATATCCCATCAACTTGGTCGTGACGCAGTTGTTCGATTTGTATGCGAGAATTCAACAATTGACGTGATCATTAATTTTTTATGAAAAATATTCCACAAGCATTGTACTTGTGGTTTTGACCACCGCTAATTTTGGGGGGTTCAGTAATTTCTGCCGGTACTATACACGATCTCAGACGGGTAAAAGTACCGGGTACCGGCCCACTTTGAAACCCCTGATTTTGTCGATGTAACCTTGTGTTTTAACCCATTTTCTTGTTTTAATCATGTGGCTTTTCTGACGAAACCTACCTCGTTAGAAAGATCGTTTTCTGCTCTTTAATTTGATATAACTTTGGTGTCGATCGTGAAATTTTAAACAAAAATGCAAGCGTTTGAACACGACGTTATCTACGAATATATATCGTGGCGTCATAATTTGACCGTAAATATGTCTCAGGTACCAAACTTCAGCCTATGTTTGCCATTATCGCCCCGAGGATTACAAAAACAAAATTTGTGTCGTAGTAATCTGCGTTTTCTCAGCATTATTTTCCTACCACTTTATTGATGATATATGCGGAGTTTCATATCTTATTTTCGAATTAATTGTTTTAAAAAAAAATTGCATATTGTTAATGGTGGAATATTGAGAATAAAATTATATCATTAAAATCTAGAGAACTTTTTCTGTCAAACCATCTAATTTACATTTTATATGAAAATAAAGCGATATCGACTTTTCCTGTTTGTAATAAAGGTCGCAACCTCCAAAAGACGCTCTAAAAAATGACAGCGCTTATTGTATTAGCAACTAAAATCAATGGCATGTTTCGATCGGTCGATCACGCGTTGAAGCATAAAAAACTAGGTATTATTTTATATTATTTCGGAACCAGGATTTTGCTAACACAATCAGATAGATTACTCGTTATTCTGTCACATTTCCACAATGCCCATGGCATAATTTGTTTACGACCGAGCTACTTGAGAAATTCAAAACACTGTATGTCTTTCTTCAACTAAAATTCTTCTTGCATATTTGTATGCCACTTTATAAACTGCTTTAATTGTTGCATCTATGAATGACATTCATGACTTGTGAATTTAAAAAAATTGAAGTTGGGGAACAGGGATGCGGCATATAAAGTCCCACTATTAAATAGGGACCAACCATTTAATTTGAAGGGGGGGGGGGGGGGGGGGGGGGGGAGGCTATGGTATTACGGTAAAATCACACTTTTTGGAGTGTTTCCATGGAAACTTCTAGAATTATCCTGGAATAGAAGAAACTTTAACATTATTACTAACTATACAAATCATATATTCAATTATTTCCCATACAATATCATTCTTTGGTGAAAGAAAACAGTATGAAAGGAAGTATTCAATTTTTTTCCTATTTCATTGCTATGGTAACCAAGCTTCTCTGTTAAATTTGTAAAAAAGTTTGAAAAATTTAAAGGATACAAATTTTGAGGGTCTGTATAAAGAGAACCATGTCTTATTATTTGCATTTATGGAAGAATAGCTGTTTGGAAGTAGTATTTAATTTTTTTTTCATCCGTTGCCATGGTAAACACTCCTAGAAACGTGCTTAATTAGAAAAAAAAATTGTGAAAATAGGCTTGTATCAAATGGGACATCATAACCTCCAAGTATGCCAAGTTTCAAGAAATTATCTTTCATATTTTCGAAGTTATGGTCATTTTTCTGCTATATTTTGTATTTATGTCACCTTTTCGGTGCCATATTTGCATATAAAAACATTACATTGAATATGTCCAGAATCATCAAGGATAGCGGACCTTAAAATTCAATATCTTGGAAACTACTTAACCAATTTTGACCAAATAAATTGCATTAACTTTGTTTTTCATAGTACAATTAATAATTGCTATACTAAGAAAATTGGATGCACCAGGTTAATATGTGTCTTTACTGTCACATGTCAAAAAAATCTGGTCGGTCGGCATTAAATTTTTTTTTTTTTTTTAACTATCGGCAAAACTGGAAATAGTCGTTCCGGAATCTGATTCCGGTATTTCATTTTTGAAATTTCTGGTAAGCCGTCATTTGTTTTATGACGAGTTACACAGTTTTTCTACCTTCTTTGCTCTCAATTTCGACAAAAAGCTAGCGGTTGAATAAATAAAACATTGCTGCTGATTAAACAACAAAAATGGTTATCCGAATTCTGTGTAAAAATTGATAGGGTCGCTAGCAAAAAGTAGAGTCAAATAATTGCCGATAAAAAAGGTTAGGGTCGGCAGCTGAAAAATAGGGTGGGTCGGGTGACCGTAAACACACATATTTTTTTTTTGGCCTATTTAAAAAATATATCATGCCGTCAGAGCAGTTCCAAATCTAATCGGAAAACAGAGTTTAATATTGATATCCCGCACCAGAGACATATAAACTAAAAAGCATTGTTTCTTATGTCACTGCCCTAACTCAGTACATATATATAGATTAAAATCAATAAGTACACCATTTATCATAACATAAATATGATGATTTGATCTTTATAAATGAATCCTATTATGTGTTATTGTAAACAAACAATAAGAAAATCAATAAATGTTTACAAAGGTTGCTTCATAATTACATTGTCACCAAATATTTATGGATTGTAAATGATATTAATGATATTGCATATTAAATGAAAATTGTTATCAGAAATTACAATTGATTTTGTTTTGTTGTTTTTTTCCAGAAAAGACGAGAAGATTTTTATTTAATTTATTTTTTGTCGTGTGCTGAAGTGTGACTTGTATTTAGAAACCAGCAACATTCTGGACGGACAGCAAGGACAGGGTGGTGCTTCTCCACACGTCGGAGGAAGGTAATGACTAATGTATTAGATATAGCCACATTATTACATTATATTGTGTTAGGATGAAGTAATAATGGCAGTATGTAAGATGATGAGATTTATGTCTTTTTAATGAAATACTTTATCATAGTACATATTTACAGAGATACTAGGTGAATCCTGAACTACATCACTTGTATAGTACATATTTACAGAGATACTAGATGAATCCTGAACTACATCACTTGTGTTTGGTACTCACCATTTTTTTATTTAAAAAAAACCCAGAATGCACTAGTGGGGCTCATGACTTTTTTTCTTGTCTGTATTGGGAGAAGGCTAGACATAGGTACATGTATGCTAATCCACCACTAACAATTATCAAATTTGTGCCAAGATTTGCTGTAATTCCACTGTATTTGTCTTCATCAAACATCAATATAAGTCGCATGACGATCCTTTGATGTCAGTTTTGCATCAATTACAGGTCCAATATATTTGGTAGAATTTACATTAAATATGGATATATACATCAGATGGCATATACCAATTGATTTTCTCAATATTTAAACATGAGAGACCCGAGGAAAGAAAGCAAGTCTGGAAGGAGGAATAAAATAATTGAGAGTTGTACTGAATTTATACATACAATGTTATATTATAAACAAATTTTTTTAATGTTTATTGGAGTAAAATGTACTCTAAAACAGAAGTAGAATTTATATTTTTTAATCAAATTTCAGGGACGAAAGACCACCCCATTTAACTGGATTGGATGCTGCTGCATCCAAACTGACAAAAAACAGATGGATACCACCAAGTAGTGTCAAAAGAGATGTTCCAATTACTGACGATAAAAACGATGTTACATTCCGTAAAGTTAGAGGGTTCGTATTTATATAGTATTTTCATTTATAAAGTTAAATATTCTGTACTTCAGCAGAACTTTGTCATTTAAAGCGGGTTCACCACACTTGTTAAAAACAGACTTCTCCATCAGTTGACTTCAGGGAAAATTCAGGATATGTCCATTGAGTTTGCAGAAATTTTAATGTATATTTACCCCGATACTGTGTGTCCCCCTAGCTATCACAAAACAAATATGCTGCTCAACGATCTTAATAAATATTGAGTCAACAAGTTCAGAATAGAATACTGAATATCAAACCTATATGTCAAATATCAGGAAAATGATGGCTCCTTATATATCAATATCAGTGTTCTACAATTTCCATTTCCCGTTACCCGTGGCAACTGAATTTTAGTCAGGTGTAAGTGGATTTCTAAACCTTAGTTGTCCGAGGGCAAGTAAATTCCTACTACTATAAATAGAATTAATAGTTCATTTCAAATAGTTTTAAAACTTTCTATTTTGCATAATTGTACGAACAGAAGAATCAAAGTTTATTCAAAATTGCGTTTTCATGCATACAAGATGGTTATCATCAGTCTGAGAGATATTATAGTGTCTGGGAAGGAAACATGTGTTGTTGTCAATGTCAAGACTCAAGGAAATGCTTGGTCTCTTCTGGTATTTTCCTCCTGTAATTGACGGAGAACTCCCACTTACATTTTAGAAATTGTAAAATTCTTCCATTTTATTGAAGCATACATTATTTGATAAATATTTTGATTGATTTTATTTCAGAATACTCAACAAACTTACTCCAGAGAAATTTGATAAGTTAAGTCTAGAACTTCTAAATGTGGGAATAGAAACAAATACCATTCTCCATGGAGTTATTTTATTGGTGAGTATATCACAAATTAAACAGACACACAGTTGCCATAGGAATTTTATTAGCCCTTTAGTCTTTTTAAATTTACAAAATTGTGGGTTTTAAATAAAGAAAGAGTTGTTTTTTTCCCCCAAAAATTGCTTAAATTATTTTTTTTTAAATAACAAAAAATAAGTCTTTCCATTTCTGTGTTTTTGTCTAATCATCGTAAATATAAGAAAAGAAATTAAAAATATTGCTCCTCTCAAATTTTCAATATAAAACTGAGTAAATAATTATACATGTATTGATATGCTGTAAATATTTTTTCAGATATTTGAAAAAGCCCTTGATGAGCCGAAATATAGTTCTATGTACGCACAGTTATGTCATCAATTATGTGAAGACGCACCAAATTTTGAATCCTCATCCACTAATATATCTGTAAGTACAGTGGAAACTGTATCAAAATCAAAGGGAATGATCATTTTGCTTCAAAATTTAGCTGAGTAATCAAATTATCTGTATTAAATTAAATTGAGAACTTCTATGAATGGTCCAAATTATTACTTTTAAGTCATCCAATGAAATGGCTTATTCTTGATTGTATTGCTCATTTGTACAGTGAAGTGTTCACTCTCGTGATGTCATGGTTACTGTGCTATCTCGAGTTAGGAAAACCTTGGGTATTTAAGGGTTTCTCTAAGCATGAAGTATTAAACAGCAAAGACTGGTTGGCTGGAATTCAGATAATGTGTCTTATTTGAGGTTTTTCTCTATCTGTACCTTTTAGACTTGTGTCAGTGAGTTCGTACTATTAAGTCCAGTTCAATGTATTGAGTTTGTACAAAACAGACGTCATTATACACTGATTTTATAAGTAGTTATAAATTCAGCTACTCTATGATCACAACAATGGAGACCTCCCTTTCTTTAATGCACTGTAAATGTTTATATCTTTTTATATGTTAGTAATAAGTTGGCTCTCTGTCTTTTTCATTATCACATATTTTTTCAGACATTTCGCCGCCTCCTTTTAAACAAGTGTCAAGATGAATTTGAGAATAGATCCAGAGCCACAGAGGGTAAATAATTACAATTTTACTGTGTTAAAACAAACAAACAAAATGTTTATGAAAAGAAAGTTTAAGCAGTGATTTTCAACAATTTAACCAACATGAACGAAACGAGCAATCACCTCAAAACCAGTTTTCACTATTTATCTCTCTATATTAAATGAAATGCTTACACTGAAAAACCTTTTTGAAAATTGTTTTCATTGATGAAGTTGTTTGTGTTTATATAAGTGGGACATACTTTTATTAAAAAGAATGTGAAGAAATTATTTGGATAGACTGTCAACACAAATACTCAATTGGTGAATATTTTATTTTTCAGCTTTCGATCATGAAGATGGACCTCTTACACCTGAAGAATCTGAACAGTATCACCTGGCAAAGAGGAAAATGCTGGGCAACATTAAGTTCATCGGTAAGTGGTTATATAATAGAGAAACAGTATCACCTGGCAAAGAGGAAAATGCTGGGCAACATTAAGTTCATCGGTAAGTGGTTATATAATAGAGAAACAGTATCACCTGGCAAAGAGGAAAATGCTGGGCAACATTAAGTTCATCGGTAAGTGGTTATATAATAGAGAAACAGTATCACCTGGCAAAGAGAAAAATGCTGGGCAACATTAAGTTCATCAGTAAGTGGTTATATAATAGAGAAACAGTATCACCTGGCAAAGAGAAAAATGCTGGGCAACATTAAGTTCATCGGTAAGTGGTTATATAATAGAGAAACAGTATCACCTGGCAAAGAGGAAAATGCTGGGCAACATTAAGTTCATCGGTAAGTGGTTATATAATAGAGAAACAGTATCACCTGGCAAAGAGGAAAATGCTGGGCAACATTAAGTTCATCGGTAAGTGGTTATATAATAGAGAAACAGTATCACCTGGCAAAGAGAAAAATGCTGGGCAACATTAAGTTCATCAGTAAGTGGTTATATAATAGAGAAATAGTATCACCTGACAAAGAGGAAAATGCTGGGCAACATTAAGTTCATCGGTAAGTGGTTATATAATAGAGAAACAGTATCACTTGGCAAAGAGGAAAATGCTGGGCAACATTAAGTTCATCGGTAAGTGGTTATATAATAGAGAAACAGTATCACCTGACAAAGAGGAAAATGCTGGGCAACATTCAGTTCAACGGTAAGTGGTTATATAATAGAGAAACAGTATCACCTGACAAAGAAGAAAATGCTGGGCAACATTCAGTTCATCGGTAAGTGGTTATATAATAGAGAAACCAGGTAAATTATTGGTTCCCCTTTACACCCCCATTCACTCATTTTGAGAATTAGACATTGTTAATACAATATCTGAAAAGATAGGTATTAGATTATAGAACACTATAACAATACCACTGAATATAGAAAAGATAGGTATCAGATTATAGAACACTATAACAATACCACTGAATATAGAAAAGATAGGTATCAGATTATAGAACACTATAACAATACCACTGAATATAGAAAAGATAGGTATTAGATTATAGAACACTATAACAATACCACTGACTATAGAAAAGATAGGTATCAGATTATAGAACACTATAACAATACCACTGAATATAGAAAAGATAGGTATCAGATTATAGAACACTATAACAATACCACTGAATATAGAAAAGATAGGTATCAGATTATAGAACACTATAACAATACCACTGAATATAGAAAAGATAGGTATCAGATTATAGAACACTATAACAATACCACTGACTATAGAAAAGATAGGTATCAGATTATAGAACACTATAACAATACCACTGAATATAGAAAAGATAGGTGTCAGATTATAGAACACTATAACAATACCACTCAGTATAGAAAAGATAGGTATCAGATTATAGAACACTATAACAATACCACTGAGTATAGAAGAACACTATAACAATACCACTGAATATAGAAAAGATAGGTATCAGATTATAGAACACTATAACAATACCACTGACTATAGAAAAGATAGGTATCAGATTATAGAACACTATAACAATACCACTGAATATAGAAAAGATAGGTATCAGATTATAGAACACTATAACAATACCACTGACTATAGAAAAGATAGGTATCAGATTATAGAACAGGATCAGATTATAGAACACTATAACAATACCACTGAATATAGAAAAGATAGGTATCAGATTATAGAACACTATAACAATACCACTGAATATAGAAAAGATAGGTATCAGATTATAGAACACTATAACAATACCACTGAATATAGAAAAGATAGGTATCAGATTATAGAACACTATAACAATACCACTGAATATAGAAAAGATAGGTATCAGATTATAGAACACTATAACAATACCACTGAATATAGAAAAGATGGGTATCAGATTATAGAACACTATAACAATACCACTGAATATAGAAAAGATAGGTATCAGATTATAGAACACTATAACAATACCACTGAATATAGAAAAGATAGGTATCAGATTATAGAACACTATAACAATACCACTGAATATAGAAAAGATAGGTATCAGATTATAGAACACTATAACAATACCACTGAATATAGAAAAGATAGGTATCAGATTATAGAACACTATAACAATACCACTGACTATAGAAAAGATAGGTATCAGATTATAGAACACTATAACAATACCACTGAATATAGAAAAGATAGGTATCAGATTATAGAACACTATAACAATACCACTGAATATAGAAAAGATAGGTATCAGATTATAGAACACTATAACAATACCACTGACTATAGAAAAGATAGGTATCAGATTATAGAACACTATAACAATACCACTGAATATAGAAAAGATAGGTATCAGATTATAGAACACTATAACAATACCACTGAATATAGAAAAGATAGGTATCAGATTATAGAACACTATAACAATACCACTGACTATAGAAAAGATAGGTATCAGATTATAGAACACTATAACAATACCACTGACTATAGAAAAGATAGGTATCAGATTATAGAACACTATAACAATACCACTGAATATAGAAAAGATAGGTATCAGATTATAGAACACTATAACAATACCACTGAATATAGAAAAGATAGGTGTCAGATTATAGAACACTATAACAATACCACTGAATATAGAAAAGATAGGTATCAGATTATAGAACACTATAACAATACCACTGAATATAGAAAAGATAGGTGTCAGATTATAGAACACTATAACAATACCACTGAATATAGAAAAGATAGGTGTCAGATTATAGAACACTATAACAATACCACTGAATATAGAAAAGATAGGTATCAGATTATAGAACACTATAACAATACCACTGAATATAGAAAAGATAGGTAGTCAGATTATAGAACACTATAACAATACCACTGAATATAGAAAAGATAGGTGTCAGATTATAGAACACTATAACAATACCACTGAATATAGAAAAGATAGGTATCAGATTATAGAACACTATAACAATACCACTGAGTATAGAAAAGATAGGTGTCAGATTATAGAACACTATAACAATACCACTGAATATAGAAAAGATAGGTATCAGATTATAGAACACTATAACAATACCACTGACTATAGAAAAGATAGGTATCAGATTATAGAACACTATAACAATACCACTGAATATAGAAAAGATAGGTATCAGATTATAGAACACTATAACAATACCACTGAGTATAGAAAAGATAGGTATCAGATTATAGAACACTATAACAATACCACTGACTATAGAAAAGATAGGTATCAGATTATAGAACACTATAACAATACCACTGACTATAGAAAAGATAGGTATCAGATTATAGAACACTATAACAATACCACTGACTGTAGAAAAGATAGGTATCAGATTATAGAACACTATAACAATACCACTGACTATAGAAAAGATAGGTATCAGATTATAGAACACTATAACAATACCACTGAATATAGAAAAGATAGGTATCAGATTATAGAACACTATAACAATACCACTGACTGTAGAAAAGATAGGTATCAGATTATAGAACACTATAACAATACCACTGAATATAGAAAAGATAGGTATCAGATTATAGAACACTATAACAATACCACTGACTATAGAAAAGATAGGTATCAGATTATAGAACACTATAACAATACCACTGAATATAGAAAAGATAGGTATCAGATTATAGAACACTATAACAATACCACTGAATATAGAAAAGATAGGTATCAGATTATAGAACACTATAACAATACTACTGAATATAGAAAAGATAGGTATCAGATTATAGAACACTATAACAATACCACTGAATATAGAAAAGATAGGTATCAGATTATAGAACACTATAACAATACCACTGAATATAGAAAAGATAGGTATCAGATTATAGAACACTATAACAATACCACTGAATATAGAAAAGATAGGTGTCAGATTATAGAACACTATAACAATACCACTGAATATAGAAAAGATAGGTATCAGATTATAGAACACTATAACAATACCACTGAGTATAGAAAAGATAGGTATCAGATTATAGAACACTATAACAATACCACTGAATATAGAAAAGATAGGTATCAGATTATAGAACACTATAACAATACCACTGAATATAGAAAAGATAGGTATCAGATTATAGAACACTATAACAATACCACTGAATATAGAAAAGATAGGTATCAGATTATAGAACACTATAACAATACCACTGACTATAGAAAAGATAGGTATCAGATTATAGAACACTATAACAATACCACTGAATATAGAAAAGATAGGTATCAGATTATAGAACACTATAACAATACCACTGAATATAGAAAAGATAGGTATCAGATTATAGAACACTATAACAATACCACTGACTATAGAAAAGATAGGTATCAGATTATAGAACACTATAACAATACCACTGACTATAGAAAAGATAGGTATCAGATTATAGAACACTATAACAATACCACTGAATATAGAAAAGATAGGTATCAGATTATAGAACACTATAACAATACCACTGACTATAGAAAAGATAGGTATCAGATTATAGAACACTATAACAATACCACTGACTATAGAAAAGATAGGTATCAGATTATAGAACACTATAACAATACCACTGAATATAGAAAAGATAGGTATCAGATTATAGAACACTATAACAATACCACTGAGTATAGAAAAGATAGGTATCAGATTATAGAACACTATAACAATACCACTGAATATAGAAAAGATAGGTATCAGATTATAGAACACTATAACAATACCACTGAATATAGAAAAGATAGGTATCAGATTATAGAACACTATAACAATACCACTGAATATAGAAAAGATAGGTATCAGATTATAGAACACTATAACAATACCACTGAATATAGAAAAGATAGGTATCAGATTATAGAACACTATAACAATACCACTGAGTATAGAAAAGATAGGTATCAGATTATAGAACACTATAACAATACCACTGAATATAGAAAAGATAGGTATCAGATTATAGAACACTATAACAATACCACTGAATATAGAAAAGATAGGTATCAGATTATAGAACACTATAACAATACCACTGAATATAGAAAAGATAGGTATCAGATTATAGAACACTATAACAATACCACTGAATATAGAAAAGATAGGTATCAGATTATAGAACACTATAACAATACCTACTGAATATAGAAAAGATAGGTATCAGATTATAGAACACTATAACAATACCACTGAATATAGAAAAGATAGGTATCAGATTATAGAACACTATAACAATACCACTGAATATAGAAAAGATAGGTGTCAGATTATAGAACACTATAACAATACCACTGAATATAGAAAAGATAGGTATCAGATTATAGAACACTATAACAATACCACTGACTATAGAAAAGATAGGTATCAGATTATAGAACACTATAACAATACCACTGACTATAGAAAAGATAGGTATCAGATTATAGAACACTATAACAATACCACTGACTATAGAAAAGATAGGTATCAGATTATAGAACACTATAACAATACCACTGACTATAGAAAAGATAGGTATCAGATTATAGAACACTATAACAATACCACTGAATATAGAAAAGATAGGTATCAGATTATAGAACACTATAACAATACCACTGACTATAGAAAAGATAGGTATCAGATTATAGAACACTATAACAATACCACTGAATATAGAAAAGATAGGTATCAGATTATAGAACACTATAACAATACCACTGAATATAGAAAAGATAGGTATCAGATTATAGAACACTATAACAATACCACTGAATATAGAAAAGATAGGTATCAGATTATAGAACACTATAACAATACCACTGACTATAGAAAAGATAGGTATCAGATTATAGAACACTATAACAATACCACTGAATATAGAAAAGATAGGTATCAGATTATAGAACACTATAACAATACCACTGAATATAGAAAAGATAGGTATCAGATTATAGAACACTATAACAATACCACTGAATATAGAAAAGATAGGTATCAGATTATAGAACACTATAACAATACCACTGAATATAGAAAAGATAGGTATCAGATTATAGAACACTATAACAATACCACTGAATATAGAAAAGATAGGTATCAGATTATAGAACACTATAACAATACCACTGAATATAGAAAAGATAGGTGTCAGATTATAGAACACTATAACAATACCACTGACTATAGAAAAGATAGGTATCAGATTATAGAACACTATAACAATACCACTGACTATAGAAAAGATAGGTATCAGATTATAGAACACTATAACAATACCACTGAATATAGAAAAGATAGGTATCAGATTATAGAACACTATAACAATACCACTGAATATAGAAAAGATAGGTATCAGATTATAGAACACTATAACAATACCACTGACTATAGAAAAGATAGGTATCAGATTATAGAACACTATAACAATACCACTGACTATAGAAAAGATAGGTATCAGATTATAGAACACTATAACAATACCACTGAATATAGAAAAGATAGGTATCAGATTATAGAACACTATAACAATACCACTGAATATAGAAAAGATAGGTATCAGATTATAGAACACTATAACAATACCACTGAATATAGAAAAGATAGGTATCAGATTATAGAACACTATAACAATACTACTGAATATAGAAAAGATAGGTATCAGATTATAGAACACTATAACAATACTACTGAATATAGAAAAGATAGGTATCAGATTATAGAACACTATAACAATACCACTGAATATAGAAAAGATAGGTATCAGATTATAGAACACTATAACAATACTACTGAATATAGAAAAGATAGGTATCAGATTATAGAACACTATAACAATACCACTGAATATAGAAAAGATAGGTATCAGATTATAGAACACTATAACAATACCACTGAGTATAGAAAAGATAGGTATCAGATTATAGAACACTATAACAATACCACTGAATATAGAAAAGATAGGTATCAGATTATAGAACACTATAACAATACCACTGACTATAGAAAAGATAGGTATCAGATTATAGAACACTATAACAATACCACTGAATATAGAAAAGATAGGTATCAGATTATAGAACACTATAACAATACCACTGACTGTAGAAAAGATAGGTATCAGATTATAGAACACTATAACAATACCACTGAATATAGAAAAGATAGGTATCAGATTATAGAACACTATAACAATACCACTGAATATAGAAAAGATAGGTATCAGATTATAGAACACTATAACAATACCACTGAGTATAGAAAAGATAGGTATCAGATTATAGAACACTATAACAATACCACTGAATATAGAAAAGATAGGTGTCAGATTATAGAACACTATAACAATACCACTGAATATAGAAAAGATAGGTATCAGATTATAGAACACTATAACAATACCACTGAATATAGAAAAGATGGGTATCAGATTATAGAACACTATAACAATACCACTGAATATAGAAAAGATAGGTATCAGATTATAGAACACTAAACAATACCACTGACTATAGAAAAGATAGGTATCAGATTATAGAACACTATAACAATACCACTGAATATAGAAAAGATGGGTATCAGATTATAGAACACTATAACAATACCACTGAATATAGAAAAGATAGGTGTCAGATTATAGAACACTATAACAATACCACTGAATATAGAAAAGATAGGTATCAGATTATAGAACACTATAACAATACCACTGAATATAGAAAAGATAGGTGTCAGATTATAGAACACTATAACAATACCACTGAATATAGAAAAGATAGGTATCAGATTATAGAACACTATAACAATACCACTGAATATAGAAAAGATGGGTATCAGATTATAGAACACTATAACAATACCACTGAATATAGAAAAGATAGGTATCAGATTATAGAACACTAACAATACCACTGACTATAGAAAAGATAGGTATCAGATTATAGAACACTATAACAATACCACTGAATATAGAAAAGATGGGTATCAGATTATAGAACACTATAACAATACCACTGAATATAGAAAAGATAGGTGTCAGATTATAGAACACTATAACAATACCACTGAATATAGAAAAGATAGGTATCAGATTATAGAACACTATAACAATACCACTGAATATAGAAAAGATAGGTGTCAGATTATAGAACACTATAACAATACCACTGAATATAGAAAAGATAGGTATCAGATTATAGAACACTATAACAATACCACTGAATATAGAAAAGATAGGTATCAGATTATAGAACACTATAACAATACCACTGAATATAGAAAAGATAGGTATCAGATTATAGAACACTATAACAATACCACTGAATATAGAAAAGATGGGTATCAGATTATAGAACACTATAACAATACCACTGAATATAGAAAAGATAGGTGTCAGATTATAGAACACTATAACAATACCACTGACTATAGAAAAGATAGGTATCAGATTATAGAGCACTATAACAATACCACTGACTATAGAAAAGATAGGTATCAGATTATAGAACACTATAACAATACCACTGACTATAGAAAAGATAGGTATCAGATTATAGAACACTATAACAATACCACTGAATATAGAAAAGATAGGTATCAGATTATAGAACACTATAACAATACCACTGACTATAGAAAAGATAGGTATCAGATTATAGAACACTATAACAATACCACTGAATATAGAAAAGATAGGTATCAGATTATAGAACACTATAACAATACCACTGACTATAGAAAAGATAGGTATTAGATTATAGAACACTATAACAATACCACTGACTATAGAAAAGATAGGTATCAGATTATAGAACACTATAACAATACCACTGACTGTAGAAAAGATAGGTATCAGATTATAGAACACTATAACAATACCACTGAATATAGAAAAGATAGGTATCAGATTATAGAACACTATAACAATACCACTGAATATAGAAAAGATAGGTATCAGATTATAGAACACTATAACAATACCACTGACTATAGAAAAGATAGGTATCAGATTATAGAACACTATAACAATACCACTGAATATAGAAAAGATAGGTATCAGATTATAGAACACTATAACAATACCACTGAATATAGAAAAGATAGGTATCAGATTATAGAACACTATAACAATACCACTGACTATAGAAAAGATAGGTATTAGATTATAGAACACTATAACAATACCACTGACTATAGAAAAGATAGGTATCAGATTATAGAACACTATAACAATACCACTGACTGTAGAAAAGATAGGTATCAGATTATAGAACACTATAACAATACCACTGAATATAGAAAAGATAGGTATCAGATTATAGAACACTATAACAATACCACTGAATATAGAAAAGATAGGTATCAGATTATAGAACACTATAACAATACCACTGACTATAGAAAAGATAGGTATCAGATTATAGAACACTATAACAATACCACTGAATATAGAAAAGATAGGTATCAGATTATAGAACACTATAACAATACCACTGAATATAGAAAAGATAGGTATCAGATTATAGAACACTATAACAATACTACTGAATATAGAAAAGATAGGTATCAGATTATAGAACACTATAACAATACCACTGAATATAGAAAAGATAGGTATCAGATTATAGAACACTATAACAATACCACTGAATATAGAAAAGATAGGTATCAGATTATAGAACACTATAACAATACCACTGAATATAGAAAAGATAGGTATCAGATTATAGAACACTATAACAATACCACTGACTATAGAAAAGATAGGTATCAGATTATAGAACACTATAACAATACCACTGACTGTAGAAAAGATAGGTATCAGATTATAGAACACTATAACAATACCACTCAGTATATTAGTCAAGTACAAGTTGATATAATTATCTCATTGAATGTATCTTGTTCTCTCAGTGAGATATTCTCAGATAGCTGAAAATTTGCTCATTTGGCATTAAACAACAACCATTTACTCAATTCAATCTTAAAAAACAAACAGATATTGTATTTATTAGAAAGAACAGAAAGGGCCCAGCAGTATGTATTGAACTTGATGGAAATGAAATCCATGAAAAAGATTATCACTGTTACACGAAGAAATGCTGCACAAATGACATGTACATATTATTGTTAATAGGTGAGCTGGGTAAACTGGAGATGTTACATGAAGGAATTCTACACAAATGACATGTACATATTATTGTTAATAGGTGAGCTGGGTAAACTGGAGATGTTACATGAAGGAATTCTACACAAATGACATGTACATATTATTGTTAATAGGTGAGCTGGGTAAACTGGAGATGTTACATGAAGGAATTCTACACAAATGACATGTACATATTATTGTTAATAGGTGAGCTGGGTAAACTGGAGATGTTACATGAAGGAATTCTACACAAATGACATGTACATATTATTGTTAATAGGTGAGCTGGGTAAACTGGAGATGTGACATGAAGGAATTCTACACAAATGACATGTACATATTATTGTTAATAGGTGAGCTGGGTAAACTGGAGATGTTACATGAAGGAATTCTACACAAATGACATGTACATATTATTGTTAATAGGTGAGCTGGGTAAACTGGAGATGTTACATGAAGGAATTCTACACAAATGACATGTACATATTATTGTTAATAGGTGAGCTGGGTAAACTGGAGATGTTACATGAAGGAATTCTACACAAATGACATGTACATATTATTGTTAATAGGTGAGCTGGGTAAACTGGAGATGTTACATGAAGGAATACTACACAAATGACATGTACATATTATTGTTAATAGGTGAGCTGGGTAAACTGGAGATGTTACATGAAGGAATTCTACACAAATGACATGTACATATTATTGTTAATAGGTGAGCTGAGTAAACTGGAGATGTTACATGAAGGAATACTACACAAATGACATGTACATATTATTGTTAATAGGTGAGCTGGGTAAACTGGAGATGTTACATGAAGGAATTCTACACAAATGACATGTACATATTATTGTTAATAGGTGAGCTGGGTAAACTGGAGATGTTACATGAAGGAATACTACACAAATGACATGTACATATTATTGTTAATAGGTGAGCTGGGTAAACTGGAGATGTTACATGAAGGAATTCTACACAAATGACATGTACATATTATTGTTAATAGGTGAGCTGGGTAAACTGGAGATGTTACATGAAGGAATTCTACACAAATGACATGTACATATTATTGTTAATAGGTGAGCTGGGTAAACTGGAGATGTTACATGAAGGAATTCTACACAAATGACATGTACATATTATTGTTAATAGGTGAGCTGGGTAAACTGGAGATGTTACATGAAGGAATTCTACACAAATGTATTAAACAGCTACTGGAGAAGAAGAAAAATGTTCCGATCAGAGATATGGCCGAAGATTTGGAATGCCTCTGTCAAATAATGAGGACAGTTGGACGTCGTCTTGACACACCCAAGGCAATGGTTGGTTTTCTTCTTTTTGTTATCTTTTGTAAATGTAACAACAGATTTCTTTTTCATTCCCGATGATATAAGGATTTTTCATTCTTTATAGAAAATTTTGTATTGCAGTTTAAAAAAAGCTTGTCAATTACTTATGTCAGTAGGTCAGTGATTTTTTCCCCGATGGACTCCGGAGGTTTTCTCATATACCTAAAATATTGTTGATTGTGGCATTGAACATAATAACTGACATCTCTACTTTTTAAGGATTAAAAGTTTTAAACTGTTTGTATTTAAACTTTATAATTGGTTTTTTTTTCAGTCATGGATGGACCAATACTTTTTAAGGATTAAAGTTTTAAACTATTTGTATATAAACTTTATTATTATTTTTTTTCAGTCATGGATGGACCAATACTTTTTAAGGATTAAAAGTTTTTCACAGCATGTGGAATTGCCATCTAGGATTAGATTTATGCTTCAGGACATCAGAGAATTGAGAGACAATAGTGTAAGTTGATTTATCTTTAGAGAATTGAGAGACAATAGTGTAAGTTGATTTATCTTTAGAGAATTGAGAGACAATAGTGTAAGTTGATTTATCTTTAGAGAATTGAGAGACAATAGTGTAAGTTGATTTATCTTTAGAGAATTGAGAGACAATAGTGTAAGTTGATTTATCTTTAGAGAATTGAGGGACAGTAGTGTAAGTTGATTTATCTTTAGAGAATTGAGACAATAGTGTAAGTTGATTTATCTTTAGAGAATTGAGGGACAATAGTGTAAGTTGATTTATCTTTAGAGAATTGAGAGACAATAGTGTAAGTTGATTTATCTTTAGAGAATTGAGAGAAAATAGTGTAAGTTGATTTATCTTTAGAGAATTGAGAGACAATAGTGTAAGTTGATTTATCTTTAGAGAATTGAGAGAGAAAATAGTGTAAGTTGATTTATCTTTAGAGAATTGAGAGACAATAAATAGTGTAAGTTATCTAGATATATGTGTAAAATTTCTTATGACTTAACCTTGATGGTGTAAATAGATTTGGAGTCCTCAAAATAAAACTATGAACTTATTGGTCCAAATCAAATTCTTGATTTTATTTTATTTATATATATATCTAAATAAAACTTGAAAATTGTACTGGTACGAACACATGAACAAAAGACTTTAAAATGAAATAATTTGCTTTTCAATTTTCTGCCTTTGTTGATGGCAACGGAACATTAAGTGTTACCCTTGTTTTCATTCTGATTTATAATGTTGTTATTTAATTGATATATTTCAGTGGGTACCTAGACATGTTTCCAAGGACAATGGACCCAGGACTATTACAGAGATTCGTCTTGAAGCAGCAGATGTAAGTGATCATTGTAACAAGTTATAAATACAGTATATTACAGAAGAAGGTGTAGTAGTATCAAAGGGTTGTAATAATGTTTCTTAAGACCCACACCTAATTACTTTTAAGATAGAAGTCTTAAGACCCACACCTAATTACTTTTAAGATAGAATTCTTAAGACCCACACCTAATTACCTTTAAGATAGAATTCTTAAGACCCACACCTAATTACTTTTAAGATAGAATTCTTAAGACCCACACCTAATTACTTTTAAGATAGAATTCTTAAGACCCACACCTAACTACTTTTAAGATAGAATTCTTAAGACCCACACATAATTACTTTTAAAGATAGAATTCTTAAGACCCACACCTAATTACTTTTAAGATAGAATTTTTAAGACCCACACCTAATTACTTTTAAGATAGAATTCTTAAGACCCACACCTAATTACTTTTAAAATAGAATTTCCTTTAGAAGTATGTAACAGAAGCCCACTATCCATACAAACTTATATAAGAACGGTCACATAGCTTTATTTTAGAGTAGGGCTGTCATGGTTGTGATCATAAGATAGTTGGATTTACAACTACACATGCAATTTGTGCCTATCACCACTAAAGTTGTCAGTTCGACCCTTGTTCATGGCGAGGTGTACTCAGTACAACATTATGTGGTAAAGTTTGTCAGTGACTTGAGACAGATCAGTGGTTTTCTCTGGGTCCTCCGGTTTCCTCCACCAATAAAACTGACCGCCATGATATAACTGAAATATTGTTGAAAGTGGCATTAAAACACTATAAACCAACCTATTTTAGAGTACAATTAGAACAGTACATATTCTAGATTCTGTTTCTATTTAATACATGTATAACACACAATTTTAAAATTAAAAAAATGGCATAGTGTTAGCCGTCTGTGCCAAAAACCACTAGCCATATGCCCCCGTCTAGTAAAAATTGGTTCGGGTTAGTTGAAATTGCATAAAATTTACTTAATCAAATAGAAAAAAATCTTCTAAAATACTGTTCAGGCTAGTTTGTCAAAATGTTTTTGGCACAGACTGAGTGTTAGTAAGAAACACATAACATGAGTGTATGTATGTTTCATGATTCCTAAGAAATTTGAGAAAGGAAGTTTTTCTAAAATTAATAATTCCCAGCTAAAAGTGTATATTTTTGGCAAAATTATTTACCTATTCCTTTTAACCTGTAGCATATAGCAACTCATGGTCACATAAAAGTAATCTCATTATGTGTCAGCAATATGTATGTTGGCTGTGAAGTTTTTTCACTTTTTTTTGTAGGAATTTGGTGAATATGTAACTCCTCAACAGAACAGGTTTATGGGACGAGGTCAGATGAATGGTGGATTACCACCACAGTGGACTGGGGGGAATAATCTAACAGATCTGTTTGGAATATCAGGCCCAGGAATGGTTATGGGTAAGTGCAACACTCAAGATTAACCACATAAAATAATTGTTAAAGACATTTTGGATATAAGCATAATTTGTATATGTATGTTTTTATTGTTTTGCTTTGATCGATAATAGAAAAAAAGAAGAAATCCGGCCAGATTCAATGGATACTAATTTAGAACAGAGTTTGGATCAAAGGAATTCATGAATAATTAATCTGAACACATTTTTCACGACTTAGGCTATGGTCTGGTCAGTTTGTTATAATTGACAGGTTTTTCTCCCCCATTAAGTTTGCTAGTCAAGATATAACTGAAAAATTGTTGAAAATGACACCCATAAACCAAACCACAATTTTTGTGATTTTCACCTGTTTATTTTAAAGGGACAATTGGTACAGGGACAGGACCAGGGGTTATTAACGATTCACCAGGATATATGCCGAAAAATAAACAACAGGGACAAGGATATATTAACTACAACAAACAGAACCAGAACATGATCGGACGAACAGGGAACCAGAGACAGAATGGTACAACTGGACAACAGTCAGGAAGACTGTCACCTCAAACTCAACAAACACAACAGCAGCAACAACAAAGGAAACAAGGTGATTAACTTATTAGAATAGGGTACCAGAATATAGGTGAAAGGTCAGGGTACCAGAATATATGTGTCAGAAAGGGTAATTTTTACATTTAGTTTAGTATAAATATTGTTAATATACAGATAGGTAGCTTGTTTATGAATACAATGAAAGTGTTTATATAAATAAATAAAGAATAATGATATTATGTCCATACTAGGATGGTATTTTATATAAAACATGTGTTTTGTACTTACCATATTTTTTTTTTATTCACATAGACTGATTTGTTATATTTAGGTGTCCTTAAAGGCAGGTGTGACTGTACTTGAATGTTAATTAACAACATTGTATTTGTCTATTTCACAGCTGGTCAGCAGAGTAGAGATCTGCCACCAAGATTTGCTGCTAAGCTGTCTCAACAACCGGCACAGATTAGTCCACCAACATCCAATCAACAAGTGCCACCGATGGCAATGATGAATGGAGTTGGTGGAACATATCCACAGAAAGAAGAGATCAGTTTGAGACCAGCTAAGAATTTCACTGTGTTTAAACCCACCTCACCAAGTAATCTGCCACGCTCAGCACAAGGGATGCCTCCTACTAGTCAAATGAGTAAAATGGCAGTGACCCCTCCAGAGCCTCCTAAACCTCTTCTTAATAAACAGGTAAGTCTTCTCTGACTCACTCATAAGAATATTTATTATAACATATCAAGAAAGACAACTCTTACTGAAATAATATATCACAGAATTTAATTGTATTGCTACACAATATAAACTCAAGTCTGGCAATATTCACAACTATTTGCATATTTTTTACATAGGGGTATCTTGATAAATGAAAACTTTGTTATGCATATTTTTTTTAATATATTTTTAGCAACAAAATTTGTTATGTATATTATATTTTTTTTATATATCTTGATATATTAAAGATTTTTATGTATACATTTTTTTCATCTATTTTTAGCAACCAATCACTATAAAGCAGGAGAAAGAGAAACCTAAACCAATCAAGAAGATTGTACCTACTAAAGAGGAAGTAGACAAGGCCACTGTAAGATATTAATTCTTAATTCATTATCACAATAATTTTTAGTGTCTTTTCTTAAAATAGTATTTAATATTTAAGTCCCCAAACGAAGTTTGGAGACTTATTGTGTTTGCACCGTTTCTTATTATTATTCTTCTTCTTTCTTTCTTCCGCCAAAAGTTTATCAGACACATTTCTCGGCGACTACTGAACGGAAATCAATGAAACTTCACAGGAATGTTAAGCACTATGAGTAGATGTGCAGACTACTATCGGAATTTTCAAAATGGCTGCCGTTGCCATGGAAACGGCCAAAATGCAAAAAAATTGAAAAACACAAAAATGATCATGGCAGGTTACTCGCCGAACAGTAATTGATCAAACTTGTTAAGAACAACATCCACATCTAGTGGAACGAGATAAGCCAAAAAGATCGGAATCGGTTGGACAAACTTTGCCGCAGTTGCCATAGAAACAAAAAAGGGGGGAGTTGAACAAATTCAAAATGGTGACCGTTGCCATGGTAACCAAGATGCAAAAAATGTTAAATTCAAACTGTACAGCAGATCCTTTTGAAACTTGACGCAAAAATAGATCATCATTCAAAGTTGTGCTCTTTGTTATTAAAATTTTCAAAATGGCCACCAATATAAAGATTAAAAAAATCGTTAAAAATTCAAAAATGGAACAGATTTCAATGGAAATGGATATTTATAGGGAATAAGACATGCTGCACCATATGGCTACCATTTTGGTTTGCTATGGTGGCCATTTTGAACCAAAAATGGCCACCAAAATACAAAAATCCTCCGATTTGGGCGAAATTTGGTTTCCAAGTAGATTATGATATTGCGAATTGATATTCATCGTTTGGGAGCCATATAATATCATATCTTGTTGTGTTTGCTCCGTTTCTTATTATGTCCCCCAAACGAAGTTTCAGGAGACATATTGTGTTTGCTCTGTTTCTTATTAAGTCCCCAAACGAAGTTTGGAGACTTATTTTTTTTGCACCGTTTCTTATTATTATAAAGTCCCCAAACGAAGTTTGGAGACTTATTGTTTTTGCACCGTTTCTTATTATTATTATGAACATATGTCAAAAACTTTGACCTGACTTATATCGAAGAAAACTGACAAAGGGATTTCCACAAGACTTGGCATATATATTAAATAGGGTTGGTAGAATATTCTGACCAAAATCGGCAAAATTTCAATGTTCTCTGATTTCAATGAAAATTGATATCCGTCGTTTTTTGTTTTAAAAGGGATCCAAATAGGGGTGAGGTTTACAAAAGAAACATGTGCATAAATTATTTTTTAATTTCTTCTCACCTCTCAAATTCTATTACTTCCATACCTGTTAACCCTCCCCCTTTTCGTGGGAGTCTCCCGCGTAAGAGCCCTATCTCCCGCATGGACTGGGTCTCATGCGCGGGAGACATTAATCTCCCGCACACACCTTTTCCTCCCGGACGATCTCCCCCAACAAAAAAATCAAGTACAATAAAATCTTGACCTACATTTTGCGAACAATATTTCTGGAAATTCCCCATTTGGAACTCCCGCGCTGATGAAAAACGTCGAGAGTAACAAATGGTAAAGGTGTTTAAATGATATCCGGTTATTGATCTGTTTGACACCTTTACAGGTAAATTGGGTCATGGAGATTAATTAAGGTGTTGATGATTATACAACAATTATCCACTGATTGACAGTTAATTGGGGATAAGGAAGTGGGTTTGTGGCACACGCTTATATGATTAGAAGTGTGATGGCGGCAATTAAAAATAGTTATAAACCGTTGTGCAAACAGGAGTCGGACAACTTTTGATGCCGAGGAAAACTTCTTATTTCGATCAAACGTGCAATGAATTCATCTCGGATTGAGTTGTTATGGCTTGTTTGGGACCAAAGCCGATCAAAGTATTATTTAAGGACTAAGTTCCAGGATGGAATTGATAAACCACAAGAATGCCAAAACGTATGCTATCACCCAACGCACCAGCAGCAAAGTGACTTTAATTTTAGTGCTCTATGACTTTATTTTTCAGAGCATTATGTCTTCATTGTTATTGCTTTGATTATGAATAAATTATAAATACAGTTTTTATCCTTCATTCATCATATGAAACACTACTAATAAGACAGAAATGTAAACAATATATATTGAAATGGGATGCAGTTGGTTCAATACTGAAACAAACAAAAAAGAAAACATCAATTAACAATAAAAACATGCATCAAATACGTCGATAAAAAATCTCCAGTTATGAGACCAAATCTCCAGCCAAAAATTTACAAATCTCCAGTTGTAGCATAGCAACTCTTATCACATGTATGCAACTACAAGGTACAATTTTGTGCGTTTAAAGGTGACGCACAAAATCTCCCCCTTAGAAGAGTTGGTAGGGGGGAGATCTCCCCCCTAGCAGTTCCCAGAGGTTAACATGTATGTACTTCTGACAACAGGGACCCTTAATAATGCCCTGAATTCTGATATGGGGTCGTTTGGGGACTTCTGTGTTTGCATCCAAACACAATCAAACCTCATTTAGTGATATGAATATTTATTTATGTAAGACTGGTGTTGTTTTGATTGTGTGATATATACATCCTTTATAAATGAAACAGCAGCGATGGTGTAATGGTTAGCATGGTCTCCTCAAGTACAGTAGATCGTGGGTTCAACCTTAAGACCAAAGACTATTAATTTGGCATTTGTTGCTTTACCCTTAAGCACTCAACATTAATGATTAAGAATAAAAACGGGTTGGCTCGATATCGGGATAATGTGTCAGAGTGGAGCGACATGTCTATCCACAGACTGTTGTTTTAGTGAACTAGCACTATTAATCTAGCAAAGTGTGTTGATCTAGTACAAAGCTGACATCATTATCATCTCATCGAATATAATTTGTTATCGCTATTTTGTTTACTTTCCCTTTGATGTTTAAAACCAATATGTATCATATCACGTAAGCGCTGAGAAGATTCCAATTATCGCTAAGCGTTGTCAAGGACGCACGTAGTAATATCGCTGTTTTCTAATATGACGTTATAATGATGTCACATTATCATAGCAATAAGATAATTAAAGATGGTTTAAAAAACATCGTTAATCACTTATTCTCGCCACGATATAGCTGAAAAATTGTTCATTTGTCATTAAACAACAATCACTCACTCACTCTTATTAAATTTTAAGTTTAAATACATTGTTTTATATTTTTCAGACTAACATTCTGACAGAATATTTAGAAGGTGGTGGATCAAATAATGCTATCAATGCATTTAAAGATCTCAATCCTCCAAAGAAGTAAGTATCTTATATACAGTGAAACCTGTATAAATATCTTATATACAGTGAAACCTGTCTAAACAGAACCTGTATAAATATCTTATATACAGTGAAACCTGTAAACAGAACCTGTATAAATATCTTATATACAGTGAAACCTGTCTAAACAGAACCTGTATAAATATCTTATATACAGTGAAACCTGTCTAAACAGAACTGTATAAATATCTTATATACAGTGAAACCTGTCTAAACAGAACCTGTATAAATATCTTATATACAGTGAAACCTGTCTAAACAGAACTGTATAAATATCTTATATACAGTGAAACCTGTCTAAACAGAACTGTATAAACCATACTTTATATCTCAATGTCCCAATGTAAAAAATCTTTGTTAATTTAGCCTGTATAAACCAAATACCTGTCTATTCCGAACTCAAAATGAGGTTTGTTTTAGACAGATTTTACTGTAGATAAAAACACAATAGAGCATTTAACATGTGATTTAGCTCGTCATTGAAGACAGCATATGACTGAGATGAAGAAAAATAATAAAATGGGTGTTTCTTAACTTTATTTTAACCTCAGTTTCAAACATATTTTGTTTGCACCCAGAGTGAACCTAGTTCTCTGTTTTGAGGTACAACTCCAAACTAGGGTTACTAGACAAATTGGTTCACTTGTGTGGCTTATTTTTCAGATACATGGCAGAGACATTGATGACAATGATGAAGACAACCGTTGACAAATCTGACACTGAGAGAGAAAATGTGATGGAGCTGATTAATACCATGAAGTCAGAGAGTCTGGTATCATCTGATCATTTTATGGAGGTAAGAATACGGATGGATATGTTCCACTTGTTGTAAACACTTTCCTGTCCTTTCCTCATTCATGACTTATCACTGGGTTTGTAACCAGATTAACATGACTGGTGCCACTTGTGGAGCAGGAACTGCTTACCCTTCCGAAGCACCTGAGTTCACCCCCAGTTTTTAGTGGGGTTCGTGTTAATCAATCTTTAGTTTTATGTGTATGTTTTGTATCGTTGTTTGTCCTTTTTCTTTTGTCCATTGTGTAGTCTGTCCTTCTTTGATTTACAGATTCTGATTTCCCCTTTGGTACCTTCAAACTCTTCTTCTTATCTTACTAGGAATTCCCAGAGTTTTATCTAGGAGTGGGCATTGTGAAATAACAGGGCTGTATCTAACATATCTATGAGGAGGGCATTATGATTAACATTATTTTATTTGAAAATGCATTTTATTTAATAAAAGGAGAGGATACTTTCAGAACGTTCAAAATTTCCTTTTTGCACATTTTAGGAACCTTGTGTGTACACAAATCAGCAAATTGTCCCTGTTTTTCATTACAAAGGGGACATTTGAATTTTGACCCTTTTTTCAAAATCCTGGATACAACCCAGATTAAGTTCTTGCAAGCAGTTAAATTTCACACTAAATTAATAGGATAAAGCAGAGTTATTATACATTTTAAGGAACAGCAGTAATTCCTTTTCGTTATGATATATTGTGGTTCCGTCATGGAAATGATTGTATGATAGTGTATACAAATGTAAATAAGATGTACTGTGTATCTAGCTATCAATTTTGAATAACTAACTCGTCTCACGGTCTTTAATATTGATTCATGAATTTTACAGGATGTTTACATGAAAGCCAACATAGTGAGCATCTATCCTATTTTTATTAATATAAAAAGAATGCAGTTTAATTATTCTAGCACAAATTAACTCTGCTCTTGTATTATTTCAGGGTTTTCAGATGTTACTAGACCAGATGTCAGCCTTAGAAGCTGAAGTACCTCTGATAAGATCCTACCTAGCCAAGTTTGCTGCTATGGGGGTAACAGAGGGAATTATTACCCTGGCAGAGCTAGCTGATCCATTAGAGAATGGTGCTTATTACCCCTTGTTCTTACTGTGTCTACAACAGATACATAAGATAAAAGACAAGGAATGGCTTGTTGCTTCATTTAACAACAGTAAAATTAATCTGCAGAAAATGCTGCCAGGTACGTATACACCTGTCCTAGTAGGATCTTTTATATAGGTAATAAATCATTAAGATCTTTCTTCATTTGAAACTGGGGCCATCGTGATCGTATGTTAGTTGGATTTACAATTACCTATGCAATCGGTGCCTATTGCCACTGATATGGGTTCGACTTCCACCCAGAGCGAGGTGTACAACATTATGTGATAAAGTTTGTCGGTGACTTGCAGCAGGTCTATGGTTTTCTCTAGGTCCGCCGGTTTCCTCCACCAATAAAACTGACTGCCACGATATACTGAAATATTGTTTAAAGTGGTGCTAAGCACAATAATACCAAACCAAACCTTCATTTGAAGCTTAAGAATACATTTTTTGTAACAGTTTACAAATACAGTACACATGATTGAAGTTTTATTGTGAGGTAGCTCACTATGGTGTGGTCAGTTTTTGACCAATTCTCTCATTTGTACATACACACTGAAATAATCCCACAGTCTATTGCTTCATTCACAATATTTATAATGATATAAGAATGTAATTTTGTGTGTGTTAACATACTTTATATATTGTAAATGTTACATATGATAATGACATATTAAATGAAATATGTTCATGTCATTCTTTTAATTTCTGGTGTATGAATATAAAGTAGTCCAAAATCCCAATTTGTTTTGTTTTTTATTTTTATGTGTTTCTTGTTGTAGAAATTGACCAGACAAAGGAGAGAATGATGGAGATATTAGAAGACCGGGGACTGAGTTTTATGTTCCCGTTATTACGTGTGCAATCAGAATTGTGGCGACAGATTCAGGCAGAGCCGAATGCCACATCGTTGTATAAGTGGATAAAGGACAAGGTTGATCCTAACCTCCACTATACTAAAGGATTTATAAATGTGTTGACAACATGGTCAGTACAATATTATACACTTGAAATTGCTAGTTATTGAAATACACATTTTTAAGTTGAATCTGCTCTAAAGGATTCCATTAAATCACAAATCACTGTCTATAGAGAGTAGTCTTATTTATACAAACAAGAGTTCAAAAATGAACAGAGATGAAAGTTTTCCTCTGATCAGCAAATGTCCTCTCTTTTTGAATAAAATATTTGGGAATAAGATGTTTCAAAAATGGTCCAAGCAACATGAAAATGGAGATTAAGGAGCACTGTAAGGGGTTTTTCTCTTTTTTAGAAGTAATATTTTGTTTATTCCATTAACACCTATTAGGCCACCACTCTTTGGTGTAATGGTTAGTGTGCTCGCCTCGAGTGGGGTGGAGTCCAGATCGGGTCAAACCAAAGACTATAACATTGGTATTTGTTGCTTCTCCGCTAAGCACGCAGCATTAAGGGGAAAGAATAAAACAGCTTTTTCTGGGATACTGCAAGCTTTCTTGAACCGAAATAGTGCATGAGTCAACCTCTATCTTAAATTCTGTGGGTTTTTTTCAATTTAATATTTTTGTTCCTATTAACTGTATTTGAATTATATTTCTATAGTGTACTGAAATGTGTGACCCAGGATTGTACTCTGGGTAAAGACATTGATACAACAATAACTCCAGAGAAGACATGTATAGAGAAAGAAAAACAGAACCTCCACAAGATGAAGGTATGTCAGACAAGGGAGATAATTCATAACCAGAAGTTTGTATGGTAAACAGATATTTTATTGAAGAAACAGTCCTCGAAATGAAAATTTGAATTCACTAGTCTGAATCAAATCCTTGAATTTATTTATATATAGTTCTTTTAAAAAAACTGAAAAATTTACTGGTCCAAACAACGTTTTACTGGTCTTAGGCCAGAGGGCCGGTGCTCATCGTGAGGACTGAAGAAATGTGTTAATTGTCATTCTGTATTTCTGTAAAAACTGAAATTAAAATAATTATTAAAAAAGATAGAATAACTTTTAATTACAGAAAATATACAACTACTTTATTACATCAATTACAGAAAATATACAACTACTTTATTACATCAATTACAGAAAATATACAACTACTTTATTACATCAATTACAGAAAATATACAACTACTTTATTACATCAATTACAGAAAATATACAACTACTTTATTACATCAATTACAGAAAATATACAACTACTTTATTACATCAATTACAGAAATTATACAACTACTTTATTACATCAATTACAGAAAATATACAATTACTTTATTACATCAATTACAGAAAATATGCAATTACTTTATTACATCAATTACAGAAAATATACAACTACTTTATTACATCAATAACAGAAAATAAATATACAACTACTTTATTACATCAATTACAGAAAATATACAACTACTTTATTACATCAATTACAGAAAATATACAACTACTTTATTACATCAATTACAGAAAATATGCAACTACTTTATTACATCAATACCAGTGCTGTCATTTTATTGTTTTATATTATAGGGAGTGTTACAAATGTTTTTACATGACCATACAGACCTACAGATGGTAACATTGTATGCTACACAAGTCTTCTGTCATTCACAACAGTTTCCTAAAGGTAAAAATCATATTCAGTCTTTTTGTCTTTCACAACAGTTTCCTAAAGGTAAAAATCATATTCAGTCTTCTGTCATTCACAAGTTTCCTAAAGGTAAAAATCATATTCAGTCTTTTGTCTTTCACAACAGTTTCCTAAAGGTAAAAATCATATTCAGTCTTTTGTCTTTCACAACAGTTTTCTAAAGGTAAAAATCATATTCAATCTTTTGTCTATAGTCCAGTGACTTGGTACATTTTAGTATTATATGTTGGATATTTTGTCTACATTCCTTAGCAATATGTGTTCTGCATTTTATTATGACAGTTTAATGCTACTGTCAACATTATTTCATTCATGTTGTGATAGGTGGAGACTATAGTCCCTGGAGAAGGCCATTAAACTCCCACAAGTTGCTGACAAACTTTATTACGTAATGTATCTTGTACACTACACCTTATGTGAGAATGAATTCCAACTCTAGAAGTGATAGGTCCTGATTACTTAGGGAGATACATCTGTACACCAATCAATCATGGCCATGATGGTGACCAAGTTTGTTTTTGAATGGACACTTTAAAATGATTCGAACAATATGTTAAGATGGTCTCACTTGCACATTTTGATACAAACAAATAATAAAATAAAAGCAATGGGATTAGGGTTATGGTGTTTAACACTACCTTCAACAATATTTCTGTTATTTTTTGGCTGTCAGCTTTATTGGTGGAGGAAACCAGAGCACCCGGAGAAAACCACCGACCTGTCGCAAGTCACTGACAAACTTCATCACATAATGTTGTATCGAGTACACCTAGCCTGAGCAAGATTCAAACTCACAACGTTAGTGGTGATATGCACTGATTGCGTAGGTAGTTGTAAATTCAACTACCATGCGATCACGATGGCCTCAATTAAAGCAATAAAATTGCTTTTTCTGTAACTTTAATTTTAAGTCATCTATATTTTGACTGGTTATATATGAATTTTCTGTATTTTATAGGGATGCTATTAAGATTGTATATGAATTATTATGATCTGGAGATCGCAGACGAAGAAATATTTTTGAAATGGAAGGAAGAAGTAAATGATGAGTATCCTGGCAAAGGGAAAGCTTTGTTTCAGGTAGAAAAATCTATATTTTACACATCCTTGTTATAAAAAAAAGAGAATTAATAAACAAGCGAAGCTTGCTCTTAACAGTAGAAAGTTGGTAAGATATAAATAATAAAGAGTTGAATCCTATCAAAAAAATGTCATCATAACTGGAAACTGGTGGTTTATCTGCCATTTTAATTATGTTCAAAAAGATCAAGATGGTTTCTGCTCCTAAGAGCAATAAAAATAGCAAAGTTTGTACTGAATTATTTGTAGCAAATTATTTAAATAGTAAAATTTATGGGGGAAACGAAAGTTAAAAATAGTTTATTCAGATTTTGCACCGAAAATGAAAAGCAATACTTGTTATATAACGAAAAGCTTAATTATACATGGCAACACATTTTTTACACAATTAACAAAAGTTTGGTTCATTCTGTGTCCATACATTAATACACCTTGTATTTTTGTCTAAACTAAGGTCTTATGACGATATGACTATCCATCTTATCGCTCGCTTCTCAGGTCGTACATGTTCTGATAATATATATAGTTTCTATCATTCCGTTTTTATTAAGATTTCATCAAAAAATGAAGATGAAAGTCATGCAATATTTTGAAAAGCCTTTTTATACACGTGTGACAACATACTTTTTTGAGGTCATTTGGAAGTCTTTTGTAAGGGTGTAAACTGTTAGTTTTCTATATTTTCTTCAATGATATTTTCAATACTACAAGTTTGTTTTAATTTACATTAATTTTATTTAGGTAAATACATGGCTAACGTGGCTTGAACAAGCTGAAGAGGAGTCAGATGAAGAAGATGATTAAAGTATCATTTTACTGGAGAGTGATTTAAGGGGAGATAATTGACTTAACTTTCAAAGGAAGTAGTGAAAAGGGAGATAATTCACAAATAGGATGATATAAATATAATTATAAAGATTTATAGGAAAGTTGGACATAACCAGCTTGTTGTTACTGTGTTAACATACACAGACTTATGGATTTGACAATATTTTTTGTAAACATTTGACATTTATTATTTATACATTAACCAAGCTGACATAGCGACTTTCCTGGAGATTATAGACTTTGTGAATGGCTAAGTTAACAGTAGTACAGGAAACATAAGAAGTCAAAAACTAGATAAACAAAAAAGACACAATTTTCATAGTAAAACTTACTCAAAATTTCATATTTTCTTGCTTGAATACTGTTTCTCTATCTGGGTCAGAATGTTAGCATTAGAATGTGTTAAGTACCGTGTGGTTGTGATGTGTGACGTACAGTGCAAGCATTAGGAGATAACCTTCTTTTGACCCAATGACAAACTTAATCAATTATGTCATCAATTTAATATATAATCATTTTTTTGTACTAACAGTAAAAATTGTACACATAATTTTTTTATCTTGTATTTTTTTGGAAATGAAAGATCTCAAAAAGCATTTATAAAATGTATTATGTATTCAGAATTGATTATTAAGTTGTTTTTATTGGAAAAATCAAGTTTTGAATGGAAGGATATTATTAAAGTGAAATGAGAGGTATCCATATATACAGGAAAATCAATATCCTATGTTTATACCACATTTTGTATCATTGAAACACTGCCAATAAAATACTATTTTGATCATCAATTTTTTGTATCGTTAATTCAGGTTTTATAAAACATGTGTTTAAAAATCATTTGTTTTGATTTTGAAAATTATTGATCATTGCATCAAATTTTTTTTTTAATCCAAAGATTAAAAATGTTACTTAGGAACATGTATTCTCATTTAATTAAACTGACAGTTTGATTTTAAAGTTTGGTATTTTCATTATATAATTATTTCATATTACCAGTAGATTACATGTAGATTCTGGTGACAAACCTGCCACATGTCAGTTATTGGTATATTTACAGTGTAAATGATATTCTGAGGCTAAATGTAGCATTTGATCGGCCTTAAGTCATGTAAATTTTCGAATACCAGACAAAGTTGTGCTGAAGCTAAATGTAGCATTTATCGACCTTGAAGCCATGTAAATTTTTGAATACCAGACAAAATTGTGTGTATTTATTTCAATATTAATACAGTCGAATCTCGTTATCTTGAACAAGTTATATCCTTGGATGGTCTGTGTGAAATAGATAAAATGTAATAAGTATAATGTATCCCATGGCAACCCGTATCCTATATAACTCAATTACTCCATACATTTAAGCTAAAATATTTCTGTCTGTTTGACTTGACAACTAGATTTGACTGTATAGGATTGTCATCTTCATCTTTTGTTTTTAATTTTAAACTCCAGATTTCATTGTGTATAGCTTTTAATTACAAGTGAATCAGGATGTGACATACATACTATAAAAATACAGCATATTTTACCATGATTGATAGTTATCTATATATTCTGGGTTTCTATGCTTAGATATCATCAGTTAATAGCTGTGAGGTGAAATTTGAAATTATTACGAGTGAGTAAGCTTTAGCAAGTGATCGCGCTAGCTTCCTGTTCTGTCAATCTTCTACTTCTACCAGAATGCGACCACCATCAATACGTTGATTATTCTGCCACTTTTTTGGATGCGCATGCAAAAATAATAATAATAATGAATTAAACACTGAGTTTGAATTTTTGAAGTGCTTTACATATATACAGTGAAGATAAAAACATCCTGGAGTGGTTTATAATAGATCCTGAAGGTGGGCCTTGAAGGTTTCAAGGTTCCCGATGGTGACGCAGTTGTCCGGTAGCACATTCCAGTCTCTGATGGTTCAGCTGATAACTGATCAAATTTATAGGGAGACTGTAAAATAATAATAACTAATAACATATGAGAAACTCGATAACAAAATCAGAAGTGATGTCATAGAAATGATGACTTCTGTTCACTTCTTAATAAGTTAGGGTCAACCATTGTGGCATTATAAAAGCTGATATAGACACGTATGAATGTGATCAGCTCTAAAGTCATATTTCACTTCTTAAATTAAGTTAATCATGCACACAGTTCTATACCTTGTAAAACTTGTAGTTTATGATGTGACCAAATTATTAACCAATGAGAAAACTGTTTCCTTAAATATTTAGTCATTTTTAAAAAAAAGCAATGATAAATCATAATTATATTAATTTAGTCTTACTACACACATGTCAGAATTTAAGATTTGAATTAAAAAAAAAAAGAGTTTAATGTGCTTGTACTTTTTGATTTTGACCGTGTGTGCAGAAAAACATATTTTGAATTTGTTTACAGTAATCAGTTACTTTTTGCATAATTATGTATGTCTCCCCTTCGAACGAAGGGAGACATTGTTTTAGTCTGATTTTTTCTTCTTCCGCCGCTTCCACTTCTTCCGCTCATCTCGGCGAAGCTTTTCTGGACCATAACTTTTTTGTCTTTCCAGATAGGTCAATGATATTTGGTATGTGGGTGCATGACCATAAGACGGTGTGTCGCGTACCATAATGACCTTTGTGGAACCTTGACCTTTGACCTCAAGGTCAAATAATTGTTTTTTAGGGGAGACAAAAGTTTTAGGTATCTAAAGCAGTTCTTCCTAGTTATTTCAACAGAATATACAAGAAAAATGTTATTGTGAGGTGTGGTATATATTCCATGTTTATATTATATATCACAATATCATCATCGTAAGTAATTAAAATATACACAATTTTTGTGCTCTTTCATTTTTCAATGATCTCATTTTTTTTTTTTTTTTTTCAAAAAAAAAGAAGAAAATCATGTTTTATTGAATAGTTTCATGTATTTGCCTCTCATAATTTGATATATAAAGTTTGATATGATTGTAATATATATTCTGGCATTAGGAATAATAGGTCGATTGCTGTTTTTGTTTGATCAAATTATATTTATTTCTTGTATGCATGTATTTCGACAAGCAAGTGAAAGACTGTTTTTTTTTTTATAAATTATTATATAACCTAGCTTTAATGTTTCGATAAATTAAGAAGAAAAAAAGACATTTGGAGAATGATGACAATTGTTCATTACCAGAACTAAGTAAAATTATGTTTGAAATTTGACAAACTTTTTATGTACACGTAGTTAGGAACTTAGTTTATATATTATATAAAATGATGTTGATTATTAAGAAATAATTTTGATTAGTTTAGTTGTCAGACCAAAATGAAATCGTTGATGTTATTTTGAAATTAGAATTGCTGTTTTATTATCCTGTAAAAGATTTCATTTAATTTTTTTGATATAAAAAAATATCCCAGATTATGTCAGATGTAATTATTTCAGAGCAAAACAAATTCTTTAGTTTTTCTGTAAAATTGTGCAGTTTCTAAATTATTAAAAACCAACAAAATTGGAAAACTTACATTAAATCTGCTCGTTTTGAAGTAATTTTGAATCTAATAAGATTTTATGAATGAAGGCTGGTATTTCACTAGTCTTATGAAATAATTTAATCGCAACAGTCCAGCCTCGTATAGAGTAAAAGCTGAAGACTGTTTGTACATATATTTTTGTTTGTATATCAATAACAATGATAGATTTACTGCATTTGATATTTTTGTCCTGGAGAGTTAATTATTATACCACTGGTGGTAGAAGTTGTAATAGCTGTAAGTAGTTTATGGTGCTTCAAGTCGCAGTTTGATTTTTGATGATATAAAAATCTCTTAAGAGAAATTGGAAATGAAGGGAAATTAGTCTTTCATAGAAGATCAAGGGAGATAATTTTTAAATAGTTAAAACAAGGGAGGTAATTATGGTTAGATGTCTTGAAAACAAGGGAGATAATTAATATCAATACAAGTAAGAACTATCTGTGTGTGATATTTAGTCCACAGACTTGTAGTCTAGATAGTATGGTAGGTAAGGAACACATATATTGATATAGATCTAATTATGCCAGTTACAATGCTTGATGAATGAATGTTGAAAAAAATGTAATAAAATAAAAAAAAATGATTTGAAAATATTTAAATGTGGGGACAACAAATTCAAAGGAAATTAAAAATACAGAAATTTATTTTGTTAACTTTATGTTAGTAGAACATAATACTTTTCTATGAAGAGAGGAATTTACAGTATAATTATATGCATGGTTTATCATAATCCCCCCCTTTTGTCCACAATTTCATTGGTATAAACCTTTTTTCTATAACAATAATCCTACTGTGACATAAATGTCAATTATTATCCCCCCGCGATAGCGGTGAGGGATATAGTAATAGCTGCTGTCCGTCCGTCACACTTTCTTGTTTACGCGATAACTTCAGTAAACATGGGTAGATTTGAATAATTTTTTGCATGTGGCTTGTAATTATCATTATCTTGGATGGGTTCTAACATGGAAATATTTGAAGCAAGGGTTTTGGGGGAAAATCTATATTTACATCAGAGGTTTGTTTAATCAGTGTTCAAAGTGCAGTACTTCCTGTATATTGTTCAGATCATGCTGCAATATACTCCATCCTTCAATAAAGTATGTTATACATTAAGACTGCAAGGCTGCTTTCTATAAATATATAAAACTAAATATTATTCAAGTGCGGGGGGATATAGGTTAAATTCGCTAGGCGGTTCTTTTATTATCTCTTTGAATGTGTTGAAAAATATAGAAAATTTTTCTATTAAAGTGTATGCAATTTGATTGTTGGAATGGATGATTAAATTCTGAGGGAGAAATCGTTGGTCATTTGAGGGAGAAATCATTGGCCATTTTATTCTGAGAGTAAATGCTGATGCTTTGGTGTATATTATTAATTTTATGGTGGTATAAAACTTAGCCTTGAGATATGCTATTTCCTTTGAATTTGTTGGAGAATTATATATATATTAATCATGTGTACCTATTTGTTTTTGTAACTTTCTATTGTCTTACAGAAAATCTGTGTCAAATAAAACAAGATTAAAATACTTACATTGTTTATTTTCATGTAATTCTTTCCTTAAGCTAAAGGATATACATTTAGTTTCTAGTCCATGTGACCATTTGGACAATATACTATTTCCACATTTCTGGGGGCTGTCGTGATCGTATGGTAGTTTGGTTTACAACTATGCAATCAGTGCCTCTCACCACTAAAGTTGTGAGTTGGAATCCTGCTCAGGTGAGGTTTACTCAATACAACATTTATGTGATAAAGTTTGTCAGTGACAGGTTGGTGGTATTCTGTGCATACTACGATTTCCTCCACCAATAAATCTGACCACAACAATATAACTGAAATATTGTTGAAAGTGGCATTGAAAACCGTAACTCTAACCTCCTTCCGTATTTGCACATTTCCGACTGATTGTAAAATTATGTTTTATAGAAGTTCATTGCCAATAAGGTATGACAAAGGATCCCCATTCATGCAAAGTTCAATGAAAATAACACATTTTCCCCCAAAATCTGTTCATAATTTTAATGTTGTAGCAACTTGTGAATTTTCTATTTCCTATGAATTATCTTCTGATTTTTTTTACAATCAATTATCTACAAATTATGAGAAAATTAATAGTAATACTCAAATTCATTGACCTTTCCATTGTTCTTGTTAAACCTGGTGCCTTCTCTTTGTTTGAGTTGTCAGTGTAAGTTAATATTTTCTCTAAAACCACAACAACCTCCATGATGGTTAGTTGACTCCTTAGGTTAGGTTAGGTCATCTGTGGATGCTGGCTCCCCGCCACTATATCCACCTCTACTTCTTCCTTGATACAACTTATTTCGGTGTCGTTTCCGGTGTTTTCCTTGTTTTGGATGCTGGCTTTGTACTCAAATTTTACATCTTGGTGTTCCCAGTATTTATCGAGCCTTATTTCAAATTGTCTTACATCCTTTGCATCAATTACTGATTGTGGCAGAGTATTCCATAAATCAACGATTCTGTTGGTGAAAGAAAATTTCCTTAAATTTATTTTGCAGAATTTCTTCTTGATTTTCTAACTATGGCCCCTAGTTCGAGTGTTAGGGTCGAGGTCAAATATACCTTCTGTGACTTCATTGTCATAGATACCCGTGATAATTTTGAAAGTTTCAATCATATCACTTCTGAGGCATCTGTATTTCAAGGTAGGCATTTTTAATTTCTTTAATCTATCTGGGTACTCCATATCTCCTGCCGTGGGTTCAAAGACTAATAAGTTACTCTTGCCATGATATACAATATAGCTGAGAAATGATTCACATTATACAACAATCACTACAAGGCCAAGTAGAAACAAACTTTAGTAAGAAAGGATATGGATAAAATGAACACATGAGAGACTATCCAACATTACACTTAACCATAGGTTTAGAAGAAAAAAATGGAAAAAATATGTCCATAGGACACAGAATAACCCAGCTTCTAATAACAGTAAACATGAGCATAACCCAGGTAAAATAGACCCACAGCCAAAGTTATACTTGACCTGTGTATTGTGGTCTAAAACGTGGTGTAGAAATTTCAAGACATTTGGCTGAGGGAAACTTCAGTTATAGCACAAAAACCACAAAATTGATATTTTTCAGTTATTTAAGAGACATAACTCTGGAACCATAAAAGGAATAATAGCCTGACTGAGCTTGACCTGGTTACTGTTCAACAGAGTGTAAAATTTTCAAAACTTTTGGGAAAAACTAAATGCAGGATATACGAAAGGACGAACAGGGGTAAAACCTTGTGCCCTTGAATATAGCTGAAAAAATGCTCACTGGACGTTAAACACCAATCAATCAATTGAAGCTGAGGAGGGGGGAGGGGGGCACAAATACCGGGTATCTAATTGTAATAAGACAGGTATGTATGCATGCTGTACAAACTTTTAAGGAGGCTGTGCACCAAACTGTTTTGTACTGCATCCAGATAACAATTAGTTGACTATATGGCTCATGTATATAACATAGGTATAGCTTATGTTAAAAATACATTGTTTTTCATGATTTTTATTCTATTTACAAATCAGCATAGCACCAATGATGCAATAAATAATATATAAATATTTACATAATAATTGTACAGGTAAACATGGCTGGCAATGTGTGAAAAAAAATGTCTGTGTGAATCAGTTGTGTAAAGAGGGTCAAATGTCAATGTGTAAAAAATATCTGTTTGAATCAGTAGTGTAAAGAGGGTCAAATGTCACTGTAAAAAATATCTCTGTAAATCAGTAGTGTGAAGAGGGTCAAATGTCAATGTGTAAAAAATATCTGTGTGAATCAGTAGTGTAAAGAGGGTAAAATGTCAATGTGTGAAAGATATCTCTGTGTGAATCAGAAGTGTAAAGAGGGGTCAATGTGTGAAAGATATCTCTGTGTGAGTCAGAAGTGTAAAGGGGGGTCAAATGTCAATGTGTAAAAAATGTCTGTGAATCAGTAGTATGAAGAGGGTCAAATGCCAATGTGAAAAATGTATGTACAAATGTATGTGAATGTAGTGTGAAAGAGGTCCCATTTGGAGCCTCCTTTACTGTAGTAAATGTCTGTGAAAGGGGTCCCATTTGGAGCTCTCTGTTGATACAGTCAGGCTTAAGATTTCAAATTTTCTCCAGTTTTGAATTATTTGGTTAACAATCTTGAAAGAAATGCTTGGATATGAGTGATGTAGACATTTTATTTTAATTTGGTGGATAATGCTAGATTCCCCATCCTTAAATGGCTTTATTTGATTGGTTGATTGGTTATTGCCTGGCTTTATCTGATTGGTTGATTGGTTACATTCTAACGTCCAGTGAGCAGTATTTCAGCTAATTTCAGAACAATTATTTATTTGATTAATCCTCCTTGACCTTACTCAATGTAGTAAATCATCCTTGACCTTACTCAATGTAGTAAATCTCTAAATGTCCAGAAATTGATAAGATAAATGTAAAGTTAACATGGAATTGAGGCTCTTGAATTATAAATACCGGTAGTCTATTAGAAGAAGTGGTACAATTAACACTCTGTCCTTGACAGCTGAGATCTATAGAATTCTTAAAATAAATAGACAATGAATTTGTTCTATAAAATCACGACTCTGTTCTTGACAGCTGAGATTTGTGAAATAGAATTCTTAAAACAAACAGACAATGAATTTGTTCTATAAAATCATGACTTTGTCCTTGACAGCTGAGATTTGTGAAATAGAATTCTTAAAACAAAGACAATGAATTTCTTCTATACAGTACAATCATATCTAAATTTAGTGTAAAACAGATATTTCTACCTTACAATACATGCTGACAAATCACAAGTCATATGACACTGAGGACAAATATGACAACTTTATCCATATACAGTTGTTTACCTATTATAAAGCCATTCCCATCAAAGGTCATCCCTCTTATCCGACTAGATTTTAGATGCACTGAGATAGTAAAATGTCCCCTCATGAGAGTCCACCCCTCTTATAAGGCCATATTTTTTAATGCACTGAGAGAGTAAAATACTATAAAATTGTCCCCTCAAGAGAGGCAGTCCCTTTTATAAGACCAGATTTCAGACACACTTAGATAGTAAAATACTACTAAATTGTCCCCCTGGTTTCAGATGCATTGAGGTTGTAAAATACTACCACATTGTCCTCTTCAAGAGAGGCCACCCCTTTTATAATGCCTCTCTTATTTCAGAAGGTGTGGCCTTATAAGAGGGAGACTACTGTAATGGTGGTGTGGCCTTATAAGAGGAGGACATAAGGTGTGGCCCTATAAGAGGGGGACAGAAGGTGTGGCCTTAAAAGAGGGGGACAGAAGGTGTGGCCTTAAAAGAGGGGGACAGAAGGTGGGGCCTTATAAGAGGGAGACTACTGTAATGGTGGTGTGGCCTTATAAGAGGAGGACATAAGGTGTGGCCCTATAAGAGGGGGACATAAGGTGTGGTCCTATAAGAGGGGGACATAAGGTGTGGCCCTATAAGAGGGAGACAGAAGGTGTGGCCCTATAAGAGGGGGACATAAGGTGTGGCCCTATAAGAGGGGGACAGAAGGCGTGGCCCTATAAGAGGGGGACAGAAGGTGTGGCCCTATAAGAGGGGGACAGAAGGTGTGGCCCTATAAGAGGGAGACAGGTGTGGCCCTATAAGAGGGGGACATAAGGTGTGGTCCTATAAGAGGGGGACAGAAGGTGTGGCCCTATAAGAGGGGGACATAAGGTGTGGCCCTATAAGAGGGGGACAGAAGGTGTGGCCCTATAAGAGGGAGACAGAAGGTGTGGCCCTATAAGAGGGGGACAGAAGGTGTGGCCCTATAAGAGGGGGACAGAAGGTGTGGCCCTATAAGAGGGAGACAGAAGGTGTGGCCCTATAAGAGGGGGACAGAAGGTGTGGCCCTATAAGAGGGGGACAGAAGGTGTGGCCCTATAAGAGGGGGACAGAAGGTGTGGCCCTATAAGAGGGGGACAGATGGTGTGGCCCTATAAGAGGGGGACAGAAGGTGTGGCCCTATAAGAGGGGGACAGAAGGTGTGGCCCTATAAGAGGGGGACAGAAGGTGTGGCCCTATAAGAGGGGGACAGAAGGTGTGGCCTTATAAGAGGGAGACAGAAGGTGTGGCCCTATAAGAGGGAGACAGAAGGTGTGGCCCTATAAGAGGGAGACAGAAGGTGTGGCCCTATAAGAGGGAGACAGAAGGTGTGGCCCTATAAGAGGGAGACAGGTGTGGCCCTATAAGAGGGGGACAGAAGGTGTGGCCCTATAAGAGGGAGACAGGTGTGGCCCTATAAGAGGGGGACAGAAGGTGTGGCCCTATAAGAGGGGGACAGAAGGTGTGGCCCTATAAGAGGGGGACAGAAGGTGTGGCCCTATAAGAGGGAGACAGAAGGTGTGGCCCTATAAGAGGGAGACAGAAGGTGTGACCCTATAAGAGGGAGACAGAAGGTGTGGCCCTATAAGAGGGAGACAGAAGGTGTGGCCCTATAAGAGGGAGACAGAAGGTGCGGCCCTATAAGAGGGAGACAGGTATGGCCCTATAAGAGGGGGACAGAAGGTGTGGCCCTATAAGAGGGAGACAGAAGGTGTGGCCCTATAAGAGGGAGACAGAAGGTGTGGCCCTATAAGAGGGGGACAGAAGGTGTGGCCCTATAAGAGGGGGACAGAAGGTGTGGCCCTATAAGAGGGGGACAGAAGGTGTGGCCCAATAAGAGGGGGACAGAAGGTGTGGCCCTATAAGAGGGAGACAGAAGGTGTGGCCCTATAAGAGGGAGACAGAAGGTGTGGCCCTATAAGAGGGGGACAGAAGGTGTGGCCCTATAAGAAGGGGACAGAAGGTGTGGCCTTATAAGAGGGGGACAGAAGGTGTGGCTCTATAAGAGGGGGACAGAAGGTGTGGCTCTATAAGAGGGGGACAGAAGGTGTGGCCCTATAAGAAGGGGACAGAAGGTGTGGCCTTATAAGAGGGGGACAGAAGGTGTGGCTCTATAAGAGGGGGACAGAAGGTGTGGCTCTATAAGAGGGGGACAGAAGGTGTGGCTCTATAAGAGTGTGGCTCTATAAGAGGGAAACTACTGTAATGGTGGCACATATTTGTCAAACTAATAAATATTTGGTCTTTGGTCTTACCAATTACAAACATAGTATTGTTTTTTATTATGAAAGACAAAAAGAATGTTTGCTAGTGTACATACAAACGGCGCTGTTAACCTTAATGTACACACAAACGACACTGTTAACCTTAATGTACATACAAGCGACACTGTTAACCTTAGTGTACATACAAACGACACTGTTAACTTTAGTGTACATACAAACGACACTGTTAACCTTAATGTACATACAAACGACACTGTTAACCTTAATGTACATACAAACGACACTGTTAACCTTAGTGTACATACAAACGACACTGTTAACCTTAGTGTACACACAAACGACACTGTTAACCTTAATGTACACACAAACGACACTGTTAAAATTGTAATCATGAAAGACGTGTAGCTAACATTTTACTTCTTAAGTCGGTAGACATGGATCCCTCCATACGTTTAACCAGTCTTTTCATACTCAGACCGAATTTCTTCTGTTTCTCTTCAATCTTACTGTTATTGTGACCTATATTGCCACCATTTTGTTTCTCGTTTGTAATTTCTATGTTAATTTTATTCTGATCTCTAACTTTGTCATTTTTTTGTTTTACATTTGAATTTAATGAAGATTTTGATGAGATTTGTTCATTTTTAGAAGAATCCTGGTCTTTAATCAAACTTTCCGAGGACGAGCTAGTTTTACATCCTCTATTACTGGTGCTCTTCACGACAGTAATTCCCATTTTTTCAAAGTTTGATCGATTTAACACTCGTTTTTGACGTTTTAATCGTTCTTCTTTAGCCTTGATCAGTTTATCATCTATATTGTACACACCTTTAGATTTCCTCCTCTTTATAACTTTAGGTTTAACTTTAACCGTGTTTACACATCCACTATCATTAGAAACAGTGTCATCAAACTCATCATCGTCTTTTAAATCGGCTAATTCATTTTCTTTTGAATTGACATTCATATCTTCTTCTACAGAAACCTCATCTACTTTACTGGAGCGATACGTTTCCTCGATCATATCCTCCCAAAATGTCGATTCTGTAATACTTTCTAAAAGTGAAATTTTACCGATTGCTCCAACGGAGACCATTTTCGGCTTGCTGTGTTCTAAATGAGGAACAGGCAAGTTTTCAATATCTATTAAATCCTTAGGTTTTTTAACCTTTGTATAAATCGTAGGTTCTGGCATTCTAGGACTTAAGATATCAGGACTTGGTATATCATCGTCAAACCATGTACTTCTACTTGGTTTTAACTCAATAGAAGTAAAATCGTCTAAATTGTCATTTTCCGTTGCACTATTTAAGACTGATGTAAATGTGAACTCTAACGTTGGCGGTGATTTTACTTTTCTTTGGTTATTTGAAGCTCTTTTCTCTAATGTATACTTATTCAAATCTTTTTTGTAATTTTCTATTTTTAAATTAATATCTATATCTTCGTTTAGATTTGAAACATTCTGTTCATTAATAGTATTTTCACTGTTATCAGCGTTGTGTAAAGTTGTATTTATTAGCACATTTTTATGAAAGCCATTTTTCATTTGTCTATTTTTAGTAACAGTTAGACTGTTGGTATTGTCTACACAATTAGAACTGGGTTGAAGAATCATTTTTTGGTCAGCATCTTCTTTAGGTTTAAATAAATGTTCATTAGAAGTTTTTAACCCTGCAGAAGTTTTAGGTCTATCAAAGTCTCTTGACCCAGAAGAGGTCTTCATTTTTTCAACATAAGAAGTTCTGGGTCTTCCAGTGTTAAATGAAGTTTTTGACTTCTCAGAATCTGTAAGATCAATTATTAATTTCTTTTCCTGTATTTTAACATTATCACTATTTTCAGAATCATTTATTCTTATTTTTCGTTTTTCAAAAGGTTTAGGAAAAGATTTTTTCGGTGCATGACTTGGGGACAATTCATCCCTCGTTTTATTAGTCTTATGGTCAGCAGATTTTTCTAAACTTTCAGCTGACGATCCTTCACCTAACTTATCCTCCATACTTCCGTATCCAGTATCGACAGTTTTACAAGAATCGGCAGGACTTTCAGTCATAGAAGCAACAACTTCGTCCTCTAGGTCAACTTCTCCTGACTGTAGGTTAGCCGGAGCAGTGTTTGGACGCATGGCCTGATCTACAGGTGTGGCAATATCAGTTTTCTTTGTATAACGATGCACAAAGTCCCCTTTGATCTTTTTTACAGGTATATTGGAAGTTTCTACAAGTTTTTTATGAAGACGTCCAGTGTAGGAATTTTCAAATGAAGGAGCAACCAAAACAAAATGGCTTCCTTTCTTAGTTTTGATATTATGCCAGCCTCTAAATCTGCAAAAAAAAAATAGCAAAACAATTAAAGCAGGTATTTTTACTTCTTTTTTTTAACTTTACATAACATTATTTTGTTTTAATTTGCATCTGAAAATAAAGAATATTAAAATTTATAGTTTTCCTCTAAAAAATTATATTTTCACTATGAATTTCATAAACATAATACAATAAACTGTATAATAAGAATATCAAGAAATGTTGACAGAACATATTTTGTAATGCAACAGTTGGTGGGACATTATAATGTAACAGTTGGGGGAGGGGGATACAATAATGTAACAGTTGGGGGGATACAATAATGTAACTGTTGGGGGGATACAATAATGTAACAGTTGGGGGAGGGGGATACAATAATGTAAAAGTTGGGGGGATACAATAATGTAACAGTTGGGGGGATACAATAATGTAACTGTTGGGGGATACAATAATGTAACTGTTGGGGGATACAATAATGTAACTGTTGGGGGGATACAATAATGTAACTGTTGGGGGGATACAATTATGTAACTGTTGGGGGGATACAATAATGTAACAGTTGGGGGGATACAATAATGTAACAGTTGGGGGAGGGGGTTACAATAATGTAACAGTTGGGGGGATACAATAATGTAACAGTTGGGGGGATACAATAATGTAACAGTTGGGGGGAGACAATAATGTAACAGTTGGGGGAGGGTGTTACAATAATGTAACAGTTTTTTAAGAGTACATAGTTTGACTGTTAGACCATAGTTTGGCTAGTTGATAGGAAGGTTAAGCTTACATCAAGATAGAAATTCAAGAGTAAATAAAGCAAACTTTCTGAATAATTAAATAATTTCTGTGAAAGCAGCAGAGAAAGCATACATGTTTTATAACATCCTTATTATCAAAGCTCTGTAAAGAATGAAGCATATAGTGAAATATTTCCATGATATAGCTGAAAAATATGCATACTTAGTGTTAAACAACAATCACTCACTCAGTTATATAGTGATGTCAAGTTGATGTTCACAATTTTCCCTTACATATATTGATTGAAACCAATCTTGTTTGTTCATAGTCTCAAAACCTCGTAATACAACCCTCCTTTACATAATTAAAATTAGATATTAGTTGGATTCCCCCTCCCCATTTTTTTACCTAGTGTTCCAACAAATGCTTAATAACAAATTTATAAAGATCCACAAGAATTTAATTTTAATCAGATTGTACATATTCATCTATTTATAAAAAAATATATATATTCAGCAATTAAAGTAACATGTATTTTCTAATAACAACTATAATTTCATATTTTCATAAGATGTTTTCAAAATGCATTTATATAAAATACACCAATTTAAAATGCATATGTCACTGATAGTGCATCAAACCCTGATACCTGTGTAAACTGAACACTGACACCTGTGTACAGTGAACAACAAATGTAGTCTCCATGTCTGAAAACCTGATACATTTAACCTGTTTAATCTGAGCCCCTGTCTATTCCAAACAAAACAAGGACTACCATCTGGTGGTGACTTTTTATGGCTGCTGCAAGTTGACCATTTTTTGGTATCTTGTTTTGGCCTCTTGTTTGGAAACTGGTACCTAACATTTATTAACTGGTACCTAACATTTAATCTATGTGTGTTAACATTTCAGATGGATTGGTCAAACAGAACATAACTATATACAAACGTATTAAAAATATGAAATAAAACAAGTCCTTCAAGGCTGAAATGCACTGATAAGTTGGTATCCTTCTAAGGATGACCCATGAAAGCGTTTCTGCTTATTTCCAATGGGGGAGGGTTTGTTGTAATGTTTCAAGAACTCTGTGAATGTTTGAGACTTCACTATTTGAATGGCTATCAATATTCAATTTTGATGGTCACAAATATCTTATATCTGCTGTCTGATTTTAAATAGGAGACAGTAACTGATTCACTGTGATATCTGTTGGGTTTTTTTACCATAGAAAGCAATAGGACACATGGTCATTTGGCAGGAAAAAACCCAACACAAATTAGTCACATGTTATGGCAGTACATGATTTTGATTGGATAATTGTCATCTGCCAATAAAAATCAAGCTAAGGTTGGTTTGGTGGAGGTTTATTGGTGTTTAACTCCTTTTTCAACAATATTCCAGTTATATTGTGGCAGTCAGTTTTATTGGTGGAGGAAACCGGAGTACCTAGAGAAAACCACTGACCTGTCGCCAGTCACTGACAAACTTTATTACATAATGTTGTATTGAGTACACCTCGTCTGAACGGTATTTGAAAATCCCACTAACACATGATCATGACCACGATGGCCCCTCAAGTTAACAAATTTGAATAAAAGGTTAGTAAATAAATAGTTAATGGTCAATAGCCTATATACTACAGGTTATTTATGTACTTTAAAAATTAGAAATAAATTTGTAATTATTTAATTATTATTCAATGAGTGGTGGAACAGTGTATATTTCTTATAGATCACAATACAATTTGGTGTAGTGATACCGATAACCTTTGAACCATGTGAGGTATAGTTCTGCTCAACATAAAGAATAACCAGCTACCAAACAGATTACTGAGCAATACACAATATTAAATTTATTTTTTTTGTTAAATATAATGGTTTTGATACAAGTACAGTTCTATAATTACTGGTATCTAAAGTTTCTTCATGAAGACATTAACAAGTCTTATGTCCTGGTTGTCACGATAAATTGAAAATAATTCTACACTGATTAGAATTTCTTTTTCTAAAACATTTTGTAAATTTACTTCATTTCAGTTTAAACCTTTGATAGAAATCATTATTTGAACTTGAGGAAATAAATTGTGAACATTAGTCCATAATAATGAATAAATAAATAATTCCACATATTTTTTTGTGTTCTCTTTTATTTATTAGTCCATTTCAGTCAAAATATTTATTTATAATGAAAATTCTTCAATAACAAATGTCTAAAGTTGTATTTTGTGACTACCGATATTGAATATTTCTTTCCAAAATGGCTGTACTTTACTAAACCAGTTATCAATCTACCTCACAAATCAAGTGGGTTTTTTTTTTTGCAGTTCAAAACTTCACCAGAATCATTTAGAACTGACTTAATTTTTTATTTTTCTTTCAAATACTATTTCTGCATCATTATCAAATGTACAAGGCCAGATTCAAAAATGTTTCATTGGCTGTTTCTCAACCGACAATTCCAGAAATGGGTAGATAGGTAAAATCAATTAATTTTGTTCTTCTTCAAATGACAAAAAAAACCAATACATTTTTGTTGTAAAACATGCAAAAAATAGTCAAAACTGAATTTCAAAACCCTAATAATTTTTTGGGGGATATCGTCGATTTTGGTGGGTCAGTTGGGAAACAGCAAACTTATATTTTGTTTAAGGATGGCACAAGCTATATAAACACATGTATTGCTCAGTCTATATAGGAAAAAGACAGCATTGCTATAGTACAAAATGTACCTCTCTGCTAATTTGACTAGTTTCTCCTTCAACCTGTTTAAATACATTAAAAGAATAAAAAATACCTCTTCAAATGTAAATTAATATTAATTTTTTTAACCTCTAACATAGTAATAAAATGTCTACTTTTTATAAATGAAGATTAAATTGATTGAAATTAATTTGACATGAAATGGACATGTAAAATCATGTTATCTATTTCAGAGATGTAAAATCTTTCTACATTGTACTTATATTTAGGTAGTTATTACCATGGTATAATACAATATATATATCACCTTTTAAATCTAAGTTTACTTTAAATTAACACTTGAAATCCAGACCTAAATTTCAATCTTACAAAGTTGTATTTAGTAATGTACAGTGTACACATTCCTTGTACAGTGAAATCTGTATAAACAGAATCCTGAATAAATCGGAATCCAATACAAACCAAACTTTAGATAAAGTGCCAACGTACAAATTCTTTGTTAATGTAACCTGTGAATGCTGAATACCTGTCTTATCCAAACATAAAATTTGGTACTAGGAAAGTTCGGTTTAAACAGGTTTCACTGTATATCTTTGATTGTTACTTGGATCTAGTTAAGAGTTGAAAGTTCAAACTACTTTTTTTTCCAGTATGTGGGAATTGCTCAATCTGTCATTTAAAAAAGATCTTAATATATATAATATTTTTGCATTATATATTTTTTTTACATTTCCAAATTTTATTTTCTGCCTGTGAGAATTACTTAATCTGTGTTATTAAAAAAAATAATTTATACTATAAGTTTAATTGTACTATATTACGTGTGTAGCGTAGAATTACAGAATTTTCCTTGTTAAATATTTCACTCTCGCTATATTTCGCCCCATTTCGTTGTTGGAAAAGTACCGACAACGAAATGGCGCGAAATATAGCGAGAGTGAAATTAAAAACGATAATTTCACTGTGAAATTATCGTTTTTATTTAACTCAGAAAATTCTGTAATTCACAGCTATCTATATGATAAATAAATTATATTTTTGTTATAAGATAATATTACTGAGTTTTAGTTTTAGGACTAAAGTTAAAAGTTGAAACTGTTGTTTTTCCTGTGTGTGAGAATTGCTCAATCTGTGTATATCTTTTGCTATAAAATAATTTTTTAAACATTTCCAAATTTTCCTCTAAGGCAGTAATCTACTTACACTAAAGTCTTATTATATTTCAGAATCAATAACTTGATCAAGTAATGTAACATAATTCACAATTTTAATAATTTTCTTTAGAAAAATATAATTAAAGTAGAATTAAAAAGGCCAGAATTTCCACTTAAAATATTAATTAAAAGTTTCATTGTAAAAATCAACCCATATAAGATACTTGATAAGAATTGTGAAGTAAATATTTTTGTGAGAACTTATATATAATGTAGATATCAGGCATCAAATATTTATATAGCTCCATTTACACATTTATCTAACAATAAGATAAAATGACTACTGATACTTGGTATAAAAACCTATTTAATACAAAGATATAAACTTGTGATAATAAAACGGCTTTAGATTATAGTTCATTTATTATATAGGGTCTATGAATCTAATATTGTCAAAATTAAAAAAATTCCATACTTAAGAATAATAATTAAATTTATTTCAAATATCAATAAAGTTATTAAAGTGAGACTATGAGGATGCACATAAACTTTTAATACTGAACTATAAAATATTTCTATGTACACAAACTTTTAAATACTAAAACATATTTATATGTAACTACAGAGAAATCTCTGTGTAGAAATGAATGCTGACAATCTTAGCTTTTTACACTCACTGATGTTTAAATATATATATATATATTAAAAAGTCAAATGAAATAGTTTGAAATAAATATATATATATAATGTACCTGTACTAAATACAATTTCTCTAAAATGATTGATTTGTTGTTTAACATCACTTCTATTATTATATCATTATCGTTCAACAGGGGTTATTAGGGTTAGTGTTATGGATTTTAATGCCACTTTCAACAATATTTCAGTTATATCATGGTGGTCAGTTTTATTGGTGGAAGAAACCAGAGTACCCAGGGAAAACCAATGACCTGTTGTAAGTCACTAACAAACTTTATCACATAATGCTGTATCAAGTATCCCCTCACCTGAGTGGGATTCGAATTCACAACGTTAGTGGCGATAGGCACTGATTGCACAGGTAGTTAGAAATCCAACTACCATATGACCACGACGGCCCACTCGTTAAACAGTAATGGTCAACAGTTGTATCATTAAAAGAAACAATTACCTCTCACATTAAATTGTTGGACATAAAAAAAGACGCCATGACAAATACTGATCGAAATCAATGTTCTGTTTTTGGACAGGCACAAACATGTGGTGGTGTAAAACCTATAATAGGACTCCCTGAAAGAAGCTTAAGGTTATTTTAGTAAAAAAATATTGGTGTAAGCCCCCTTAAAAGGAAACATATTCAAGGCTTATCCACTTTTGGGGTCTGCCACTGGTCTCTGATGAGTTGACTTTTATCTATATGGTACCACAGTATTTGTATATAAATTTTAATTTATATTTTTATATTTATATTTTTTGTAGTTTATTACATTTTGTAACCAACTTAAAGGGGCATTATTTGCCAAAATCATAAATTTTTGTTACCCATAAAAACTATCAGATATGATTGATGCCTTAATAAAACGTGTTTCTGTAACTTATAAATGTTATGAAATGTACGCGCATCGGGGGAAAAGGTGCAACTGCTCGTGTTTTGAGATCGATCAAGAAATGGACTCCATCTTATTAATTATCGGCATTGTTTACAGAGTTTGCCGAATCATCATTAAATCAGTACAACAATGCACTTATTTCTTATTTTCTGTGAATCTGCTTTTAGTCGGCTTTAATTACGAACAAAGAACCATGCAAGTTTGCAGTTAATGAGCGACAAAATACAAATTATTCGTTTTTACCTGTCACTAGTAAGGTCAGTTGCATACGGAGAAAGCGAGGTCAAATTATTTGCTTGCAAGGAAATAATAATACATCAATGGTAATTTTCGTTCTCAAAAGGAGAAAAGTGGTTCGATAAGCTGTTTAATGTGAAATATTTACCATTATTTCATCATTTTAAAGCTATTTACCAATTTCCAAAACATATTTTTTTTGGTCAAAATCGTAGCTAATCTTTAACAAGAATGTATCCCAAGTATAGTGAGTACCACTAGACAATGATATTCCTTGACCTTGTAAAGGTATGAAATTATACAGGTATAATATAAATTGATCTTGATACAAAAATACAAATTAATAAATCACTTAAAAATAAATGACCAGTCTTATCTTTAATTGACTTAAATTAAAATGTAACAAAACAAGAATAAACCAAAATATAGAAAACATTTCAGAAATAAAAGCCAGTGTTATTTCTTGACAACTTACAAAAATTATCTTAAAAAACTTAAAATAATAATACTTATTACTAAGCATTATTTTTATTATTAAAACCTAGTGTTGAAAATATTAATTTTTAAAATATTTAACAATATATAGCATATTAAAAAATAAATATAAACTTTTTTTTTTAAACTTACCTTTACAACAAATTTAAAATATATAAGAAGTTGTTTCTTGACTCAAATTACTGTTTAACCAGAATACAAGGCCAGACCTCATCAAACATACACTACATAAAGACACATTGTAACAATAACAGGTATTCACCATTAATGTACGAAAACTTGTCATTAAAAATAGTCGGTGACAAAAGTTTAATATTATCGTAACGGATATAAAGATTATCCACGACACCTATTTATCTCGACTAATCATCCGTACCAGTGGTTACATTTAAATTATACAATGTGTATTGGCTTGTAATGATTTTATTTACTTGCACTTTATAAACAACAATATTAAATATCAGATGCTAAATATATCATATACAGTATTCATTTGTGGTAATAGGATAGAAGATACCCTAGGGATGGTGGGGTATACCCAGACATAGTATACCCAGGGATCATATACCCAGGGATGGTATACCCAGACATAGTATACCCCAGGGATAGTATACCCAGGGATGGTATTTTTTCAGTTATATCGTGACTACTTGACATAATGCTATTGAGGAAGAAAAGCCCCAATATTATTAACATTATTGGTTAATCCCATAGCCTTTGTAGGTGTCTGGAGAACTTAAAAGAAGGGGTGGGTATTAGGGATCTAAATCCTGGAGAACTTAAAAGAAGAGGTGGGCATTAGGGATCTAAATCATGTCAGTGGTGTTAGGTCATAGGTTAACAAGAGTAATCAACAGGCCAATAGAAATCTTTAATTACTTGCCCACTTAGGCCTCTTAGCCACTCTAACCCCTTGACCACTGGGGCCCCCTACTATTGAATAATAACCTAAGTACAGGTATACAGACTGATGTAGGACAAACAAAAGTGGAATATCGAACTGCTGTTAATATGAAGAATAAACTCTAAAAAGGACAGACAATAGTATCATAAAAATATAGCATCAAGAAATGGTTAGTTATTAATGGCATACTTCCCACACAGACAGACATACCTGGCTTCATAGACATTGTCATGTGAGGGTTAGATAAACATATCTGGCTTCACAAACTTTGACATTTGAGGGTTAGATAAACATACCTGGCATCACAAACTTTGGCATGTGATGGAGGTATCCTTGATGGTGGATATGCTAATCGATCCACCTCTTTTTGTGTAATCTTAGGCTTCGATGGCTGACTGGAAGTTTTCTTCATCATGTCAACAGTCTCGCTTTCTTCTTTTTCTGCAATATCGATATCAAATCTTAAACATGTGGTAGTGTACAGGGTGTTGTAGTTAAGAAGAGGTGGTAGTGTACAGGGGGTAGTGGCAACCTGTTTTCAATGATAACCATCCTCCTTTAATCAGTGAGGGATAGGTTCAGGTGTGGACTCAAATGGGGGCACACCCTCTAAAATAAAAAAATAAAATAAAAAAACAACAAGAGATCGGCTGCCGATCATCTGTTGTTAAATCAGTGACAATGCTATTTTCTCTATACTCATTTGTGAGTTCGAACCCCACTCAGGCGAGGTGTACTCGATACAACATTATGTGATAAAGTTTGTCAGTGACTTGAGACAGACCAGTGGTTTTCTCCGGGTACTCTGGTTTCCTCCACCAATAAAACTGACCGCCACAATATAGCTGAAATATTGTTGAAAGTGGCGTTAAACACCATAAACCTAAACCAACCATCTATACTCATTTACATCTTCTAATTTCTAAATCTCAGGAGGTTACGGGGGGTTTCACGACTAACGGTGATACCCTATTTATTTAATCTTAAGAACTTAATTAACCTTCAATCTGTTTGGTCAATCTCTCTAGCTGTCCTGGGAAATAATATTCTATTTCTTTATTCTTGTGGTAATCAAATCTTCCTTGCTAAAAACACAAATATTTAAATTATTTAACTTGACACAATTAAAAAAAATATCTTCCTTGAAAAAATATAAAAAGAAAACTAATTATCTCCCCTGACATAATAAATTAAAGAAAAAAAAAACCCCATTATTTATCAGTCTTGTTAAAAAAGATGAAGTAAAACATTTCTGACAGATAAGTATGAAATTATCTCCCTTTGTAATAATGAAAATGCTGACCTTGTTACACCCTCTAATTAATTCAAGCTTGTTCCTGTTAAATAACTTTCATTTGAGTAGATTTTATTTATCTTGTATATGAACAATACTTACCACTGTTTCTATATCAAACTTTAACTGGTCGTAATTTTTCTGTGTTTCTTCTAACTCAGCATCACTTACAGCTTTAGCTGACCGTATTTTCTTTGGTGATGGAATACTTGGTTTGTCTGATAAATCTGGTTGAGTTCTCCCTGTAATGAATAAAAGTACAGTTAAACCTGTCTAAGCCGAACCGCTTTGGGACTGAAGAATTTGTTCAGTTTAGACAGGTGTTTGTTTTACACAGGTTAAATTTACATGGACATTTAATAGATGGGACTGTAAGCTCTGTCTGGTTTAGACAGGTTTTCTGTTTACTCAGGGTTTGGTTTAGACAGGTTTTCTGTTTACTAAGGGTTTGGTTTAGACAGGTTTTCTGTTTACTCAGGGTTCGGTTTAGACAGGTTTTCTGTTTACTCAGGGTTCGGTTTAGACAGGTTTTCTGTTTACTCAGGGTTTGGTTTAGACAGGTTTTCTGTTTACTCAGGGTTTGGTTTAGACAGGTTTTCTGTTTACTCAAGGTTTGGTTTAGACAGGTTTTCTGTTTACTCAAGGTTCGGTTTAGACAGGTTTTCTGTTTACTCAGGGTTTGGTTTAGACAGGTTTTCTGTTTACTCAGGGTTCGGTTTAGACTGGTTTTCTGTTTACTCAGGGTTTGGTTTAGACAGGTTTTCTGTTTACTCAGGGTTTGGTTTAGACAGGTTTCACTGTATTTGATAAACACATTCAAAATATTATAAAGTCCTGCGAGTGGTACATATAGAATAATGGCAGCTTTGAAGGTCGAGACAGACTTTATCAGATATAGCAGCCACTACGCTAGGACAAGCTGCCATACTAGTGATAATGTACTTTAAGACCCTCAAAGCTAATTTAATTATTTTTATCGATAGATAGATCGTAATGTGTGTGACGTCACACTGACAGACAGTTCCTTGATACTAATAATATCACTCCATGAGATCAAAGGAATAATGTATAAATTACTGATAATTGAAAGTATTAAACAGGTAATAATATTATAAATACTTTCCTCAATTTTACCCATATCCTGTTTTCTATCTTAAGTTATTAATCGAGACATAAAATCTATGCATATTTTTTTTTATATATTATTTAAATTTAAAATGAGGAAGTAATTAAAACATCAACATTTATTTAAATGCAAGGGGACATGATGATCGTGATCCTATGGTAGTTGGATTTACAACTACCTGTGAAATCATTGCCTATCATCACTAAAGTTGTGAGTTCGAATCCCATTCATAACGAGGTGTACTTGATACAACATAATGTGATAAAGTTTGTCAGTGACTTGCGACAGGTCAGTGGCTTTCTCTGGGTACTCCGGTCTCTCCACAAATAAGACTGACCGCCACGATATAACTGAAATATTGTTGAAAGTGGCATTAAACACCATAAACCTAATTTAACCTTTATTTAAATATAGTCATTTAAACAAAAGGATTAACAATAGTTGGGATCTCGTTACTAGTTAAACCTTGTCTACTAAGATACGACAGACATTTCCTCTGTTTTAATCTAAGAACTAAGATAGGACAGACATTTCCTGTACCTTGTTTGTATGGCTTGAAGAATTATACTGGAGCTGTATTAATGTTTTTTAAATTTCTATATTTTCTATTTAAGAATTAAATGCAATCATTTGTAGTTTTATTGGCATTTGAAAGCATTGACCAAAGTACATCTTGTATGACACTTGGCAACGATTAGTTCCATATAGGGGGCCGTCGTGGTCGTGATTGTATGGTAGTTGGATTTACAACTACCTATGCAATCAGTGCCTATCACCACTAACGTTGTGAGTTCGAATCCCACTCATGTGAGGTGTACTCGATACAATATTATGTGATAAAAGTTTGTCAGTGACTTGTGATAGGTCGGTGGTTTTCTCTGGGCAATCTGGTTTCCTCCATCAATAAAACTGACAACTATGATATAACTGAAATATTGTTGAAATAGGCATTAAACACCATAACTCTAACCCTATATAAATAAACTTCTGTTTATATTTTTACAACCAATAAAACTACAAAAATTGCATTGAATACCAAGCCACATCGGTGGTGTAATGGTTAGGTTGCTCGGCTCGAGTGCTGTAGATCATGGGTCACAAGCCAGTCGGGTCACACCAAAGACTATAAAATTGATAATTGTTGCTTCTCCGCTAAGCATGCAGCACTAAGGAGAAAGAACAAAGACTGGTAGGCTCGGCATCAGAATAATGTGTCTGAGTGGAGAGACACCCGTGCACTTTTGCTTCATTAAGCTAGAACTATAAAAATCCAACTAAGCGTATTGGTTTAGTACAAAGGCGACAACATCATCATCATCATGATCAAAATGTAATTTGTTCTGTCATGATATAGCCAAAAAATTGTTCATTAGGCATTGAACAACAATCACTCACTCACATTCAATATTTTTACATCATTAGATACAATTATAATTATTATTATTTGATTTAATACTCCATCTTTTCTACTGTTGTTCCGCTTCGATATAACTGAAATATTGCTGAAGGTGGCGTTAAACACCATAAACATAATCCTACTGTTGTTTTTGTGTGTTGTAAATAGCTTTCATTACATTTTAAGATAGTCCATGTGTAACAGGAAGTGGTTCAATATAAATGTTGTGTGGCCTTCATTGACTGAATTAGTTTTAATTCTGAGGTTACATGTCAACATTTTGACCAATTATATATGGCTTACTAAATGAAATGAACATGTAATGTAATTATTTATAATTGAAGGTTAATATATGATATACGTTGTATTTGTCTCAATCGCCATGGAAACATAGATAGTTTATCAGTATAAAGATATTAAACACTCATTTGAAATATTAATATAGAAATTATTATTCTGAATTTTATTTTTATACTAAGGATATTTTTAAAGTATTTAAATTTATATTATACATATATTATGTTATATAGTGTTATATTAAAAGTACATCTAATCCCCAACAAAGAATCATTAAAATAGAATAATAAAGTTTTATAATACAAAATGTACTTCAATAAGTTAAAATATATAAATAACTTGGTGTACAGAATCAGATAGTCATTGTAAGTTATAGTTATATTAGATGATCATCTTTAAGACTGCTGTTTTAGTATGATTTCACATCAATCTAATCAAAATCATCTATTATAATACCCTACACTCCCCTTACACCATCATAGGGAAAATCTAACATAGTTTTAAGATTTCAGATCAGAATTCCATTACTGGTAAAATGTTTTTCCTATAGGGTCCTATGTTAAATGTTTTTCCTATAGGGTCCTATGTTAAATTTTCCCTATGATGATGGATTTCTGATGGACACAAACAAAAAATCTTAATTTTGTAAGGGACCATTCGATGGTTATTCATGGACAATTGGTTTCAATCAAATTTCTTGTTTCTGAATTTTTTTTTTCACTTTCCAACATGGTCCTATCATAAACTTTGTCTTGTGATGGTGACCATCTTGAAATTCTGATTAACAAAAAAAAAACACAAATTGTTTAGAGGATCATATAAGAAACATTTATAACAAGGAACAATTCCATCTCACGTACCGCTTCAGAGAAGACAATTTTTTAACTTTAAGCCAATCAGACCATAATTGACCCTAGCAGCCATGTTGAATTTCAGAAAGAAACAAAAAGGATGACAGATGTTGAGGACTACTCAAGTAACTTAAATATTAAGTTTGGTACAATTAGTTTGTGAGAAATATATTAAAATGTTGGTAACAGACACAGATAATGATGCCAAAAATGGACTTTAGGTGATGATAATACCTCACATGGACCTTTGGCCCAGGTGAGCATGAAAATGTTAATATATTTATAAAGGCTTGTACATAAACTTAATGAGCCCAATCCTTGAAGGCCTTCAATATATGCATCATTCCTGTCAATTTTCAGAGCTACAACTTGAGCTGGATGCGACCGTATGCAATATTTAAGATTATGATTCTGCTATTAAATGAAAACGAGTCATGAGTTATGTCGCTTTCTACAAGTAACGAGTCATGTCGCTTTCTACATGCTCTCCTGAGTTTAGGGAAATCTTATTGAATTATCTAGACTATACAATAAAGACTTACTTTAATTAACATCTGTTTATTTCCAAACTTTTACTGCCATCAGGTAACAAACTTACAACATCAATATTAAAAATAAATTAACCTTTACCAAGCTATAACCATCTTGTCAATATCTAATTCATTAGAAAGTCAAATGAAGGGGGGTCTAAACGAGGATTATTTTAGTCAAATGAAGGGGGGAGGTCTAAACAAGGATTATTATAGTCAAAGATTATAATAGAATTATTTAATATTGTACAGTACAGAAGACATAAATAGAAATTAATTAAGTATTTAAATTTTCATACACACCTGATTTAATCCACCATGATAATACAAAGTCACATGTTTTCTTATTGAGGATCTTGTTGGGCCCCATGTGTTTTTGTTAATTCTACCAACCTTAATTTATAGTGCCTACACTAAAAAATACATCATTGACCTGTGTAACCTAGACAACAATTTTTTTTAATGTTTCGCCTATTTACCTATCTTATTTATTTTTAATGTTTTGCCTATTTACCTATCTTATTTATTTTTAATGTTTTGTCTATTTACCTATCTTATTTATTTTTAATGTTTTGCCTACTTACCTATCTTATTTATTTTTAATGTTTTGCCTATTTACCTATCTTATTTATTTTTAATGTTTTGCCTATTTACCTATCTTATTTATTTTTCATGTTTTGCCTATTTATCTATCTTATTTATTTTTAATGTTTTGCCTATTTACCTATCTTATTTATTTTTAATGTTTTGCCTATTTACCTATCTTATTTATTTTTAATGTTTTGTCTATTTACCTATCTTATTTATTTTTAATGTTTTGCCTATTTATCTATCTTATTTATTTTTAATGTTTTGCCTATTTACCTATCTTATTTATTTTTAATGTTTTGCCTATTTACCTATCTTATTTATTTTTCAAGAATGTTTACAGAAACACAGGTATTTTTTCATTACTATCTTGGTTTCTTACAGTACAGGAACAGACTTGGGGTATGTGGTATATGGTATGGGCATATTACACCATTATCGAAGAGTACCCTGAGAAAATGATTGTCCTGCCGCAAGTTGTAGGGATAAAATTCACAACTTTAGTGGTGATAGGCTCTGATTCTGTAGGTAGATGTAAATCTAACTACCACAAGATTATAACCATGGAGGCCCCTACACCTTGATAATCTAAAATTAAGCAAAATTAAAGAAAGCACACATATTGTTTAAAAAGACATATCAAGAATATACATTGTACAAGGAGTCATTTTAATTTCTTATTAAACATATAACATTTTATTTTTGGCAACAAAATTATTTCTCAAATTCTTGGTGGGGCTGTCATGGCCATGATCATATGGCAGTTGGATTTACAACCTCCTATGCAATCAGTGCCTATCACCACTGATGTTGTGAGTTCGAATCTCGATCAGGGCAAGGTGTACAACATTATGTGATAAAGTTTGTCAGTGACTTGCGACAGGTCTGTGGTTTTCTCCAGGTCCTACGGTTTCCCCCACCAATAAAACTGACTGCCACGATATAACTGAAATATTGTTGAAAGTGGTGTTAAACACCATCAATCAAACAAACAAACAAACAAATTCTTGGCAACAAAATTGTTTCTTGTAAAGACCCTCAGACTTGTCACAGAATCAATGTATAGGAATATTCTCTCATAAAGACCCTCAAACTTGTCACAAAATCAATCTATAGGAATATTCTCTCATAAAGACCTTCAGACTTGTCACATAATCAATCTATAAGAATATTCTCTCCTAAAGACCCTCAGACTTGTCACATAATCAATCTATAGGAATATTCTCTCCTAAAGACCCTCAGACTTGTCACAGAATCAATCTATAGGAATATTCTCTCCTAAAGACCCTCAGACTTGTCACATAATCAATCTATAGGAATATTCTCTCCTAAAGACCCTCAGACTTGTCACAGAATCAATGTATAGGAATATTCTATGTAAATATCAAGAGATAACAAAAATGTCCATATATAGGAAATCATTACAACAAACAAGATAATTAATGATGTAGTAATATAAATAGTTTTCTTTTTCTTTTTAATTAAATATTGATTTTTTACGACTACAAAGTTATCTTTAAAAACATTAAACTTTATAGATAATGTTGAGATTTAATGACTACTTGGCCACCTGATTTAAAACATCAAATAAAGTAATAAATTCTGACAATTTACCATTTCTTAACTATGATAGGGATGGTGGTCATCTTGGAATCAATATGAAAAATAAAGACTTTCCAAAGATTGCTGGGTTTTGAGAATAACATTTTAAAATAATTTTTTCCATTGCAGCCTATGTAAAATGTTGTTTCCTACGACTTAAACCCCCACATGGGGGCATTGATTTGTAAAGTTTTGTACTCCTACGACTCAACTCCCACATGCAGGGGGCGGATCCAGGGGGGGGTGTGCATCCGGCACGTGTCCCCCCTAAAATTGAAAAAAAAATGATTTTTTGGCGTAAAATCGTGATTTTTCACACGAAATACCCCAAAAATTTCGCGCCTCCCTCCGCAATTGGAAAAAATATGATTTTTTGGAGTAAAATCGAAATTTTTCACACGAAATACCCCAAAAATTTTCGGGCCTCCCTCCACTCGGCGCAATTTTTTAAAGTCCACCGCCCCTAACTTGAAATCCTGGATCTGCCTCTGCACATGGGGGCATTCAATTGTAAAGTTTTGTACTCCTACGGCTCAAACCCCATACACATGGGACATTAATTTGTAAAGTCTAAATCTGTATATCACCATAATTCATGCAAAAAAATAATTTCATTTTTATTTTTCATTCTGAAGTAAATGATCTTTAAAAAATGGAGGAATGTGTCTATAGAACACGGATGCCTCTGCTTCAGGCTAAAGTAAACAGGGGCATAACTTCAGAACAGAAGTGATAAAGTTAAAAATCGAATTTGACCTTCCTTTTATGGTCCTTGACCTTGTGTATACATTTCCAATGATTTTGCTTACAGGGAATTTAAATTATTGAGCGGAAACCAAACATGTGACATGGATGGACATGGTTCAAAACTTAATGCATTCTCAGCTATTTTTATTTCTAAATGACATAATAGTACTTAACAAACAGACCTTTAATCAGTGATATTCCATTTCAAACATAAAATCTGTTTAAGATTAAAAGTGTTTAAAAAAAATTAATAATCTCTTTTGTGTGTAAATTTATTTCTGTCTTGGGATCATTTTCATGGTAGAATTGTTTTGACACCAATTATCTCTTAATCTTATTTGAAATAGTTTACATAACACACACCATTATTATAAAAGAAAGTTTAAACAGTTAACAATTCCATCAATATCAACAAAACAAAAGAAAGTTAATAAACAGTGATGGTTAACAATTCCATCAATATCAACAAAACAAACAACTACATGTATCTCTCATCTACAATTATTGAATATATAAATGACCATGTACAGCTTGGGTTCAATCATGTTTGTATTTTCTAAGAAAATGATTTTATTTCTTTTCTCATAGGATCCTATGATACAATAAATTCCTGCAGTGGTGGCCATCTTGGATTCATAAAAAATGTCAAGATTGTAAGAAACCATCCAATCACCATTCATTTGGGTTCAATTCTTAAAATTTCTAAGAAAAAAACTATTCTTGATATGTCCCTTGATTCTTTTGTTAAAAATTAAGTTCTGTGGTGGTGGCCATCTTGGATAATCCATTGACACCAAACACCCGTGAAGTATCTAGCATATTTGGTTTAAAGTGGTTAAGCAGTCCTTAAGAAGAAGATTTTTTAAATATCATTGATGCCTGGGAAACATATTTAGCTGTCAACTGGCACACCACCTTGATCAGAACCTTATATGGCATAATCCAGCCAAGTTTGTTTCATTCCCTTTAGTGCTTCTTGAGAAGAAGATTAAAATATTAAAAGCATACAGACACCAGACGCTGGATGGTAAAGTGATGGAAATAATCCACATGACCCTTTGGATCAAGTGCCCTAACAGTTATATATACCAAGAGGTATTTATTAGAACCAGTAGGGGCCGTCATGGTTCTGATCATATGGTAGTTTGATTTACAATAACCTGTGCAATCAGTGCCTATCACCACTAAAGTTGTGAGTTCAAACCCTGTTCATGACGAGGTGTACTCGATCCAACATTATGTGATAAAGTTTGCCAGTGACTTGGGACAGATCAGTGGTTTTCTCCTGGTACTCCGGTTTCCTCCACCAATAAAACTGACCGCCACGATATAATTGAAATGTTGTTGAAAGTGGCGTTAAACACCATAAACCAAACCAAACCTAGAACCAGTAGTCTGTAAAATGTTGTACCTACCCACTGCTGCATTAGCACTTTTGACTTTTCTCTGGACAATTTCATAAGCTGTCTGAGCCGTGAACTCTGCTGGTGGTGGGGCAGCTTCCTGCTCCTCATACATAGAAAGGTCTGGTGCCGTTACTGGACGATCCCTGATGTAGCCTGCTTTGGCTCTGTACATTTTACGATGAGATTTACCAAGTTCTGATTTTAAATATCTGTATTTTAATTTTTGTTCTCTTGCCTACAACAGATTTCAATCAGTTTTTTAAATTGGAAAAATTTACATCTACTTTAGACACTAAAATAATAAACAATAAACAAACTTAATGTAGATTTTGATTTCAAATCACAATAATGCATAACCATGAAGGTGGAATTGATAGTCCACACAAGGATCCACTGTATCACATCTTCACGAATTAAGTGTTTTTTTATCTGCTTGTGTTCACCATCTGTTTGTGGGGAGAACAAGCAGATCGAAAACACTTTGACTTGGGAAGATGCAGTATCCATAATGCAGACATTTACATAGTTTATAGTCCATTTGGCAGTTCTGAAAATAAGGGAAAAAATTCATTAAAATCAGATTTAATTTTGTATTTTTTTCTTTATAAATATTTCATCGTGTATACTATATACAAACTCGAGCAAATATTTACAGATTTTTTGGATTCAAAATAAAAAAGTCACCTTAATTTTTCCACTTGAAATAAAATCAAAGAAGTTTCATCAGAGAGGAAGTTTTCATCAAGGAAAGAAGTTTAAACACAGTTCATATTGTTCATTGATTGCCCAACAATAGGAACTTGATTTCTCAACAATAGGAACTTTAAACTTTTTCTGACTTCTAGGAGTTTGAATACCAGTTGGTCAATATTCATTGAGCAATTGGTAAATACATTCATTAAATGAAACAGGAAATGCACCATAATAAATTTATTTAAAATCAAGTTCTAGTAACTTGTTTCCCAATCCAATTAATTACTTTTTATTATGTATTATATATAGTTGAATATATTGTAATGTTATGATATGTTGAATCAATTAAAATATGCTTAAATTAATTAATTAATTAATAAATATTTGATTTCAAATCCTACTTAATAACTATCTATGATTGCCACATTTCTTTACCATGTATAGTATTTACAGCATTACTATTGCCAGTTTTATTAATTACATTATTTTTTAAACTTATAATATATATAGTAGAAGATTAGATTTCAATATTATCACTCTAAAATTCTCTCTATATTTTATATACACAGCCATGATTGAAATGCTGCTAAATGTGGTGTTAAACATCAATCAATCAATCAAACAACAATATTTTATATAAAACGAACAAAGAAAAAAATCTGCTTTAAAAAAAAACAAAAAAAAAACATCAACAGTATAATTAATTTTATTCTAATAAAATGAGATTTCAAGCATTAAATAAAAAAAAAACAAAAAAAAACCAAACACGTAATTAATGAGACAAAAAATTACAATTTTTTTCATTTAAATAACTAGCATTATAACACAAAACATTACCATAGCAACTAACTAACCTGGTTAAACAATAACTGTGGAATGTACCAAAAACATGACTAGTTTGTTATAATATTTATATGTTTGTCATAAATCTACTGGGTACTAGTACTTCCTCAAGTTTGTTTTTAACTCAAATCTTGGTATCATGTTTCTTTACACTAATTATCTAAGCTGTTGTATCTGTTTAAATCTTTACTTTATATAATATTATTCAAACATAGAACTACACATACCTTTTATACTGAACATATCATATTAAATAAAGAGCTACAACTGGAACAGCATGATACGACCAAATATAGAAAGTAGACAAGGGCTTCCCCGGTACCTATGGTACAGCATGATATGACCAAGTTTAGAAAGTGGACAAGGGCTTCCTGGTACCTATTGTACTGCAATAAAGTTTAGCTAAAAAAACCTAACAGATTGAGGAAATCTGTTGTTGTACTACCTGAATCACAATCAATTCAAAGAAAATTTACCCATTAAAATTAGATTAAGAATAAAAATTGTGCATGCCTACTAGATACAACTCTATATAAAATTTTGGCTCCTTTTAGCTCCTTTTCCATAAAAAATAGCTTTTTATATATTAAATCATAAAAAATTCATTAAGATGAGCATTTTGCAGAAATCAAATGCACTAACACTGAATAAAAAATAAAAATTCAAATTTTGGAATTTGTCACTTTTTAACACCTTTTATTTTTATCTCAGAAACTGTAAATGATGGAGTAAATCTACATACATGCTACTGCCAGGTCTCTACACAAGGACATATAACAACTAGAGGCTCAGTGGGCTGAGCCTGTGTCGCTCACCTTTTATTTGAGTTTATCTCAGAAACTGTAAATGATGGAGTAAATCCACATACATGCTACTGCCAGGTTTCTACACAAGGACATATAACAACTAGAGGCTCAGTGGGCTGAGCCTGTGTCGCTCACCTTTCATTCTGCTCTGAGGAAGCTTAATACAGAACTTTCCATACATGTAGATGCTTCCTACCAAGTTTCAGTTCATATGGCTAAGCAGTTTCAAAGGAGAAGATTTTTTAGAAATCAACCAATCAGAAACAATAATTGCATGTGGTGGCCATGTTTCCTAACCGATTGGGATGAAATGAGCAATCTTCATAGAGGACATTCCATAGATGCTTCCTACCAAGTTTCGGTGGTAGCCATGTTTGTTAATCAATCGGGACGAAATGAGCAATTTTCATAGAGGACATTCCATAGATGATTTCTACCAAGTTTCGGTGGTTGCTATGTTTGTTAACCGATCGGGACGAAATGAGCAATCTTCATAAAGAACATTCCATAGATGCTTCCTACCAAATTTCAGTTCATTTGGCTGAGGGTTTTCAGAGGAGAAGATTAAAATGTGAAAAGTAAACGGATGACAGATGACGGACACCAAGTGATGGCAAAAGCTCATATTGCCTTTGGCAAGGTTTGCTAAAAAGAATATTAAAATGTGAATACCTACTTGTAATGTATAGAATAAACATGTTACACTATATAAGTATTAGTTAATTTCTAAGGGAGATAATGGCAAGAGTTATCTTTCTTTTAACAGTTTAGACAAGAGTCATCTTTTTTTTAACAGAGAAGATTATTTATAAATCAACCAATCAGAAACAAGAATTGCCTGTGGTGGCCATGTTTGTTAATGGATCGGAACAAAATGTGCCATCTTTAGAGAGGACCTTCTATAGATGCTTCCTACCAAGTTTCAGTTCATTTGACTGAGGGGTTTCAGAGAAGAATATTAAAATGTGAAAAGTTAATGGACGACGGATGCCAAGTGATGGCAAAAGCTCACGTTGCCTTTTGCAAGGTGAGCTAAAAAGAAAGCTTCAAAACTGGATGCAAAACAAGAACTGTATACCTTCAAAATATGTGAAATTTCTTATTTAGGGTCCCTTTTATGAAATAGTAAAATTGTTTAATGGCCAATAAATGTACAAGAAAAATTTGAAGATACCAAAGGGGTAATCAGAATCCGTAAATCAAATAAGAACAGACTACACAATGGCCAAAAGGACAAACAATGATCTACAAAACATACACATAAAACTAAAGATCGAGTAACACAAACCTCACTAAAAACTGGGGGGTGAACTCAGGTGCTGCCTTAAAATAACTAATAAAAGACCAGGAGAAAAATACTTATAATAGAAATGTACAGGTTATCACCTGTGGCTAATAATCTGAGGGGTGGCAAGGTATTTATGTGTAAGATATGTACATGGGGATTGGGGGTGGGGGTGATGTGGAATGATCTCAGCACTTGATACAAATGATAATGAATAAAGCAGGATAACTGATTATAAATCAATGTCTTCATATGAAAAGTGATGTAAACAAATTGGTGTGCACCCCCCCCCCCCCCCCCCACCCCCACCCCCTCACACACACACACACATACACTGATAATGACCCAGTTGATGTTTTACAAATAATTGTATGTATTACACATATGTACAATAATATCAAATTTTAATATTTCTATAAAACAATTTATACAAAAACAACATTTTCTTTAGCACTATAAAAACATAATAACTGGCACTACATAAAACCAGTATGTTTACCTCTGAAACAAAAATTGGCACTACATATAACCAGTATGCTTACCCCCAATCTGATTAAAATTTGATCTAGCACTTGTTACCCCTTAACTGAAATGTTGCAGTGTAGGGGATCAGAGGAAATCCCATTACAGGTCACATGTGAGTAACCTTTTGTTATAAATATAATACAGCCGCCCGATTACAGTGACCCGTGACCCAGATTAGCAGGTTCCAGCAGTTTTTTCTAAATATTGTTGTTTAATAATGATATGATAAATATGGCTGACTTTATTCAGCCAATTAGATTGCTCTTAGCATGTAAATCAGCTTAGTAACAATTAAAAAAAAATCTTGCAATCACTATTTTCATTGGTTGGTACATAGGGTCACTCGCATGTGACCCTTAATGTGGTTTCTGCAGATTTTAATCAGATTGGCTTAACCTTGAAGCAAACATTAAAATTGGCACTATATAAAACCAGCATGTTTTTTTTTTTACCCCTGAATCAAACATTTCAAATAATTCATCAGCAATGTTGCTTTCCTATAAAAAAAATACAACAGTGTCTAATAACAAATAATATGTTATTAGTTAATCATACTAAAAAATTACCATCTTTTCATCATGTTGTGAACTTGAATATTCTTCAATATTTAGAATAAAAATATTTATTGACCATATTAATCTACATTTAAGTTTGACCTTTGTAACAAAAAATAATAATCCAGTAGCCCCCCTCTTATAAGTCAATATAAATGTGGCCTTATAAGAGGGGCAGTCTCCCTTGATGAGGAACATTTAGTGATTATTTACTATCTCAGTGCATCTTAAAGTCTGGTCTGATAAGAGGGGTGGTCTTTGGTGAGAGTGGCCTGATAAGAGGGGTGGCTTTTGGTGAGAGTTTATAAGAGGGGTGGTCTTTGATGAGAGTGGCCTGATAAGAGGGGTGGCTTTTGGTAAGAGTGGCCTGATAAGAGGGGTGGCTTTTGGTGAGAGGGACCTTATAAGAGGGGTGGTCTTTGGTGAGAGTGGCCTTATAAGAGGAGTGGTCTTTAATGAAAGTGGCCTTATAAGAGGGGTGGTCTTTGGTGAGAGGGGCCTTATAAGAGGAGTGGTCTTTAGTGAGAGTGGCCTGATAAGAGGGGTGGTCTTTGATGAGAGTGGCCTTATAAGAGGAGTGCTCTTTGGAGAGAGTGGCTTTATAAGAGGGGTGGTCTTTGGTGAGAGTGGCCTTATAAGAGGGGTGGTCTTTGGTGAGAGTGGCCTTATAAGAGGGGTGGCTTTTGGTGAGAGTGGCCTGATAAGAGGGGTGGCTTTTGGTGAGAGGGACCTTATAAGAGGAGTGGTCTTTAGTGAGAGGGACATTATAAGAGGAGTGGTCTTTAGTGAGAGGGACCTTATAAGAGGGGTGGTCTTTGGTGAGAGTGACCTTATAAGAGGGGTGGTCTTTGGTGAGAGTGGCTTTATAAGAGGGGTGGCTTTTGGTGAGAGGGACCTTACAAGAGGAGTGGTCTTTAGTGAGAGGGACCTTATAAGAGGAGTGGTCTTTAGTGAGAGGGACCTTATAAGAGGGGTGGTCTTTGGTGAGAGGGACCTTCTAAGAGGGGTGGTCTTTGGTGAGAGGGATCTTATAAGAGGGGTGGTCTTTGGTGAGAGTGGCCTTATAAGAGGGGTGATCTTTGGTGAGAGGAACCTTATAAGAGGAGTGGTCTTTGGTGAGAGTGGCCTTATAAGAGGGATGGCCTTTGGTGAGAGTGGCCTGATAAGAGGGGTGGTCTTTGGTGAGAGTGGCCTAATAAGAGGGGTGGTCTTTGGTGAGAGGGACCTTATAAGAGGGGTGGTCTTTGGTGAGAGTGGCCTTATAAGAGGGGTGGTCTTTGGTGAGAGTGGCCTTATAAGAGGGGTCGCTTTTGGTGAGAGTGGCCTTATAAGAGGGATGGCCTTTGGTGAGAGTGGCCTTATAAGAGGGATGGTCTTTGGTGAGAGGGACCTGATAAGAGGGGTGGCCTTTGGTGAGAGGGGCCTTATAAGAGGGATGGCCTTTGGTGAGAGTGGCCTTATAAGAGGGGTGGTCTTTGGTGAGAGTGGCCTTATAAGAGGGGTGGCTTTTGGTGAGAGGGACTTTATAAGAGGGGTGGTCTTTGGTGAGAGTGGCCTTATAAGAGGAGTGGTCTTTGGTGAGAGTGGTCTTTTAAGAGGGGTGGTCTTTGGTGAGAGTGGCTTTATAAGAGGGGTGGTCTTTGGTGAGAGTGGTCATACAAGAGGGGTGGTCTTTGGTGAGAGTGGCCTTATAAGAGGGGTGGTCTTTGGTGAGAGGGACCTTATAAGAGGGGTGGTCTTTGGTGAGAGTGGCCTTATAAGAGGGGTGGTCTTTGGTGAGAGTGGCCTTATAAGAGGGGTCACTTTTGGTGAGAGTGGCCTTATAAGAGGGATGGCCTTTGGTGAGAGTGGCCTTATAAGAGGGATGGTCTTTGGTGAGAGGGACCTGATAAGAGGGGTGGCTTTTGGTGAGAGGGGCCTTATAGGCGGGATGGCCTTTGGTGAGAGTGGCTTTATAAGAGGGGTGGTCTTTGGTGAGAGTGGCCTTATAAGAGGGGTGGCTTTTGGTGAGAGGGACCTTATAAGAGGGGTGGTCTTTGGTGAGAGTGGCCTGATAAGAGGAGTGGTATTTGGTGAGAGTGGCCTTTTAAGAGGGGTGGTCTTTGGTGAGAGTGGCCTGATAAGAGGGGTGGTCTTTGGTGAGAGTGGCCTTATAAGAGGAGTGGTCTTTGGTGAGAGTGGCCTTTTAAGAGGGGTGGTCTTTGGTGAGAGTGGCCTGATAAGAGGGATGGTCTTTGGTGAGAGTGGCCTTATAAGAGGAGTGGTCTTTGGTGAGAGTGGCCTTTTAAGAGGGGTGGTCTTTGGTGAGAGTGGCCTTATAAGAGGGATGGTCTTTGGTGAGAGTGGCCTTATAAGAGGAGTGGTCTTTGGTGAGAGGGACCTTATAAGAGGGGTGGCTTTTGGTGAGAGTGGCCTGATAAGAGGGGTGGTCTTTGGTGAGAGTGGCCTTATAAGAGGGGTGGTCTTTGGTGAGAGGGACCTTATAAGAGGGGTGGTATTTGGTGAGAGTGGCCTTATAACAGGGGTGGTCTTTGGTGAGAGTGGCCTTTTAAGAGGGGTGGTCTTTGGTGAGAGGGACCTTATAAGAGGAGTGGTCTTTGGTGAGAGTGGCCTTATAAGAGGGGTGGCCTTTGGTGAGAGTGGCCTGATAAGAGGAGTGGTCTTTGGTGAGAGTGGCCTTATAAGAGGGGTGGTCTTTAGTGAGAGGGACCTTATAAGAGGAGTGGTCTTTGGTGAGAGGGACCTTATAAGAGGGGTGGTCTTTGGTGAGAGTGGCCTGATAAGAGGGGTAGTCTTTGGTGAGAGTGGCCTTATAAGAGGAGTGGTTTTTGGTGAGAGTGGCCTTTTAAGAGGGGTGGTCTTTGGTGAGAGGGACCTTATAAGAGGGGTGATCTTTGGTGAGAGTGGCTTTATAAGAGGGGTGGTCTTTGGTGAGAGTGGCTTTATAAGAGGGGTGGTCTTTGGTGAGAGTGGTCTTATAAGAGGGGTAGTCTTTGGTGAGAGTGGCCTTATAAGAGGAGTGGTTTTTGGTGAGAGGGACCTTATAAGAGGAGTGGTCTTTGGTGAGAGGGACCTTATAAGAGGAGTGGTCTTTGGTGAGAGGGACCTTATAAGAGGAGTGGTCTTTAGTGAGAGTGGCCTTATAAGAGGGGTGGTCTTTGGTGAGAGTGGCCTTATAACAGGGGTGGTCTTTGGTGAGAGTGGCCTTATAAGAGGAGTGGTCTTTAGTGAGAGTGGCCTTATAAGAGGAGTGGTCTTTGGTGAGAGGGACCTTATAAGAGGAGTGGTCTTTAGTGAGAGTGGCCTTATAAGAGGAGTGGTCTTTGGTGAGAGGGACCTTATAAGAGGAGTGGTCTTTGGTGAGAGTGGCCTTATAAGAGGGGTGGTCTTTGGTGAGAGTGGCCTTATAAGAGGGGTGGTCTTTGGTGAGAGTGGCCTTATAAGAGGAGTGGTCTTTGGTGAGAGTGGCCTTATAAGAGGGATGGTCTTTAGTGAGAGGGACCTTATAAGAGGAGTGGTCTTTGGTGAGAGGGACCTTATAAGAGGAGTGGTCTTTGGTGAGAGTGGCTTATAAGAGGGGTGGTCTTTGGTGAGAGTGGCCTGATAAGAGGGGTGGTCTTTGGTGAGAGGGACCTTATAAGAGGAGTGGTCTTTAGTGAGAGGGACCTTATAAGAGGAGTGGTCTTTGGTGAGAGTGGCCTTATAAGAGGGGTGGTCTTTGGTGAGAGGGACCTTATAAGAGGAGTGGTCTTTGGTGAGAGTGGCCTGATAAGAGGAGTGGTCTTTGGTGAGAGTGGCCTTATAAGAGGGATGGCCATTGGTGAGAGTGGCCTGATAAGAGGGGTGGTCTTTGGTGAGAGTGGCCTTATAAGAGGGGTGGTCTTTGGTGAGAGTGGCCTTATAAGAGGGATGGTCTTTAGTGAGAGGGATCTTATAAGAGGAGTGGTCTTTGGTGAGAGGGACCTTATAAGAGGGGTGGTCCTTTGGTGAGAGTGGCCTGATAAGAGGGGTGGTCTTTGGTGAGAGGGACCTTATAAGAGGGGTGGTCTTTGGTGAGAGTGGCCTTATAAGAGGGGTAGTCTTTGGTGAGAGGGACCTTATAAGAGGGGTGGTCTTTGGTGAGTGGCTTTATAAGAGGGGTGGTCTTTGGTGAGAGTGGCTTTATAAGAGGGGTGGTCTTTGGTGGGAGTGGTCTTATAAGAGGGGTAGTCTTTGGTGAGAGTGGCCTTATAAGAGGAGTGGTTTTTGGTGAGAGGGACCTTATAAGAGGGGTGGTCTTTGGTGAGAGTGGTCATATAAGAGGGGTAGTCTTTGGTGAGAGTGGCCTTATAAGAGGAGTGGTCTTTGGTGAGAGTGGCCTTATAAGAGGGATGGCCATTGGTGAGAGTGGCCTGATAAGAGGGGTGGTCTTTGGTGAGAGTGGCCTTATAAGAGGGGTGGTCTTTGGTGAGAGTGGCCTTATAAGAGGGATGGTCTTTAGTGAGAGGGACCTTATAAGAGGAGTGGTCTTTGATGAGAGGGACCTTATAAGAGGGGTGGTCTTTGGTGAGAGTGGCCTGATAAGAGGGGTGGTCTTTGGTGAGAGGGACCTTATAAGAGGGATGGTCTTTGGTGAGTGTGGCCTTATAAGAGGGGTAGTCTTTGGTGAGAGTGGCCTTATAAGAGGAGTGGTTTTTGGTGAGAGTGGCCTTTTAAGAGGGGTGGTCTTTGGTGAGAGGGACCTTATAAGAGGGGTGGTCTTTGGTGAGAGTGGCTTTATAAGAGGGGTGGTCTTTGGTGAGAGTGGCTTTATAAGAGGGGTGGTCTTTGGTGAGAGTGGTCTTATAAGAGGTGTAGTCTTTGGTGAGAGTGGCCTTATAAGAGGAGTGGTTTTTGGTGAGAGGGACCTTATAAGAGGGGTGGTCTTTGGTGAGAGTGGTCATATAAGAGGGGTAGTCTTTGGTGAGAGTGGCCTTATAAGAGGAGTGGTCTTTAGTGAGAGTGGTCATATAAGAGGGGTAGCCTTTGGTGAGAGTGGCCTTATAAGAGGGGTGGTCTTTGGTGAGAGTGGTCATATAAGAGGGGTAGTCTTTGGTGAGAGGGACCTTATAAGAGGAGTGGTCTTTAGTGAGAGTGGTCATATAAGAGGGGTAGTCTTTGGTGAGAGTGGCCTTATAAGAGGGGTGGTCTTTGGTGAGAGGGACCTTATAAGAGGGGTGGTCTTTTGTGAGAGTGGTCATACTAGAGGCTCCTAGGAGCCTGTAATTGCTCACCTGGCTCAAAGTTGGCCCCAAAAAAGAAAAGCCACAATTATTGCTAAGTATATGGAAGATTCTGTAGTAAAATCCGTTGACATACTACTGAAAGATAATTTAATAAGGAATCTAAAGAAAAAACTGCATCAAAATCAGACAAAAAATAAACGTTATATACAATAAAGTATGTTTGCTTTAAATTGCATGGGTAACTGCTTTCACAGTAGAAAATATTTAAGCATTTAACCCATGGTCCTATGTAAAAACTATGTCTGCTGATGGCGACAATATCGCATGCAGGTTGCATGGGCTCACCAGACACAATTCTGAAAGGGGACCACTAATGACCATTTCACAATAGTTTGGGCCCCACTGGCCCAGCAGTTTCAGAGGAGAAAATTTTTAAGTGAATTTTTGCGAATCTTCTATTTTTAGCAATGGCCACCATCTTCTTTGGTGGGCGGGGTTGTCAGGATATAATTCTGAAAGGGGACCATCTAAAGACCATTTCACCATAGTTTGGGCCCATTTCACCCCGCAGTTTCAGAGGAGATCATTTTTAAGTGATTTTTTGCCAAATGTTCTATTTTTAGTAATGGCGGACATCTTGTCTGGCAGCGGGGTTGTCGGACAGAATTCTGAAAGGGGATCACCTAAAGATCATTCCACCATAGTTTGGGCCTAATTGGCCCAGTAGTTTCAGAGGAAATAATTTTTAAGTGATTTTTTGCCAAATTTTCTATTTTTAGTAACGCCGGCTATCATGGTTGGCGGTCGGGGTCGTCGGACACAATTCTCAAAGAGGACGAGCTGAAGACCATTTCGTCATAGTTTGGGCCCAATTGGCCCAGCAGTTTCAGAGAAGATAATTTTTAAGTGATTTTTTGCCGAATTTTCTATTCTTAATAATGGCAGCCATCTTGGTTGGCGGGGGGGGGGGGGGGGGGGGATTGTCGGACACAATTCTGAAAGGGAACAACCCAAGGACCATTCCACCAAAGTTTGGTTCAAATTGGCCCAGTGGTGTTAGAGGAGTTGATTAAAATGCAAAAAGCTAACGACAGATGGACAACGGACGACCAGTGGTAGCAATAGCTCACATGACCCTTCGGGTCAGGTGAGCTAATAAGAGGAGTGGTCTTTGGTGAGAGGGGCCTTATAAGAGAGGGACTACTGTACTCCTACACTTGTTTATTAATACAGTCAAACCTGGCTATGCTGTAACCCTTCTATTTAGCAGTCACCTGTATTAAAAGGTCACATTTTTCTTGTCCTGGCAATGAAAATTTCATATGAATTAAGCCTCTTTTAAGAGGTCACCTGTCTTATAAGGCCACTTTTCTTTGTCCCAAAGGTGACCTCTTAATACAGGTTTGACTAGATTTATCATGTACAAATATTGTTGACCTTCTCATCTCAAGATAGAAACACACTTGTTTAGATATTCCGTTTTCTTACAATAATTTTTTTTTATTGAAAATCTATCTTAATTAACAAAAATATCAAAAAGTTTTAATAATCAATTTCTTTACCTACATTTGTAAATCAGTATCTATTTTTATAAATTTTTCCTGTTTATCAAAATTTTGTAAAATTACCTTTGTGTTAAAATCTGTTTTAACTATACACAGGTGTGTCGTCAAGTTCTTTAAAAGATTGAATTTTTCAAACTTTCTAAACAATGGGACAAGATAACATGTATATTTTCATAGGTTGTAGATTATTTCGGTAAAAACAAAATGATGTACCCTTAAGCTCCTGTTACACGGTAAAGCAAATATCATGATACTTGTATCATCAACCAAAAAATACAGTGTAAACAGTGCTATTACTCTATATCATGCAACTTTTAGAAGTTGCATGATACACACTTTGGGATAGAACATGTTCTATTCTGTACAGCAAGGATCACGATACATTTTATATCTGACCCAGGGGCGGATCCAGGATTTCAAGTCAGGGGGGGTGCACTTAAAAAAATTGCGCTGAGCGGAGGGAGGTGCGAAATTTTTTTGGGTAATTCGTGTGAAAAATCATCATTTTACGCCAAAAAATCTAATTTTTTCCAATCTTAATCAGAGATCTTGGTTTGAGGTCAGGAGGTTGCAACATCATCAACAAATAAAAGCACATGGTCAGCACATGGTAAATAAAACATGACTAGAAAGGGGAAAAAGTAGTGATGTTATTTGGTCAAAGGAACAGATGGAGAGTCTCCTCAATTTGTATGATAATGTCTTCTTTGTCAGGATTCTCCATTTTGGCGGGAACAATTTGTAAACAAACTCTGCATGAAACATGCTACTTGATTTAGTGTGTAAACTGACAAGGATCATGATACAAAATGTTGCATGATACAAGTATCGCGATACTTGCTTTACCGTGTAACAGGGCCTTTACAGACTGAAAAGTATGTATCATCCAATCAAAGCATTGTATATATTTGATAAAATATGTATCGTCCAATCAAAACACTGTATATATTTGATAAAATATGTATCGTCCAATCAAAACACTGTATATAATTGATAAAATAGGCATTGTCCAATCAAAACGCTGTATATATTTGATAAAATATGTATCGTCCAATCAAAGCACTGTATATATTTGATAAAATATTTATCGTCCAATCAAAACACTGTCTATATTTGATAAAGTGTTCTTTTTTAATACGAATACAAAACCTGTACTCAAAACTTATAAGAGTAAAACCCTACATATTGCCTTGATATCTTGAAGGAATCTCAATTCAGAATTATTACTAAAACATCTGAGATCTGACTGATGTAAGTCTGAACATTTTTTAATTTTCAGAAATCCTGATCAGAAGTTTTACATACCATTTGAATTCTACTTTGATAAAGTATGTATCATCCAATCAAAACACTGTATATATTTGATCTTAGTGTTCTGGTTGGCTGTTTTCTTTAATATGAGAACAATATCTGCTAAAAAGTCTCAGATTGACTCACGTAGGCTGGACATTAGTTTATTTTCAGAAATCCTGATAAGAAGTTTTACGTACCATTTGAATTCTACTCTGTCCACAAATAACTGGGGGTTCTTTGAACTTAGACTTATCAGCTTCAAGTTTCTCCAGTCCAAAGTCCCACTCTTCATGTAGGTATTCATTGTTTAGTCTGTCTGCCAACTTTTTATCATGATGAGACAACAAGCGATCAAAATCAACCAACTGCAAAAAAAAAAAAATAATATCAATATGATAGTTACCATAGTAATGTTGAATTGCAGGCCAGGATTCTCATGCAAAGTAATGTTACGGTATTCAGGTTTTCATTCGTTCTCATGCAAAGTAATGTTACAGTATTCAGGTTTTCATTCTCATGCAAAGTAATGTTACAGTATTCAGGTTTTCATTCTCATGCAAAGTAATGTTACAGTATTCAGATTTTCATTCTCATGCAAAGTAATGTTACAGTATTCAGATTTTCATTCTCATGCAAAGTAATGTTACAGTATTCAGGTTTTCATTCTCATGCAAAGCAATGTTATAGTATTCAAGTTTTCATTCTCATGCAAAGTCATGTTATAGTATTCAGATTTTCATTCTCATGCAAAGTAATGTTACAGTATTCAGATTTTCATTCTCATGCAAAGTAATGTTACAGTATTCAGATTTTCATTCTCATGCAAAGTAATGTTACAGTATTCAGCTTTTCATTCTCATGCAAAGTAATGTTACAGTATTTAGATTTTCATTCTCATGCAAAGTAGTGCTACAGTATTCAGGTTTTCATTCTCATGCAAAGTAATGTTACAGTATTCAGGTTTTCATTCTCATGCAAAGTAATGTTACAGTATTTGGGTTTTCATTCTCATGCAAAGTAATGTTACAGTATTCAGGTTTTCATTCTCATGCAAAGTAATGTTACAGTATTCGGGTTTTCATTCTCATGCAAAGTAATGCTACAGTATTCAGGTTTTCATTCTCATGCAAAGTAATGCTACAGTATTCAGGTTTTCATTTTCATGCAAAGTAATGCTACAGTATTCAGGTTTTCATTCTCATGCAAAGTAATGTTACAGTATTCAGGTTTTCATTCTCATACAAAAGTGTTCTACTTCAGGCCAGGATTCTAATACAATGTTACATTTCATGCTTTCATTCTCAGGCAATGTAATGTCAGACTCATTTCTACTTCACATCCAATATCCACCTCCACCAGGCAATGTAATGTCAGACTCATTTCTACTTCACATCCAATATCCACCTCCACCAGGCAATGTAATGTCAGACTCATTTCTACTTCACATCCAATATCCACCTCCAGGCAATGTAATGTCAGACTCATTTCTACTTCACATCCAATATCCACCTCCACCAGGCAATGTAATGTCAGACTCATTTCTACTTCACATCCAATATCCACCTCCGCCAATAAAACTGACTGCCATGATATAACTGAACATGATATAACTGAAATATTGTTCAAAGAGTTCAACACAATAACCCTCCTCCATAATTCATAGGTCCTATTCTAATTCACATTCTCATGCCCAAAGTTCCATCTTCAATCTACATTCCAATGCCCACAGGTCCCATTTCTAATCTCCATCCCCACACCCAAAGGATCCCTGTCTTCTCAACTAATAATCTTTCCCTCTCCATATCCCCATATCCCCAGGGTACTTACATCTTGATATTCCTTCATGTTTTGGAAGATATAATTAGTTGGAACTAAAGCACAAATTACAAAATTTCCAAAATTCTGATGATTTCTGCAACTTAATTGATAAATTCCTTTACATAATTATTGTGTACATATTTTGAACTCCACTTTAAAAATTTCAGCTGCAAATTTTTTAATTCACACGTATTGTTTCTTCATTTAAGTGATTTATAATCCATTTTATTCTATTTTTAATTTCATTTTGAAATATCGTGCCAGTTTTACTGTTACATTTTATCCTTAAATATAATTTTTGACTTTTTAATGTCCAGTGTTTGAATAACGGATTGCCGTTGTTTGCTGAGCCTCTTGTAACAACAGTTTCTATGTTTCAAATAAAAATGATTTTCACAAGCAAATACCATGATCTTTTAACATCAAATATATACCATGGAATAATTTTTCTTTTGTTATAGAATGTAATTAAGTACAAAGAGTTTAAAACATAGAATCCTGTTCATGTAAAGTTAGTTGAGTTGAAAAAAGATTCTAAATAATCATTCTTTCTTTTGTTTTTCTTCCAGCTTAATAAACACAGCTGAAAACTTAGTAAATTAAACTTAATTATAACGTCAATGCTTCACGACAACAAAAGTGACGATTTTTTATCCTTTTATCGCTGGTGTTTTAAAGTAACACTCGTGTAACAACAGGTGTATTTTAGGAGTTATAAAATTACTACCAGTTATTTTTTAAATGTTTAGAACATACTAGCTGATTTATATTATAATTAAATTTAACTTTCCCTTTTGTAAACATTCTAATTAAAAAGTTATAATACAAAGTAAAAATAAAACCTATATTATTTTACCTCCTCAACATTGGCCTCTAAACAGATTTTTCGGGTACAATAAAATTAAATGATGTTACGATAATACAGCAAAATAATAATATTTACAACAATAACTAGATTAAAAGAGTTTATCTGATTTAACGGGATTTATAAAATCTCAGCGATAAATACGCCCTAAAACTAAAATGTGCTTAAAAGTCAATAGAATAAAGTTAATACACAAAGACTTGTTAATTGTCTACTAGTTCTGTGTTGTTATAACTGATAAATCAAGTCAATCAGAGATTGGGGGGTTTGTATTCATTGGGGGTCTGTTTTAAAGTGATTGGGTTCAGGTATTTACAAACAATGATGTTCAGGATCTGCTAAGTCATACCGATCGCTTACTTTGATTTGTTTTATAAACTTGAAGAAAATCCAAATTATTATATAATATTGTAGAAATAATGCTTTACATGGAACAGGCATTAACATATTATTAATTCATTTATTTTAAAGTAATATTTTATTTTAACATGAAAATACCTGAGATTCATGATTCTGATGCAAATAATAATAGTTTTTTTTGACACAAAAAGTATGCCCCCTATTCTATCATATTTTGGGAAATATACCTTGTAGAAGCCATGTACAGTTTAACAAGTAATTGACAAAATGCACAAATCTGACAAAATAAAACACTGATTTAAAATATAAACATTTTGGACAAAGGCAGCTTCTCTATTTCTCTATTTTTTATGACATATTCAAAGAGGGGTGGGGGGGGGGGGGGTGTTTAATGCCATTTTCAACAATATTTCAGCTATATCATGGCAGTCAGTTTTATTGGTAGAGAAAACCAGAGTACCCGGAGAAGACCACCGACCTGCCGCAAGTCACTGATAAACTTTATCACATAATGTTGTATCGAGTACACCTCGCCATGAGTGGGATTTGATCTCATGTTAGTAGTGACAGGCACTGATTGTATAAATCCAACTACTGCATCGATCACGATCACGACCGCCCCCTATTCAAAGAGGGTAATAACCCCTTCAAAACTGATTCTATCAATCTGCCAAAACAAAATCTATATCTCTATTTGGTAATAAGCAAGCGTACAAAGATTTGGGGATTCCCTTGATGTAGGAGTGCCCAGCATACAAAGATTTGAGGATTCCCTTGATGTAGGAGTGCCCAGCATACAAAGATTTGGGAATTCTCTTGATGTAGGAGTGCCCAGCATACAAAGATTTGGGGATTCCCATGATGTAGGAGTGCCCAGCATACAAAGATTTGGGGATTCCCTTGATGTAGGAGTGCCCAGCATACAAAGATTTGGGAATTCTCTTGATGTAGGAGTGCCCAGCATACAAAGATTTGGGGATTCCCTTGATGTAGGAGTGCCCAGCATACAAAGATTTGGGAATTCTCTTGATGTAGGAGTGCCCAGCATACAAAGATTTGGGGATTCCCTTGATGTAGGAGTGCCCAGTATACAAAGATTTGGGAATTCTCTTGATGTAGGAGTGCCCAGCATACACAGATTTGGGGATTCCCTTGATATAGGAGTGCCCAGCATTCAAAGATTTGGGGATTCCCTTGATGTAGGAGTGCCCAGCATACAAAGATTTGAGGATTCCCTTGATGTAGGAGTGCCCAGCATACAAAGATTTGGGAATTCCCTTGATGTAGGAGTGCCCAGCATACAAAGATTTGGGGATTCCCTTGATGTAGGAGTGCCCAGCATACAAAGATTTGGGGATTCCCTTGATGTAGGAGTGCCCAGCATACACAGATTTGGGGATTCCCTTGATGTAGGAGTACCCAGCATACAAAGATTTGGGGATTCCCTTGATGTAGGAGTGCCCAGCATACAAAGATTTGGGAATTCCCTTGATGTAGAAGTGCCCAGCATACAAAGATTTGGGGATTCCCTTGATGTAGGAGTGCCCAGCATACAAAGATTTGGGAATTCCCTTGGTGTAGAGGGATTTGTGATATATGTATGTCTAGATGCACGGACAGACAGACATGATGAAGCATGTAGGAGTGCCCAGCATACAAAGATTTGAGGATTCCCACAATATAGATGGATTTGTGACATACAGATGTTTAGACACACACACAGACAGACATGATGAGGCATGTAGGAGTGTCCAGCAGATAAGGTTTGAGGATTCCATTGATGTAGATAGATTTGTGACATACAGATGCCTAGACACACGGACAGACAAACATGATGAGGCATGTAGGAGTGCCCAGCATACAAAGATTTGAGGATTCTCATGATATAGATGGATTTGTGACATACGGATGTTTAGACACACAGACAGACAGACATGATGAGGCATGTAGGAGTGTCCAGCATACAAAGATTTGAGGATTCCCACGATATAGATGGATTTGTGACATACAGATGTTTAGACACACACACAGACAGACATGATGAGGCACGTAGGAGTGCCCAGCAGATAAGGTTTGAGGATTCCATTGATGTAGATAGATTTGTGACCTATAGATGTCTAGACACACAGACAGACAGACATGATGAGGCATGTACATTTTTTTTGTAGGAGTAGCCAGCAGATAAGTAACTTAGTATTTACCCTTGTTCATATTACATATTAACTTTCAACACCACATCTATATTTTAACACCACATCTATATTTCAACACCACATCTATATTTTAACACCACATCTATATTTCTACTTTTCCACAAATCAATAAATCATGTTTGATTATCTACTATATCAAATGGTTCAAAAGAATCTAAAAATAGAATAAATACCTCATTTGACATTTCACATTTTTCCACTTTAATTCCACAGCACACTTATTTAACAAAATTATGTTTAAATAAAACAATATTGTAACAGGACTAAATATTTATTCTATGGTCTCTTTTCAATGGATATTTAATACATTTTTTTGATAAAGAAACAAGTTGAAGACACCCCCTGATATATTTCTCTCATGTATGTAATTAATCACTTTTAAAATCCAACAATTTAAAATTAAAGGTTTTTCTCACGGATAAAGAGCCCATAGATTACAGAAATTAAACAAAGATATTTTAAGATATTCTATCTGTTTAAATAGAAATGTGTTGTATACTACAACAAAATGTTGATGTTACATTTTGCTATATATGGGAACACAGACTGAAAGTTTCTTAAATTATTTCTTTTTAAAAAACTAAGTCAGAAAGATTGAATATATCTTGAAACAGATAAAAAAAAATGCTAGTGTAGAATTAGCTTCAAAATGTTTTTAAGGGATGGGGAGTTATAGAATTGAAAGTCATTTAGACATAGTTTAAAAATAAATGAAAGGATTTTTTTTGGGCTTAGGCTTATGGTGTTTAATGCCACTTCCAACAATATTTCAGTTATATCGTGGCGTTCAGTTTTATTGGTGGAGGAAACCGGAGTACCCGGAGAAAACCACTGACCTGTCACAAGTCATTAACAAACTTTATTACATAATGTTGCATTGAGTACACTTCACCCTGAATGGGGTTCGAATTCACAACTTTAGTGGTGATAGGCACTGATTGCATAGGTAGTTGTAAATCCAACTACAATACGATCAAGACCACGACGGTCACAAAAATCAAAGGAAGATATTACAATGAAATTGTGAGGAAGATGAAAAATAGAATCATGAATCTTGAGGAAAATTTAATCAAGTCACTGAACCATAGAAATGAGGTCAAAGTTGGATAAGTTCCAGGGTGAAGGGTTAACCTATCTTGTATGCTCAAATGTGACCTAAATAGAACGAGCACACAACTATTAAAAAAAATTCAAAAAAGTCAAAAAATTAAAGAAATAAAATCAAGGTCATTACTTGAGGTTTTCATGCAAAAAGAATTTGAAGATACCAAAGGGGTAATCAGAATCCATAAATTGAAGAAGAACAGACAACACAATGGCGAAAAGAAAAAGTACAAAAGGACAAACAACGATCTACAAAACATAGATATAAAACTAAAGATCGAGTAACACGAATCTCACTAAAAACCGAGGGTGAACTCAGGTGCTCCGGAAGGGTAAGCAGTTCCTGTTCCTCTAGTGGCACCCGTCATGTTACTCTAGTTACAAACCCAGTGATAAGTCATGAAAGAGGAAAGGATTAGGGTTAGGAACTCTAACCCTGCAAAACATCATATACAAAATATCCTACAAATATGATGCAGTCAAAAAATGTAGTGGCAATTTTAACAAAATAACAATTGTCTAACAACAAGAATTATATTTGATTACATAACAGTACAATATTTTAAATAGAAATTGACTAAAAGTTTGATACAATATTACCTGAATTAATTGATTTTAAATAGTGTACAATTTCAGGATCTAGTGAGAAAAATACATTTGATCTATTTTTTATTTTTTGTGATTGTAAGAAAATTCTAATTTCATGCCATTTGTATGCTCTAGACTTTCAATTTGACCAAATTCATTTTGAATTATTTTAGGGATTTACAATTTACAACCCATGATAAAACTGTTCTATATGATCTCAATGGTACTCATGTTAAATGTTAATAGCCAGCCATCTAATTATCATGAGGGAGAGGGTTCTAATTAAGCAGTTTAACTCTGCCACTTTTTTGTACCTATCATAAGACAGGGCCATGTATTTCCATCGATATATGTTGTAGTATTTTTGTTTGTGTTCAATGGTTTTAGGAGGTGATTGCTTTGCTTTGTTGATATTGATTGAAATGAATTGCTGACCATCACTGGTTAAATTTTCTTTTCATTAAATAACGGTATTTGCTTTAGATTTCCGAGTAGGATATGCATCTTTAAGAGGAAGATTTAATTTTTTTTTTAGAAAGAATGTTCGGACAACTTTGCATGGAAAATCAAATTCATCACAATTGGTAGATTTTATACATAATACTTTATAAATAAAAAAAATAAATCACTCATAGCCAAGGAAAGGAAAAGTGTTTGGGACATTCAAATTATAAATTTTATTATAAAATATTTTTAATAGCAGATGAAGACTTTAAAATGTTATCACTACATCTCTGATGGAAAATACTTAAAAAAAAATATAAGGATTTATACAGTAAAAGGGAGACAACTCTATTAGTTATACTAATGTTTGATCTAATACACTTATACATTTCTTTGCCCAAACACTTTGTTGACCAGCCAAGGTCAAAATTATACATAATACATAAGACATCATGTATAATGCATTAACTTCTATAACAATCTGTATTAAACCAGAGGCTCACCTGAGACTGCATTGCTCACATTGTATGAGAAGAAGGGTAAGAATTCAGGATGAAGCATTATGTCCCCCAATCTGATTAAAATCAGGTTTTTTACTTATGCCCCTTTACTGGTATGTCCCCCAATCTGATTAAAATCAGGTCTTTTACTTGCTCCCCTTTATTGGTATGTCCCCCAATCTGATTAAAATTAGGTCTTTAACTTGCTCCCGTTTATTGGTATGTCTCCCAATCTGATTAAAATCAGGTCTTTTACTTGCTCCCCTTTACTGGTATGTCCCCCAATCTGATTAACATCAGGTCTTTTACTTGCTCCCCTTTATTGGTATGTCCCCCAATCTGATTAAAATCAGGTCTTTTACTTGCTCCCCTTTACTGGTATGTCCCCCAATCTGATTAAAATCATGTCTTTTACTTGCTCCCCTTTATTGGTATTTCCCCCAATCTGATTAAAATCAGGTCTTTTACTTGCTCCCCTTTATTGGTATGTCCCCCAATCTGATTAAAATCAGGTCTTTTACTTGCTCTCCTTTACTGGTATGTCCCCCAATCTGATTAAAATCAGGTCTTTTACTTGCTCCCCTTTATTGGTATGTCCCCCAATCTGATTAAAATCAGGTCTTTTACTTGCTCCCCTTTACTGGTATGTCCCCCAATCTGATTAAAATCAGGTCTTTTACTTGCTCCCCTTTATTGGTATGTCCCCCAATCTGATTAAAATCAGGTCTTTTACTTGCTCCCCTTTATTGGTATGTCCCCCAATCTGATTAAAATCATGTCTTTTACTTGCTCCCCTTTACTGGTATGTCCCCCAATCTGATTAAAATCAGGTCTTTTACTTGCTCCCCTTTATTGGTATGTCCCCCAATCTGATTAAAATCAGGTCTTTTACTTGCTCCCCTTTACTGGTATGTCCCCCAATCTGATTAAAATCAGGTCTTTTACTTGCTCCCCTTTATTGGTATGTCCCCCAAATCTGATTAAAATCAGGTCTTTTACTTGCTCCCCTTTATTGGTATGTCTCCCAATCTGATTAAAATCAGGTCTTTTACTTGCTCCCCTTTATTGGTATGTCCCCCAATCTGATTAAAATCATGTCTTTTACTTGCTCCCCTTTATTGGTATGTCCCCCAATCTGATTAAAATCAGGTCTTTTACTTGCTCCCCTTTATTGGTATGTCCCCCAATCTGATTAAAATCAGGTCTTTTACTTGTTCCCCTTTATTGGTATGTCTCCCAATCTGATTAAAATCAGGTCTTTTACTTGCTCCCCTTTACTGGTGTGTCCCCCAATCTGATTAACATCAGGTCTTTTACTTGCTCCCCTTTATTGGTATGTCCCCCAATCTGATTAAAATCATGTCTTTTACTTGCTCCCCTTTATTGGTATGTCCCCCAATCTGATTAAAATCAGGTCTTTTACTTGCTCCCCTTTATTGGTATGTCCCCCAATCTGATTAAAATCAGGTCTTTTACTTGTTCCCCTTTATTGGTATGTCTCCCAATCTGATTAAAATCAGGTCTTTTACTTGCTCCTCTTTACTGATATGTCGTGACATGGGGGATCTGAGGAAACCCTATGAGGGTTCACATCTAAGGGAGATAACTTGATTACCTTAAATAAATCTCCTTCCTTCCCTTCAGCTCTTTCCATACTCTTAAATGTAAACTCCTCATATAAATCAGCCCTGAAATTGAAATAACACTGTATTAATGTCATGAAATATCAAATCTGGGAAAATAACACTGTATTAATGTCATGAAATATCAAATCTGAGAAAATAGCACTGTATTAATGTCATGAAATATCAAATCTGAGAAAATAACACTGTATTAATGTCATGAAATATCAAATCTGAGAAAATAACACTGTATTAATGTCATGAAATATCAAATCTGAGAAAATAACACTGTATTAATGTCATGAAATATCAAATCTGGGAAAATAACACTGTATTAATGTCATGAAATATCAAATCTGAGAAAATAACACTGTGTTAATGTCATGAAATATAAAATCTGAGAAAATAACACTGTATTAATGTCATGATATATCAAATCTGAGAAAATAACACTGTGTTAATGTCATGAAATATCAAATCTGAGAAAATAACACTGTTAATGTCATGAAATATCAAATCTGCGAAAACAACACTGTGTTAATGTCATGATATATCAAATCTGAGAAAATAACACTGTATTAATGTCATGAAATATCAAATCTGAGAAAATAACACTGTATTAATGTCATGATATATCAAATCTGAGAAAATAACACTGTATTAATGTCATGAAATATCAAATCTGAGAAAATAACACTGTATTAATGTCATGAAATATCAAATCTGAGAAAATAACACTGTATTAATGTCATGAAATATCAAATCTGAGAAAATAACACTGTGTTAATGTCATGAAATATCAAATCTGAGAAAATAACACTGTATTAATGTCATGAAATATCAAATCTGAGAAAATAACACTGTGTTAATGTCATGAAATATCAAATCTGAGAAAATAACACTGTATTAATGTCATGATATATCAAATCTGAGAAAAAACACTGTGTTAATGTCATGAAATATCAAATCTGAAAAAATAACACTGTGTTAATGTCATGAAATATCAAATCTGCGAAAACAACACTGTGTTAATGTCATGATATATCAAATCTGAGAAAATAACACTGTATTAATGTCATGAAATATCAAATCTGAGAAAATAACACTGTATTAATGTCATGAAATATCAAATCTGAGAAAATACCACTGTATTAATGTCATGAAATATCAAATCTGAGAAAATAACACTGTATTAATGTCATGAAATATAAAATCTGAGAAAATAACACTGTGTTAATGTCATGAAATATCAAATCTGAGAAAATAATACTGTATTAATGTCATGATATATCAAATCTGAGAAAATAACACTGTGTTAATGTCATGAAATATCAAATCTGAGAAAATAACACTGTGTTAATGTCATGAAATATCAAATCTGCGAAAACAACACTGTGTTAATGTCATGATATATCAAATCTGAGAAAATAACACTGTGTTAATGTCATGAAATATCAAATCTGAGAAAATAACACTGTATTAATGTCATGAAATATCAAATCTGTGAAAATAACACTGTGTTAATGTCATGATATATCAAATCTGAGAAAATAACACTGTGTTAATGTCATGAAATATCAAATCTGAGAAAATAACACTGTATTAATGTCATGAAATATCAAATCTGAGAAAATAACACTGTGTTAATGTCATGAAATATCAAATCTGCGAAAACAACACTGTGTTAATGTCATGATATATCAAATCTGAGAAAATAACACTGTGTTAATGTCATGAAATATCAAATCTGAGAAAATAACACTGTATTAATGTCATGTAATATCAAATCTGAGAAAATAACACTGTGTTAATGTCATGAAATATCAAATCTGAGAAAATAATATGAGAAATAGTCACTTGAAAACATAAAACTAGAGGCTCAGTGGGCTGAGCCTGTGTCGCTCACCTTTCATTCTGCTTTGAGGAAACTTAATACAGAACCTCCCATAGGTGCTTCCCACCAAGTTTTGGTCATTTGGCTAAGCAGTTACAGAGAAGAAGATACTTAGAAGTCGACCAATCAGAAACAAGAATGGCCTGTGGTGGTCATGTTTATTAACGGATCGGAACTAAATGAGCAATCTTTATAGATGACCTTCCAAGGATGCTTCCTACCAAGTTTCAATTCACTTGGCAAAGTGGTTTCAGAGAAGAAGATTTTTTAGAAATCAACCAATCAGAAACAAGAATTGCCTGTGGTGGCCATGTTTGTTAACAGATCGGAACTAAATGAGCAATCTTTTTAGAGGACCTTCCAAGGATGATTCCTACCAAATTTCGATTCATTTGGCCAAGCGGTTACAGAGGAGAATATTTTTTTAGAAATCAACCAATCAGAAACAGGAATTGCCTGTGGCGGCCATGTTTGTCAATGGATCGGGACAAAATCATCAATCTTTATAGAGGGCATGATATAGATGCTTCCTAACAAGTTTCGGTTCATTTGGCCAAGTGGTTTCAGAGGTCTGATTGACTTTAACACTATGAGGTCTGTTTGACTTTAACACCATGAGGTCTGATTGACTTTAACACTATGAGGTCTGTTTGACTTTAACACCATGAGGTCTGTTTGACTTTAACACCATGAAGTTTGATTGACTTTAACACCATAAGGTCTGATTGACTTTAACACCATGAGGTCTGATTGACTTTAACATCATGAGGTCTGATTGACTTTAACACTATGAGGTCTGTTTAACTTTAACACCATGAGGTCTGATTAACTTTAACACTATGAGGTCTGTTTGACTTTAACACCATGAGGTCTGATTGACTTTAACACTATGAGGTCTGTTTGACTTTAACACCATGAGGTCTGTTTGACTTTAACACCATGAAGTTTGATTGACTTTAACACCATAAGGTCTGATTGACTTTAACACCATGAGATCTGATTGACTTTAACATCATGAGGTCTGATTGACTTTAACACTATGAGGTCTGTTTAACTTTAACACCATGAGGTCTGATTAACTTTAACACTATGAGGTCTGTTTGACTTTAACACCATGAGGTCTGATTGACTTTAACACTATGAGGTCTGTTTGACTTTAACACCATGAGGTCTAGGTCTGATTGTATAAAAATTTAAATGAGTGTAGACACAATAATAAGTTTTTCATTCAATTCTAGTAAATATTACATATGTTTTATATCTGAGAAAGAAATGACATCAAAGAACATAATCTGATTCATTGTAAATACAGTAGTCTCCCTTCTTAAATGGCTTCTGAAATTAAAAAGTAGACTTATAAGAGGGATGACTTCTCTTGAGGGTGACAATTAAGTAGTATTTTATCATCTCTGATCATCTGAAATCTGGCCTGATAAGAGAGGTGGTCTTATAAGAGAGGTGGTCTTATAAGAGGAGGACTCTTTTTATATATGTACCATAAAACTAGGTCAAGAAATTCAAACAGCTGCATTCTGTCAGGTTCTTCAAAGTCAACCGCCATGTGCTTAATTCTGTGCATCATCTTTAAGGGAGCTATACTTCTACCACACATCTGTAAAATAAAGGTTATCATTATCATAGGGGGGCTGTTGTGGCTATGATCGTATGGTAGTTGGATTTACAACTACCTATGCAATCAGTGCCTATTACGACTAATGTTGTGAGTTCGAATCTCGATCAGGGCGAGGTGTTCAACATTATGTGATAAAGTTTGTCAGTGACTTGCGACAGGTCGGTAGTTTTCTCAAGGTCCTCCGGTTTCCTCCATCAATAAAACTGACCGCCACGATATAACTGAAATATTGTTGAAAGTGGCATTAAACACCATCAAACAAACTCATTATCATAATATGTTGTACATAAATATAACTTTTTAATGGGTTAGAGTTATTGTGTTTAACGCCACTTTCAACAATACTTCACTTCAGTTACCGGTATATTGTGTTAGTCAGTTTTATTGATGGAGGAAAGAGTTATCTCCCATTTAATGGTCAGTAGTTGCACTACATTATTCATTTTTCTTATGAATAAATAAAGTGTATAAGTATGAAAATAAATCTGATGAAAAATAATTATTGGCTAGCCAAAGGCTACATCTACAGAGAATAATTTCACTACAAATTAATATACAATAGTACAAGGGAATGTTTTTCAAACACGTTTAAGGGCCCGGGTGGCTCAATGAGTTAGGTAGTTGGATTACCTAACAACTTATACAAACCTATCACCAATACGGCATGGGTTCGTGCCCGGCTTTGTAAATTACAAAAAAAGGGTGCACTCGATTCACAACTGCAAGTGATAAAGTTTACCAGTTGCTTGCCCATGGTCGGTGGTTCTCTCCGGCTTCTTCCACCACTAAAACCGGTCGCCATGATATAGCTGAAATATTGCTGAAAGTGGCGTTAAAACACCAAAAATAAAAAAATAAAAAATCAAACACGTTTAACATATTTCCCTTCCAAGGTTATCTTGGTTATTCTTAAACTTAATTGATATTTTTCATATTTCAAATTCTAATGAGGAAATTGTTTTAATATTTTTCAGACATTTATGTATATAACATATTACAAGTGTGTGTAAACTTAAATTGAATATAAAACATTTATTTAAGAATTAAAAACATTGATTCTACACAACATTTATTTAATATACAATAAAAGTGTTTACTAGTTTATAATTCTACTGTTTGCATACAACAGTCAATAGACCTGTTTTATTACCAGGCAATGTTATTTACAAGTTAGAATGTATTTATAGAACTAAATATGTGTGTTTGTTTGTTTGATGGTGCTTAACATCATTTTCAACAATATTTCAGTTATATCCTGGCAGTCAATTTTATTGGTGGAGGAAACGGAGGACCCGGAGAAAACCACAAAGCCCTGATCGAGATTCAAACTCACAACATCAGTGGTGATAGGCACTGATTACACAGGTAGTTGTAAATCTAACTACCATACAGCCACTTATAGCACTAAATAAAAATAATAAAAAAATTATTTTGTTGTACAAACTTTTAAAGGGTAAAAATTTAGGAAATCTTGCTGAGTAGACAACAAAACCTGTTAAATTCTTTACTCTAGAATTCATATTTCAATGCTGTCATTAAGTTTATTGGTGGAAGTAGTTCTAAATCTCTTAATATAATATCCCATGACAGATTTTTTTTCAGAATAAATCTAAATTACATTTTAGTTTCATTCTGTTGAAAAAAGAATAGATTGATAATAAACTTGAGCCTAACTTTGAAGTGACAATTAATTAAACTTTTTTTTTAAAAAGATTAAAAACCTTTGAGAGTTTTTATTTATGCAGCCTGATTTGTAAGTTTCCAGGCCATTTTTCATATTTAATTCTAGTTTTTGTTTTTGGTAAGAAAAGGAATAATAAATAAAATCTACCTTGAAATTGCTCAAAAATAAAAGAAAATAGACATATAGTTTTTTTCTGCTTTCTAAAATATAATAACCATCTATTTATACTTGTGAACTATTTTTACACAATACTGAGCTTGACAACTATTATAACAAGCAGTAAAAGTCTTTCTCACTCAACTTGTTAAAATGTAAGTCAATATTTACTCTCGTCAATACGACTTTATTCCATTTATACGTGGAGTACAATACAAACAAATATAATATACTATTATAATAATCTACGACCATCTATTTAATGTAAACTTAATTAATCATAGCGAGGACATCTGTCAAAACCTCTATATTGATCTTTATTAAATAAAATTTCTTTACAAAACTTCGTTAAGATCAACAGTCAATAATTAGCCGATTCAACAAAGATTATTATCTCATTTGAAACTAAATTTATCAAATTTTATAAAAAATGAAATCTTTTATGATAAATAATATCAAAATATTTCATGATTATATAATGGTGTTTAATGTAATGGATTTTGAATAATGGTGGTTGAACTTGATGTTCCACATCAGGAAGGTGATCTATAATTATGACCATGGTGGCAGTCTCTCTGATGTACTATATGTTTATTAGCAGGCTTCATATATTATTGTAACATATGCCCAGTAGAAGACTTCATAAGTGTATAATACTATTGGCATAATTTATGCAAATAAGATATGTTTTTAAACCACAATAGAACAGGGTGGTGAATGTATGTCTTAATTAGAAGATATTTTGTGCCACTTAAAGGTAAGTTTTTACTTATAGCATTAGTTATTGTATGGATAACATTAAATGTGATAGTGCATCAAATGCCTCTACATGTCAGCTAAACAACGGTGTGTCACAAGTGTTTGATAGTTTGACAACAAGTTTTTGAACGATGGACACCGTTGTTTATTGGACATTTAGGGGCATTTGATGTTAACCTTGTAATAACTAATGCTATAGGTAAAAACTTACCTCTTAAGTGGCACAAAATGGCTTCTAATTATGACGTACATTCATCCACCCCCTGTAGAAATAAAAAAAAAATTTAACCCCAAAAACAATGTGTACCTTAAGTGCTGACAACATAGTTCGTTCCTCTAACATCATGCCCCTCATATCATTGCCTTCAAATGCTTTGTAAGCTATTCTGATGTTATACAATTCTTCAAATCTGTAAATATAGGAATAAAACAGAAGAATTAAATATGATATTAACTACTCCATTAAGTTAGTCAATTTACAATAAACATGGGTTCATATCATCACAATTACAATTCCTTGCAGCGTAAATGCTTCTTTAAAATTCCAGATTTGGTCTAAATTATTTTTTAATCAGTTTGTATCCACCTCCAAGCTAGGTATGTGAGCCTTGAACCTTTAGTATGAGGTAATGTGCCTTCCTGATGACTATTCTGATGAGTATTCCACTCTCCTGTATGGAGGTCATAACTGTAACTTACGTCAAAGCATGGTGGTCCATGAGGTAAAGGACCTTCCAGATGACTTTAGTATTCCACTCTCCTGTGTGGAGGTAATAAATGTTACTTACATTACGGCATGTTGGTCCATGAGGTAAAGGACCTTCCTCATTAAGTTTATATTCCACTCTCCTGTGTGAAGGTGAGGAATGTAACTTATGTCAAGACATGGCGTTCAATGAGGTAAAAGACCTTCCTTTTTAAGTTTATATTCCATTCTCCTGTGTGGAGGTAATACATGTTACTTACATTATGGCATGGTGGTCCATGAGGTAAAGGACCTCCCTTATTAAATTTATATTCCACTCTCCTGCGTGGAGGTGATGAATGTAACTTATGTCAAGGCATGGCGTTCAATGAGATAAAAGACCTTCTTGATGGACTTAATATTTCACTCTCCTATGTGGAGGTAATAAATATAACTTACGTCAAAGCATGGTGGTCCATGAGGTAAAGTGCCCTTCTAATGACTTTCGTATTCCACTCTCCTGTGTGGAGGTTTCTTGTTCTGTGGATCGACTGCTGAAGTAATCGTAAGTCTAACATTTTGTTTACTTGCTGAAATAAATGATAATTTTATCCTGTATTAATACAGTTTTTCATGTTTTTTAAGTGTAATTTTCATGTGCCAGAGCTATCAACATTTATTATAGGCTCGAAGTTCAACTTCTTCTACAACTTTTGAGGTCAGGTTTTTTTGTTAACCTAATTAATATTGTGGTGTATATTTAAACTTTTTTATCCAGCGATTCATTAACAGCTAATATCATCATGTATCAGGTCATGTTAGAGGTCATGCTTGTTTCATTTGTTTGATGGTGTTTAACGCCACTTTCAACAATATTTCAATTATATCGTGGCGGTCAATTTTATTGATGGAGGAAACCGGAGGACCAGGAGAAAAACCATTGACCTTTCGTAAGTCTCTGACAAACTTTATCACATAATGTAGTAAACCTCGCCCTGATCGAGATTCGAACTCACAACATTAGTGGTGATAGGCACTGATTGCATAAGTAGCTGTAAATCCAACTACCATATGATCACGGCCACAACAACCCCCAAGATTTCAAACAACCAATAAGCATTAAGCTCATACTAACCTTAGGTATTGAACATTATAGTACTTTTATGAAGGAGTAGAGGGACTCCGAATGTCAATGGAGGGGTCGTCATGGTCGTGATCGTATGGTAGTTGGATTCAACTACCTAGATTGCAATCAGTGCATATCACCACTAATCTTGTGAGTTCAAATCTCGATCTGGGTGACGCTTACAACATTATTTTATAAAGTATATCAGTGACTTGCAACAGGTCTGTGATTTTCTCTGGGTTCTCCAGTTTCCTCCACCAATAATACCATCAAACAAACAAACCAAATGTGAATGAAAGGTTACCTGATGTTACCTGATACAGGATGTGAATGAAAGGTTACCTGATGTTACCTGATACAAAATGTGAATGAAAGGTTACCTGATGTTACCTGATACAGGATGTGAATGAAAGGTTACCTGATGTTACCTGATACAGAATGTGAATGAAAGGTTATCTGATGTTACCTGATACAGGATGTGAATGAAAGGTTACCTAGATGTTACCTGATACAGGATGTGAATGAAAGGTTACCTGATGTGACCTGATACAGGATGTGAATGAAAGGTTACCTGATGTTAGCTGATACAGGATGTGAATGAAAGGCTACCTGATGTGACCTGATACAGAATGTGAATGAAAGGTTACCTGATGTTACCTGATACAGGATGTGAATGAAAGTTTACCTGATGTGACCTGATACAGGATGTGAATGAAAGTTTACCTGATGTTACCTGATACAGGATGTTGTTAGATGTTGGCAGATTGCCCGATAGAAAACAAAAACGTATTTAAAAGAAAACTGTTGTACTATGATACATGAAATATAATGAGAATTTCGATACAGAAATACATTATCAAAAGTAAAAGGTTTACACCATGATCATATGGCTTACCATACTTTAGTGACGTACATCTCGCCTCAAAATTAATCATAAGTTATCACTTTTCCCTCCTTAGTATACATTATTAGTATTTCACATAATTTTATTCTACTCTATCAAATTATTATCTTCCCTGGCCAGGGTTCCTGTGTTCACATAGCGCGATACGTTCATGTCGCGTTGCGTGGACTCAAACGACCTTGACTCGGGAGGATGTCTTATTATAAATTACAATGTACCAGCAATATTATTATATAAATATATCAATAGTTATAGATATATTTTATAAAGAGCATGCTATAATAGTCATGATTATGCTATGTATGTTTATTTTAGGAGACAGATTTATAAAAGCAATAATTGCTTGTTTCTGAATCCTGTCTGTATTTACTATGTTTGATGTACTGTATATTCTGATTATTTTCTAAATAAATATTGTTTAAATCAATGAGAAAATCACAATAGGTAGAAGAGTAACAGTCATCTGTCAGATCTTAATGCTTTGTGTTTTATGTACATTTTTAATGTACCAGTGATATTTCATTTATATCTTTACTTTTGAGATTTTACTGGTTTTCAAAAAAAATTAAAACTTAATAGTCTAAACTTGTGAGAAAAATAGTAAATATTTAATAGATTATTATAAAACTATTAATAATCAACTAAACTTTGACAATGTTACGTTAAGTTTGGCTGTAAACAGTTAGTGATATTTTCTTTATATCTCTTTCCAATTCAAATCACTGTATTTCGTTCCATATATTATGTGTTTGTTTGATACACCAAAATATACATAACAACTGTTGCCCATATTAACAACTGTCGCCTATATTAACTTCATGTCATAAAAAGGCTTGAAGAGACATTGACATAACTGATGTTGAGAGTTTTAAAAGTTGTAAACAAATTTAGGTGTTTAGTACCTTTAGTTTAAATACAATATAAAACATTTAAATCATTAATATAATATGCTGTTAATACACATTTTATGATCAAATTAGGGGTCCGTCGTGATCTTGATCGTATGGTAGTTGGATGTACAACTACCAGTGCAATCAGTGCCTATCACCACTAATGTGGCGAGTTCGAATCCCACTCATTCGAGGTGTACTCCATACAACAATATGTGATAAAGTTTGTCAGTGACTTGCAGAAGGTCAATACTTTTCTCTGGGTACACCGATTTCCTCCATCAATAAAACTGACCGCCACGATATAACTGAAATATTGTTGAAAGTGGCGTTAAGCACCATAAACCATCAACCACCAAATCACCACATTTTATAATGAAATCAAGAACAATAACTCTTGGTCTAAAACTGTTTGATGTTCAGTGACCTATGAACTTTATAAATACCTGTCACTGTTTGATATTCAGTGACCTATGAACTTTATAAATACCTGTCACTGTTTGATATTCAGTGACCTATGAACTTTATAAATACCTGTCACTGTCTGATATTCAGTGACCTATGAACTTTATAAATACCTGTACACTGTTTGATATTCAGTGACCTATGAACTTTATAAATACCTGTACACTCATTCCATGATCTTCTGTTGTTACATGTTTAGTTACATTTGTCTTGAATAAATCTGTAGGAAACTGAAAAATAACAAGAGAACATGTTTAATTGTGTTAGCAAGATATGTATGTTGTGAACAGTTTAAACATGTAATACATAGTAATGTTAGAGTTATCTCCCATTATAATACCAAATATGTCATCACTTCACATGTTTAATTGTGTCTTGTCAAGATATGTATGTTGTCAACAGGTTAAACTGTAAAAAAAACATGAAATATATAGTAATGTTAGAGTTATCTCCCATTATAAATCTGTTGGAAACTGAAAAATATTAAGAGGACATGTTTAATTGCGTGTTGGCAATATATGTATGTTGTCAACAGGTTAAACATGAAATATATAGTAATGTTAGAGTTATCTCCCATTATAAATCTGTTGGAAGCTGAAAAATAACAAGAGGACATGTTTAATTGCGTGTTGGCAATATATGTATGTTGTCAACAGGTTAAGCATGAAATATATAGTAATGTTAGAGTTATCTCCCATTATAATACCATTTGTCATACTAAAATAGAAAATCTAAGTGATCCGAATGGTTATTTACTCGATTTTACTAATCCATATTATACGGCTCTAGCCGGTAATATGAAAGCATGTGCCAAGAAAGATAACTCATTTTGAAATCATACATAATCAAGATGGCGACCCCAGGTTCGCCTGTCACGCTGACGCCGATATTGAGGTAATTTTAAATCATTTGTTATTTTTCTGTTAAAATTGTTAAGTTGTTTATTAAATATGTTGAAGAATTAATTTCTTCTTTAAAGCAAAGTCATATCTGGGGTTAAATGTTCATGAGACATTACATGTATAGTAGTCATGTTCTTTATTTAGGCTTTACACAGGTAATATGGACCCATGGTATTGCAGTATGACAAATTCGTTATATAGGCTTTAGACAGGTAATACAGGCTCATATAACCTGTCTGTGTTGTATATTTCCCTCGCCTTCGGCTCAGGAAATATAAAACACTAAGACAGGTTATATGAGCCCGTATTACCTGTCTAAAGCCTATATACTAATAATGTCATCACTTCACTGGTGACAAAAAAAATATGAATGATATTTCTTTATATAATGTCAGAAAAAACTGTAAATGACAATATTTTATAAAATGTTATAACAAACTATGAGCTCCATAGATGTTACAACTTGCTTTGAATATAAAATGTTATTCAGTAATGGTCGTCAATGTAAACAACCATGAAAACATAAACCCCTCCTCTGTCAAACTTTAACCAGTAATGCTAGTCAATGTAACCCATCCACAGCAATTTGCTTCCGTCCACTTATTTTGCTCCTCTGAATTGTTTTTGCTATCAATGTGTTACCCATTGAAAGTGATTTTTCAGTGGGTAACATATTGATAGTAAAAAAAAAATCAGTAGGGTAAAATTGGTGGCCGGGAACCAGTCTCTGTGACCCTTCAATACAACATGAAACCTCTTCTGACAAACTTCAAACTTTTAAACACAAGAAAGAATATGTTTTAGAAGAATCCACAAAAAAGCCATGAATTTGATTTAATCATAGAATACCAAATACACATGAACCTGACATTTTTCATAGATTGTTACTAAAAAATCTTTACAGAGACAAATTAGAGTTATTCCTCTTTGTTACAATATCTAAATGTGTATTTTAAAACATTAAAACCACTTGACTGATGTTAAGTAACTTGAATTTGATAGAATACCACTTAATATTTAGATAAATCACTTCAAACCACTTTACATATCTGTACATGTCATTATTTACTGGTGAACTTAAAGCTGAAGAGTGACATGGAATAAACTGGTTTCTGTGATATGACATGGAATAGACTGGTTTCTGTGATATGACATGGAATAGACTGGTTTCTGTGATATGGCATGGAATAGACTGGTTTCTGTGATATGACATGGAATAGACTGGTTTCTGTGATATGACATGGATATAGACTGGTTTCTGTGATATGACATGGAATAGACTGGTTTCTGTGATATGACATGGATATAGACTGGTTTCCATGATATGACATGGAATAGACTGGTTTCTGTGATATAACATTATATAATTTTATACACTGTAGGATGGTTTGGTTTATGGTGTTTAACACCACCATCAACAATATTTCAGCTATATTGAGGCGGTCAATTTTATTGGTGGAGGAAACCGGAGTACCCGGAGGAAACCACCGACCTGCCGCAAGTCACTGACAAACTTTATCACATATTGTTGTATCGAGTACACATCGCCATGAATGGAGTGTGAACATACAACTTTAGTGGCGATAGGCACTGATCATACAGGTAGTTATAAATCCAACTAACATATGATCATGACGGCCCCTATACACTGTAAAGAAATATCTTTTTTGGTTTTAGGTTTCATCAATTAATAACAAGATGAAACTTTAGATTGATTTGATTTGATTTGATTTTAGGTGTTTAATGACACTTTCAGCAATATTTCAGCTATATTATGGTAACCAGTTTTAGTGGTGGAAGAAGCTGGAGTACCCAGAGAGAACCACCGACCATGGGCAAGCAACTGGTAAGCTTTATCACTTGCGGCTGTGAGTCGAGTGCACCCTTTTTTTATAATTTACAAAGCCGGGCGCGAACCCACGCCATATTGGCGATATGCTTGTATGAGTTGTTAGGTAATCCAACTACCTAACTTATTGAACCACCAGGGCCCTCTGAAACTTTAGAGAAATACAATAAGAACTGATTAGATGGAAAAGAAGTTTCCCATACAAAGGCAGGTTCTGTTTTTTTTTTTTAAGGAAATATTCAAAGTGGCCAATAACTTCTTCAAAACTAGTTCTATCAACCTGTCAAAACAATATGCATATCTACATATGGTTATATCCAAACATGCAAAGTTTTAAGGAATTCCCATTTAATATGTAGGAGTTGTTTGGCAGATTAAGACACCTTAAAATGAGTAGATGAGGAATGTAAGAGTGCTTTGTCATATACAATTTTGAAAAAAATACGTTAAAGTTTGTCAATGAATGTTAAAGTTTGTCAATGAATGCTAAAGTTTGTCAATGAATGTTAAAATTTGTCAATGAATGTTAAAGTTTATCAATGACTTGTAACAAGTCAGAGGTTTTCTCAGTGTACTCTAACTTCCTCTGTGAATAAATCATAGACAGTCATGATAGAACTGAAATATTGAAAGTAGCATTAAACAATCGTTTCCCAAATCAACCCTCAAATGTAGATGCCAAAAATATACAATGTAGGGGAGCTATTTCTGGGGATGCAAATTTTCATTTATTTTGATCTCTTGATCACAAGCAGCAAAATAATGACCACCAATATTAACATGTGACACATTGTGTAACAGGAAACTGAAAGTGATAACAAAAAAATCAATCACCAAATACGTATTGCCATTCAAAATTGTTAAATTTTACACAGGCTGAAATAATATGTGATACAGTACAGCTAAACCTGCTTTAGTGACTACCTCTATTAAGTTAAACCTGCTTTAGTGACCACCTCTGTTAAGCTACAGTTAAACCTGCTTTAGTGACCACCTCTGTTAAGCTACAGTTAAACCTGCTTTAGTGACTACCTCTATTAAGTTAAACCTGCTTCAGTGACCACCTCTGTTAAGCTACAGTTAAACCTGCTTTAGTGACCACCTCTGTTAAGCTACAGTTAAACCTGCTTTAGTGACTACCTCTATTAAGTTAAACCTGCTTTAGTGACCACCTCTGTTAAGCTACAGTTAAACCTGCTTTAGTGACCACCTCTATTAAATTACAGTTAAACCTGCTTTAGTGACCACCTCTGTTAAGTTACAGTTAAACCTGTTTTAGTGACCATCTCTGTTAAGCTACAGTTAAACCTGCTTTAGTGACCACCTCTATTAAGTTACAGTTAAACCTGCTTTAGTGACCACCTCTGTTAAGTTACAGTTAAACCTGCTTTAGTGACCACCTCTGTTAAGTTACAGTTAAACCTGCTTTAGTGACTACCTCTATTAAGCTACAGTTAAACCTGCTTTAGTGACCACCTCTATTAAGTTACAGTTAAACCTGCTTTAGTGACTACCTCTATTAAGTAATAACTTGTATTGTGTGACCTTAATTTTTATTTCCCTTCACAGTGCATTTCATATCAATTAAACCTGTATTAAGCGACTACCTGCCTTATGTGACCATATTTCACTTTTCCCTTGGAAGGTCACATAAGACAGGTTGGACTGTATTTTCATATGAACACTAATAAAATGAAAGCCAGGCTTTTAAAATTTGTCTATAATGGAAAAGGAAGAAATAGAAATTAAACACAATCATTTACATGATAAATTAAATAAATTAAAATTCTATTTTAAGACAAATTCAAACAAACTATGAAAACAGAGCCATCAATATTAATACACAGACTGCAGTTTAAAAGTCTGCTCCTACAAACAGAGTATAATATACATTACAGTTTCTCCGTTATACAGATATGTATATTTTGTTTAAATACACAGAGATTTCATTTGCTTTCAGAACTACTGATAAAGAAAGTATTTGAGTCAAGTTTGTATTTAAGAAACATTTTATTTTATGATAACACTGTAACCTACGCTAAAGTTCTATGATTTTCGCTGTCATCAATTCAAATCCATCTGTCAAGATACGACTAGCGATAAATTTTCGTATTTTCTTTCAACTTTTCCATTCACAGAAGAAATTGATTAATGAATAATTAATTAACGTGTTTGTAACAATGTTATACTTTTTATAAATAAATTGGAAATGAATTACATTTGATTAAACATAGACTTATTAACCCATGTATTTTGTTGACATTGAAAAGAATATTAATTAGGTCTTAGATTAATTAAGTTTCCATCAAAATATAAAATCTTATATTTGGTTACAGGTTGTATGGGTTTAACACAACTTAATCCCTGAATTCTGATTTGAATAGCCTTAGTACTTGGGCATCTGATTGGTGTGTTAATTTCAATGCCTCAAAAACTAAGCCTATGCTGTTTACTAGAAAACATGATGTTAATATTCCCCCTTTATATATGAATGATGATGTCCTAGAAGATGTACTTAAGCATAAACATCTTGGTATACATTTCTGTCCTAATGGCACCTGGAAAGATCATATAAATGAAATTTATAAAAAAGCTTGCTCTCGTCTTAATATTTTGCGCATGATGAAACATAATCTTGATAGGAACTCACTAGAAAAGCTTTATTTTGGTTTTATAAGACCTATACTTGAATACGGAAGTGTAGTTTGGGACAATTGCACAAGAGAACAGTCTGATCTTATTGAATCAGTGCAATACGAATCAGCCAGAATTGTTACAGGTCTTCGAAAGGGTACCTCAAGGGTTAAGTTGTATGGCGAATTAGGGTGGGACTCCTTGCAAAACAGACGTAAGAAGCAAAAACTTATTCTAATGTTCAAAGCTCTGGAAGGAGAGCTACCCAACTATATAACAAATAATATTATTTCTTATATTAATATTGAACCTAACTACATGGTTAGAAACCCCAGATTATTCACCCCTTCCCAATGCTGAACCAAGTCATATAAGGATAGCTTTTTTCCAACTGTTCTGGATTTATGGAACAAACTAGATAATGATACTAGGAACATTCAGTCATTATCTTCATTCAAGATTAAACTTAATGAAGATGTTGATAAATCTCCTAGCTTCTACTCTATTGGTTCTCGCAGCTTAAATATTTGGCATTGCCAACTTCAAAATGAAGCAAGCAGCTTAAATCACCACTTGTTTCAGTCTCATCTGTCCGACAGCTCCCAGTGTGCCTGTGGGGATGCAATTGAAAATAATTTCCATTATTTTTATGTTTGCCCATTGTTCATAAGACACAGAATACAACTTTTTAATTCTCTAAGAAAGTTTCAAGATGTTTTAAATTTGGATATATTATTGAAAGGCTCACCAATCCTTACTGTAGATGAGAATACTGAGATATTCGATGCTGTTCACCATTTCATTACTGGTAGTAGAAGATTCACATGATTCAATAGATTTTCCTTTTCTTTGTATTTGGTCATATAACATTGAAAAGTCTTCCTATATATACATGTAGCTCCAAATCTTTAAATTTTTCAGCCTAATTAATAGCTGTAAATCTTTCAATTATTCAGGTCTCCCTTCCCCCTCCCCCCTTTTACCCAATTTGTACTTGCTTATCTCAATCACAATCACTATTTTGTTTAGATATTTCCCCCCTTATTTACTTATTTGTCTCTTCTTGCTCCATCTCTCCCAAATTCCCTTTATCCAATCATAGATATATATACTGAAAAGAGTTAATTCATATTGATATGGTGGACCTCACTTAATTAGTGATTTTGATATCATAATTTCAGTTTACATGTTGTATATATTGTGTGATTAAATGTAAGTTCAGTCTATCCATCATGCTATGCCAATTCATCATCATTAATATTATAAATAATAATAGCTTAAATGTAAAGCCATAATTTGGCTATTCCAAATTATATCATACCTATTAAAAAGGGGGAAAAAAAGGGAAAAAAAATAACCTTATTTTGTATGATCCTGCTATTAATATACATATTATATCATACCTATTAAAAAAAAAAAAAAAAGAAAGGGAAAATTCTTTTTTGTTTTGTTTGTATTATTCTGCTATTAATATACATGTGTTTATGCTTGGTAATTAAGATGAATTGCATGTATACATGATGGGTAGATTGCTCTATGTCTTATGTAAATTGTGTTCAAATGGTTCCATCTTGTTGTTGGAGAGGATTTGTATAGGCATAGCCTGTTATCCAATCCTATTGATTTATCAATAAAATATTTGAAATGAAATGAAACACAACTTTCAAAAATAATTCTGAATCAGTCCATTTATACTGACAATATCTGTAAGACAGATCAAAGGGGAGGGGGCTTAACGCCACTTTCAACAATATTTCAGCTATATTGTGGCCGTCAGTTTTATTGGTGGAGGAAACCGAAGGACCCGGAGAAAACCACTGACCTGCCGCAAGCTACTGACAAACTTTATCACATAATGTTGTATTGAGTACACCTAGCCTGAGTGGTGTTCGAACTTACAACATTAGTGGTGATAGGCACTGATTGCATAGGTAGTTGAAATCCAATTACCATAAGATCACGACCATGACAGCCCCCTTTTTTTAAAGATTTTCTTTCAAACATAGATACATTAAGAAAAATCCTTTATAATAAGAATGGAACCCCTAATTTGCTGGCTAAATTGAAATAGCAACTCAAACTCTCCTGCTATATACAAGTTAAGTAGTTTTTCTATAGGAGTGTGTTATTGGTGATCATAAAGAGCTCATCAACATTAAAATATCACTCAGCGACATTCTTATGTCAACATTTTAACTTAAAATTATTTTTTTATTAAACAAAAGTCTACATAAGAGATCCTTGAAGAAGTTAAAGTTTGTTTGATCTAATAATTTATAAAAATCTTCAAATACCATAAAATGTAAATAAGCTAAAAAAAAACATCAAAACTGAAGAAGATCAAATCTCTGTTTGATGTAAGTATAAATAAATGTTTGTTCAAAGTATCTTACATGTAAGTAAAAATAAATGTTTGTTCAACCATATCTTACGATGGTGTCAGTATAACAATAACTCTTAATATGACAATAAAGTAGAACGATGAAAAAAGAGGTAACAAAATAAATTATAAACCTGTACATTATTTCTAAAAAATAAAATATAAACCTGTACATTATTTCTAAAAAATAAAATATAGATCTGTACATTATTTCTAAAAAATAAAATATAAACCTGTATACTATTTCTAAAAAATAAAATATAAACCTGTACATTATTTCTAAAAAATAAAATATAAACTACATTATTTCTAAAAAAATAAAATATAAACCTGTACATTATTTCTAAAAAAATAAATTATAAACCTGTACATTATTTCTAAAAAATAAAATATAGATCTGTACATTATTTCTAAAAAAATAAAATATAAACCTGTACATTATTTCTAAAAAATAAAATATAAACCTGTACATTATTTCTAAAAAATAAAATATAGATCTGTACATTATTTCTAAAAAATAAAATATAAACCTGTATACTATTTCTAAAAAATAAAATATAAACCTGTACATTATTTCTAAAAAATAAAATATAAACTACATTATTTCTAAAAAAATAAAATATAAACCTGTACATTATTTCTAAAAAAATAAATTATAAACCTGTACATTATTTCTAAAAAATAAAATATAGATCTGTACATTATTTCTAAAAAAATAAAATATAAACCTGTACATTATTTCTAAAAAATAAAATATAAACCTGTACATTATTTCTAATAAATAAAATATAAACTTATACATTATTTCTAAAAAAAATAAAATATAAACCTGTACATTATTTCTAAAAAGATAAATTATAAACCTGTACATTATTTCTAAAAAATAAAATATAAACCTATATATTATTTCTAAAAAATAAAATATAAACCTGTACATTATTTCTAAAAAAATAAAATATAAACCTGTACATTATTTCTAAAAAATAAAATATAAACTTATACATTATTTATAAATTTTCAGTCCTGTTTTTATCTATTTCCATTCTCTGAAGAAGAGCATCATGAGAGTCATATCCATAGGTAGTGAAAAATTCCAGTATTTTGTCCAAAAAAAAAAAATTGACTATCAATAAATCTAAATAGGCAGAATGTTTTTTTTCCCCAAATTTATAATCTTACAAAGACAGTCACTAAAATGCCTGACACAGTTAAATCTGTCTTAGACACATCATTATCACTTTGACTTAGCCCTTGTCTTCCATGCCAAAGACAAGCATTCTGACCATACCACCACCGAGGGGGTCTTTTCAATAATTTAAGATTGTTTTTGACATTTACTTCACTGAATTTGGTACTGCTTTAACAACTATTTTACCTATTTTGTTCCAGTATTGTTATAAATACTGTTATAGTGACAGCCGGAACCTTTGAGCCGTAATGAAAGCGGGAGGTTTGGCGCTTTAATATCTGATTCAACCCACCATTTCTTTAGAAATTCCTGTACCAAGTCAGGGTCATTGCGGTTTTCACAGTTTTCCGGTTGTTGACTGATTTTGTCTGTTTATATACTTATGAGTTTTGACTTTCCCTTTGTAAGATTGTTCGGAGTTCGGTAATTTTGTTATTACCCTTATTTATGCAGTGTTAGGTATTATTTTCCTGTCAAACAAATACAACTTATATTAAGCTATTGGCTGTATGTAACCTTAGTAACTGGTCGTATGTAACCTTAGTAACTGGTTGTATGTAACCTTAGTAACTGGTCATATGTAACCTTAGTAACTGGTTGTATGTAACCTTAGTAACTGGTTGTATGTAACCTTAGTAACTGGTTGTATGTAACCTTAGTAACTGGTTGTATATAACCTTGTTAACTGGTCGTATGTAACCTTATTAACTGGTCGTATGTAACCTTAGTAACTGGTCGTATGTAACCTTAGTAACTGGTCGTATGTAACCTTAGTAACTGGTCATATGTAACCTTAGTAACTGGTCGTATGTAACCTTAGTAACTGGTCGTATATAACCTTAGTAACTGGTCGTATGTAACCTTAGTAACTGGTCGTATGTAACCATAACAACTGGTCGTATGTAACCTTAGTAACTGGTCGTATGTGACCTTAATAACTGGTCGTATGTAACCTTAACAACTGGTCGTATGTAACCTTAGTAACTGGTCGTATGTAACCTTAGTAACTGGTCGTATGTAACCTTAGTAACTGGTCGTATGTAACCTTAGTAACTGGTCGTATGTAACCTTAGTAACTGGTCGTATGTAACCTTAACAACTGGTCGTATGTAACCTTAGTAACTGGTCGTATGTAACCTTAGTAACTGGTTGTATGTAACCTTAGTAACTGGTCGTATGTAACCTTAACAACTGGTCGTATGTAACCTTAACAACTGGTTGTATGTAACCTTAACAACTGGTTGTATGTAACCTTAGTAACTGGTCGTATGTAACCTTAGTAACTGGTCGTATGTAACCTTAGTAACTGGTCGTATGTAACCTCAAAAACTGGTCGTATGTAACCTTAGTAACTGGTCGTATGTAACCTTAGTAACTGGTCATATGTAACCTTAGTAACTGGTCGTATGTAACCTTAACAACTGGTCATATGTAACCTTAACAACTGGTCGTATGTAACCTTAACAACTGGTTGTATGTAACCTTAGTAACTGGTCGTATGTAACCTTAGTAACTGGTCGTATGTAATCTTAGTAACCACCTGTCTTATATGACCTATGTTTCAATGTTCCCTTGGATGGTCACATTAAACATGTGTAACTGTATATATTAACCATTCCATACAAATATGCAGGCTTTAATTCTAAATGATATTACATTTGTACATATATATATGATCCCTACGACAAACATACTCTGTTTTACTAGGATAAACAAACCCAGCCTCTCCATGTTTATCAGTAAATTTGTCATCATGACTTAAATAAAACAATGGTCTATCAACATGCCAGTAAATACACAATTCTCCACCTATTTATTGACCTTAAATGACTTTAACAAACACTGCTGTCCTTACAAGTCAAGTATGTTTACTGTGTAAATGATGTTAATGGAATCGTCTTTTATTCCTCAAGTCTATTATATTAGTCAAGCACATCCTAAGTTACTTGAATGGCTATAAACTTTCTCCTTAATTAGTCAAGCACATCCTAAGTTACTTGAATGGCTACAAACTTTCTCCTTAATTAGTCAAGCACATCCTAAGTTACTTGAATGGTTACAAACTTTCTCCTTAATTAGTTAAGCACATCCTAAATTACTTGAATGGTTACAAACTTTCTCCTTAATTAGTCAAGCACATCCTAAGTTACTTGAATGGTTACAAACTTTCTCCTTAATTAGTCAAGCACATTCTAAGTTACTTGAATGGCTACAAACTTTCTCCTTAATTAGTCAAGCACATCCTAAGTTACTTGAATGGCTACAAACTTTCTCCTTAATTAGTCAAGCACATCCTAAGTTACTTGAATGGCTACAAACTTTCTCCTTAATTAGTTAAGCACATCCTAAGTTACGTGAATGGTTACAAACTTTCTCCTTAATGACCTAATTCTTCTACTTCTACCAATCATTGACCTACTTCAACAGTCTAAAGATTATGTTAAGGGAATAGCATAGCAAAAAAGACAAGGAGAAAAAATAGCAACAAGAAAATAAGTTTAAAAATATGTACAAAACAGGGAGTGAATTTAAAAATAAGATGAGGTAATGGCAGCCCTGAAGAACTTGACTGCAGTATGAGGTAGGCAGTTCCAGTCTATAATGGTGCAAGGGAAAAATTATGTCTTTCTCTGTTGGGCTCTACATAATGGGACCTGATATGACTGAGAGTGCATATTTCACAAGAGTTATTCTAACATGATTAATCATGTGTGACAGAAATGTTTGATGTGACAGACTAATGTGTGATTCGTGCAGCTCACATCACATGACCAGTTTTTGGTGTCACAATATGAAAACATGTTGCATTACAATGTGAAAATGTTGAGAAAACAAACAAATTCCTGCGAGTCTTTGAAAAACATTGAAGTTGTGATAAGTTCAGACTACAAACGACTGTATTAATACTTTCTAGTTGTTTATTTAGTCAAATTCATACGATCATTTCAAATATCATATTTATTTATCATTAAACAAGTGTGGACACAGAAATGTGCTGTCCAAAAGGCAAGTGTGGATGTCAATATTTCATATTATTAACTTTTAAAAAAAAAAAAATCATGGACTCAGGGGTCCTGGATTTTTTTAATAAAAAACTAATCCTGGATTATTATTTTGCTTAATGTCCGGTCCTGTGTTTTTATTTCAAATTTTCATCATAGCCCCTCTCCCCCTCCCAAGGGATATAAAATTGTATCATTAATAATAAATTAATAAATAATAAATTCAGATTTTCTATTTAAAATAAATCTCATTTACAAAACCACTGATATTTGTTCAATTTTTAACGCTGATTTAAGCTTTAGTCGCAACAAATTTTTATTTTTCTCTTTAAACTATCGAAACATAACATTTATTTAACTGTAAAATTCACAAATAAAATTCACCCCCCCCCCCCTTTTCCCCTTTTTTCTTGTTTAAATCAATGATCAACAATATTCCAGAATCAAACAAATGAATAAATATAACATAGATTTCTTTTACATGCATCTTTTTACCATGCGGAGTCAGTGTGTTTTAAATCGGTCATCCAATCAGGATGCTCATTATTCTTGTCCAAGATAAAAATGCATTGCTAAAATTACCTGTGGGTGTTTCCCCATTTCAACTCGTAAATTTACATAGAAATTGGAGATATTTCGTCATAAAACTTCACACATGGTTTTGTCTATCATATTTCTTTAAGACAAATATAAAATTTTATTGCATTTATCAAATTTTATGAGTATCAACAGTTTTTGCAACACCGTATCTGTTTCTCGATACAGCCGCCCGATTATAGTGACCCGTGACCCACTTTAGCATGTTCTACCAGTTTTTTTCTTAATAATGTTGTTTAAACATTAAAACACATTGAAAATGACTGCACATGATCCTTTCAGTTGTGAGGTCATTTGTCCAATCAAATGTTGGTATTATGAACATGTGACAGTTAAACTACTATATTGTTCTTATTTATTGGTCACTGTCTTTTTTTCTTTTCACTTTTCATATTTTTGAAAAAAGTACCCTTTTAAAATTCTGTAATTTTTGGTCACTTATCAAATTTAAGAGTCGGGATTGCCAAAGTTAAGATTTTTTGCCGCTTTTCTAGTTATATTGCGGCGGTCAGTTTTATTGGTGGAGGAAATCGGAGTACCTGAAGAAAACCACCGACCTGCCATAAGTCACTGACAAACTTTATCACATAATGTTGTATCGAGTACACCTCGCCATGGGTAGTGATTGAACTTAAAGCTTCAAATAATTGTCTGCATTATATAATCACAGAACTTTATAAGCTCAGATTTCTGTTATGTAAGGATTAAATCTCTATACTATAAATGACATTTGATCTTCTGTGAACAAACTAATTAAACCCTAATTAATTAGGTGGTACATTGTTGCATACTATCTATGTTTATGGTGTGTTAAATGACAAATCAAAAATGTTTTAATTTGATATAAGTTTTATAAACTATTAGATTGGTCTGTGAGATAAACAATAACATGGCAGGTTTATACAAAGAGAAACATCACAAAACAATTAATCTTGTGAAATGAAGCATGAAAATTTAATTCCAATATGTAAAAGAGTTTCTAGACTTTATTTATACATGTAAAATACAGAAAATGAAACTGTTTTTAGACAATTAGAATACAGTCAAACCAGCCTTAAAGGACACCTGTTTCTAACAAATCACCATCTATAAAGGGCAATAAGGGTAATAACAAAATTACCGAACTCTGAACAATCTTACAAAGGGAAAGTCAAAACTCATGATTATATAAACAGACAAAATCAGTCAACAACCGGAAAACTGTGAAAACCGTAATGACCCTGACTTGGTACAGGAATTTCTAAAGAAATGGTGGGTTGAATCAGATTTTAAAGCGCCAAACCTCCCGCTCTCATTACGGTTTAAAGGTTCAGGCTGTCAATATCATTTTCTCCATTTAATAAATAACACATACAATCTGAACCTGTATGTAAAAGGAAACTGCTCATAAATTTTATCGACATAAATTCTGGTTCCATTCATCTTATGAAAAAGAAAGTTTAAACAGTGTTGGTCAGCTTTCCCACCAATATCAACAAAACAAAAGAAAGTTTAAACAGTGTTGGTCAGCTAGCCCACCAATATCAACAAAACAAAAGAAAGTTTAAACAGAGTTGGTCAGCTATCCCACCAATATCAACAAAACAAAAGTATCCCAACAATATCAACAGAACAAAAGAAAGTTTAAACAGTGTTGGTCAGCTATCCCAACAATATCAACCAAAAAAAGAAAGTTTAAACAGCGTTGGTCAGCTATCCCACCAATATCAACAAAACAAAAGTATCCCAACAATATCAACAGAACAAAAGAAAGCTTAAACAGTGTTGGTCAGCTATCCCAACAATATCAACAAAATGAATAATAACTCCTCACCTCAAATCACTGAACATGAAAAGACCATGACATATGAGGTTGGAAATGGACAGGCACAAAAATGTGGTGGGTTTAAACCAGTAGGATGTCAACCATGCTCTCTTGATATTGAATCTCCAATGGCTATACAAAAATAAACAAGCAATGAAAAACCTGCCCAGATTCACTTTCACTCAAAAAGTGTCCATTTAATAAAGTTTTTACTGTAATCTTCTTACTAATAAAAAGTCTGTCTTAAAGGGCACCTCTATATAACAAATCACTGTCATTAATACAGTCAAACCTGTCTTAAAGGACACCTCTATATAACAAATCACTATCTATAATACAGTCAAACCTGTCTTAAAGGGCACCTCTATATAACAAATCACTATCTATAATACAGTCAAACCTGCCTTAAAGGGCACCTCTATATAACAAATCACTATCTATAATACAGTCAAACCTGTCTTAAAGGACACCTCTATATAACAAATCACTATCTATAATACAGTCAAACCTGCCTTAAAGGACACCTCTATATAACAAATCACTATCTATAATACAGTCAAACCTGTCTTAAAGGACACCTCTATATAACAAATCACTATCTATAATACAGTCAAACCTGCCTTAAAGGACACCTCTATATAACAAATCACTATCTATAATACAGTCAAACCTGTCTTAAAGGACACCTCTATATAACAAATCACTGTCTATAATACAGTTAAACATGTCTTAAAGGACACCTCTTTATAACAAATCACTATCTATAATACAGTCAAACCTGTCTTAAAGGCCACCTCTATATAACAAATCACTATCTATAATACAGTTAAACCTGTCTTAAAGGACACCTCTATATAACAAATCACTATCTATAATACAGTCAAACCTGTCTTAAAGGACACCTCTATATAACAAATCACTGTCTATAATACAGTCAAACCTGCCTTAAAGGGCACCTCTATATAACAAATCACTGCCTATAATACAGTCAAACCTGTCTTAAAGGACACCTCTATATAACAAATCACTGTCTATAATACAGTCAAACCTGTCTTAAAGGACACCTCTATATAGCAAATCACTATCTATAATACAGTCAAACCTGCCTTAAAGGGCACCTCTATATAACAAATCACTATCTATAATACAGTCAAACCTGTCTTAAAGGGCACCTCTATATAACAAATCACTATCTATAATACAGTCAAACCTGTCTTAAAGGGCACCTCTATATAACAAATCACTATCTATAATACAGTCAAACCTGCCTTAAAGGACACCTCTATATAACAAATCACTGTCTATAATACAGTCAAACCTGTCTTAAAGGACACCTCTATATAACAAATCACTGTCTATAATACAGTCAAACCTGTCTTAAAGGACACCTCTATATAACAAATCACTGTCTATAATACAGTCAAACCTGTCTTAAAGGACACCTCTATATAACAAATCACTGTCTATAATACAGTCAAACCTGTCTTAAAGGACACCTCTATATAACAAATCACTGTCTATAATACAGTTAAACCTGTCTTAAAGGACACCTCTATATAACAAATCACTATCTATAATACAGTCAAACCTGTCTTAAAGGGCACCTCTATATAACAAATCACTGTCTATAATACAGTCAAACCTACCTTAAAGGACACCTCTATATAACAAATCAGTCTATAATACAGTTAAACCTGTCTTAAAGGACACCTCTATATAACAAATTACTATCTATAATACAGTCAAACCTGTCTTAAAGGACACCTCTATATAACAAATCACTGTCTATATACAGTCAAACCTGTCTTAAAGGGCACCTCTATATAACAAATCACTATCTATAATACAGTCAAACCTGCCTTAAAGGGCACCTCTATGTAACAAATCACTATCTATAATACAGTCAAACCTACCTTAAAGGGCACCTCTATATAACAAATTACTATCTATAATACAGTCAAACCTACCTTAAAGGGCACCTCTATATAACAAATCACTATCTATAATACAGTCAAACCTGTCTTAAAGGACACCTCTATATAACAAATCACTATCTATAATACAGTCAAACCTGTCTTAAAGGACACCTCTATATAACAAATCACTGTCTATAATACAGTCAAACCTGTCTTAAAGGACACCTCTATATAACAAATCACTATCTATAATACAGTCAAACCTACCTTAAAGGGCACCTCTATATAACAAATCACTATCTATAATACAGTCAAACCTGTCTTAAAGGACACCTCTATATAACAAATCACTGTCTATAATACAGTCAAACCTGTCTTAAAGGGCACTTCTATATAACAAATCAATGTCTATAATACAGTCAAACCTGTCTTAAAGGACATCTCTATATAACAAATCACTATCTATAATACAGTCAAACCTGTCTTAAAGGGCACCTCTATATAACAAATCACTATCTATAATACAGTCAAACCTGTCTTAAAGGACACCTCTATATAACAAATCACTGTCTATAATACAGTCAAACCTGTCTTAAAGGGCACCTCTATATAACAAATCACTGTCTATAATACAGTCAAACCTGCCTTAAAGGGCACCTCTATATAACAAATCACTGTCTATAATACAGTCAAACCTGTCTTAAAGGGCACCTCTATATAGCAAATCACTGTCTATAATACAGTCAAACCTGCCTTAAAGGGCACCTGTATATAACAAATCACTATATATAATACAGTCAAACCTGTCTTAAAGGACACCTCTATATAGCAAATCACTATCTATAATACAGTCAAACCTGCCTTAAAGGGCACCTGTATATAACAAATCACTATCTATAATACAGTCAAACCTGTCTTAAAGGGCACCTCTATATAACAAATCACTGTCTATAATACAGTCAAACCTGTCTTAAAGGGCACCTCTATATAACAAATCACTATCTATAACAGTCAAACCTGCCTTAAAGGACACCTCTATATAACAAATCACTGTCTATAATACAGTCAACCTGTCTTAAAGGACACCTCTATATAACAAATCACTGTCTATAATACAGTCAAACCTGTCTTAAAGGACACCTCTATATAACAAATCACTGTCTATAATACAGTCAAACCTGTCTTAAAGGACACCTCTATATAACAAATCACTGTCTATAATACAGTCAAACCTGCCTTAAAGGGCACCTGTATATAACAAATCACTATCTATAATACAGTCAAACCTGTCTTAAAGGACACCTCTATATAGCAAATCATTATCTATAATACAGTCAAACCTGCCTTAAAGGGCACCTGTATATAACAAATCACTATCTATAATACAGTCAAACCTGTCTTAAAGGGCACCTCTATATAACAAATCACTGTCTATAATACAGTCAAACCTGTCTTAAAGGGCACCTCTATATAACAAATCACTATCTATAATACAGTCAAACCTGCCTTAAAGGACACCTCTATATAACAAATCACTGTCTATAATACAGTCAACCTGTCTTAAAGGACACCTCTATATAACAAATCACTGTCTATAATACAGTCAAACCTGTCTTAAAGGACACCTCTATATAACAAATCACTGTCTATAATACAGTCAAACCTGTCTTAAAGGACACCTCTATATAACAAATCACTGTCTATAATACAGTCAAACCTGTCTTAAAGGACACCTCTATATAACAAATCACTGTCTATAATACAGTTAAACCTGTCTTAAAGGACACCTCTATATAACAAATCACTATCTATAATACAGTCAAACCTGTCTTAAAGGGCACCTCTATATAACAAATCACTGTCTATAATACAGTCAAACCTACCTTAAAGGACACCTCTATATAACAAATCAGTCTATAATACAGTTAAACCTGTCTTAAAGGACACCTCTATATAACAAATTACTATCTATAATACAGTCAAACCTGTCTTAAAGGACACCTCTATATAACAAATCACTGTCTATATACAGTCAAACCTGTCTTAAAGGGCACCTCTATATAACAAATCACTATCTATAATACAGTCAAACCTGCCTTAAAGGGCACCTCTATATAACAAATCACTATCTATAATACAGTCAAACCTACCTTAAAGGGCACCTCTATATAACAAATCACTATCTATAATACAGTCAAACCTGTCTTAAAGGACACCTCTATATAACAAATCACTATCTATAATACAGTCAAACCTACCTTAAAGGGCACCTCTATATAACAAATCACTATCTATAATACAGTCAAACCTACCTTAAAGGGCACCTCTATATAACAAATTACTATCTATAATACAGTCAAACCTACCTTAAAGGGCACCTCTATATAACAAATCACTATCTATAATACAGTCAAACCTACCTTAAAGGGCACCTCTATATAACAAATTACTATCTATAATACAGTCAAACCTGTCTTAAAGGACACCTCTATATAACAAATCACTGTCATTAATACAGTCAAGCCTACCTTAAAGGGCATCTCTATATAACAAATCACTATCTATAATACAGTCAAACCTGTCTTAAAGGACACCTCTATATAACAAATCACTGTCTATAATACAGTCAAACCTGTCTTAAAGGACACCTCTATATAACAAATCACTATCTATAATACAGTCAAACCTGTCTTAAAGGACACTTCTATATAACAAATCACTGTCTATCATACAGTCAAACCTGTCTTAAAGGACACCTCTATATAACAAATCACTATCTATAATACAGTCAAACCTACCTTAAAGGGCACCTCTATATAACAAATCACTATCTATAATACAGTCAAACCTGTCTTAAAGGGCACCTCTATATAACAAATCACTGTCTATAATACAGTGAAACCTGTCTTAAAGGGCACTTCTATATAACAAATCAATGTCTATAATACAGTCAAACCTGTCTTAAAGGACATCTCTATATAACAAATCACTATCTATAATACAGTCAAACCTGTCTTAAAGGGCACCTCTATATAACAAATCACTATCTATAATACAGTCAAACCTGTCTTAAAGGACACCTCTATATAACAAATCACTGTCTATAATACAGTCAAACCTGTCTTAAAGGGCACCTCTATATAACAAATCACTATCTATAATACAGTCAAACCTGTCTTAAAGGACACCTCTATATAACAAATCACTGTCTATAATACAGTTAAACATGTCTTAAAGGACACCTCTTTATAACAAATCACTATCTATAATACAGTCAAACCTGTCTTAAAGGCCACCTCTATATAACAAATCACTATCTATAATACAGTTAAACCTGTCTTAAAGGACACCTCTATATAACAAATCACTATCTATAATACAGTCAAACCTGTCTTAAAGGGCACCTCTATATAACAAATCACTATCTATAATACAGTCAAACCTGTCTTAAAGGACACCTCTATATAACAAATCACTGTCTATAATACAGTCAAACCTGCCTTAAAGGGCACCTCTATATAACAAATCACTGCCTATAATACAGTCAAACCTGTATTAAAGGACACCTCTATATAACAAATCACTGTCTATAATACAGTCAAACCTGTCTTAAAGGGCACCTCTATATAACAAATCACTATCTATAATACAGTCAAACCTGCCTTAAAGGGCATCTCTATATAACAAATCACTATCTATAATACAGTCAAACCTGTCTTAAAGGACACCTCTATATAACAAATCACTGTCTATAATACAGTCAAACCTGTCTTAAAGGACACCTCTATATAACAAATCACTATCTATAATACAGTCAAACCTGTCTTAAAGGACACTTCTATATAACAAATCACTGTCTATCATACAGTCAAACCTGTCTTAAAGGACACCTCTATATAACAAATCACTATCTATAATACAGTCAAACCTACCTTAAAGGGCACCTCTATATAACAAATCACTATCTATAATACAGTCAAACCTGTCTTAAAGGGCACCTCTATATAACAAATCACTGTCTATAATACAGTGAAACCTGTCTTAAAGGGCACTTCTATATAACAAATCAATGTCTATAATACAGTCAAACCTGTCTTAAAGGACATCTCTATATAACAAATCACTATCTATAATACAGTCAAACCTGTCTTAAAGGGCACCTCTATATAACAAATCACTATCTATAATACAGTCAAACCTGTCTTAAAGGACACCTCTATATAACAAATCACTGTCTATAATACAGTCAAACCTGTCTTAAAGGGCACCTCTATATAACAAATCACTATCTATAATACAGTCAAACCTGTCTTAAAGGACACCTCTATATAACAAATCACTGTCTATAATACAGTTAAACATGTCTTAAAGGACACCTCTTTATAACAAATCACTATCTATAATACAGTCAAACCTGTCTTAAAGGCCACCTCTATATAACAAATCACTATCTATAATACAGTTAAACCTGTCTTAAAGGACACCTCTATATAACAAATCACTATCTATAATACAGTCAAACCTGTCTTAAAGGGCACTTCTATATAACAAATCACTATCTATAATACAGTCAAACCTGTCTTAAAGGACACCTCTATATAACAAATCACTGTCTATAATACAGTCAAACCTGCCTTAAAGGGCACCTCTATATAACAAATCACTGCCTATAATACAGTCAAACCTGTCTTAAAGGACACCTCTATATAACAAATCACTGTCTATAATACAGTCAAACCTGTCTTAAAGGGCACCTCTATATAACAAATCACTATCTATAATACAGTCAAACCTGCCTTAAAGGGCACCTCTATATAACAAATCACTATCTATAATACAGTGAAACCTGTCTTAAAGGGCACCTCTATATAACAAATCACTATCTATAATACAGTCAAACCTGTCTTAAAGGGCACCTCTATATAACAAATCACTATCTATAATACAGTCAAACCTGCCTTAAAGGACACCTCTATATAACAAATCACTGTCTATAATACAGTCAAACCTGTCTTAAAGAACACCTCTATATAACAAATCACTGTCTATAATACAGTCAAACCTGTCTTAAAGGACACCTCTATATAACAAATCACTGTCTATAATACAGTCAAACCTGTCTTAAAGGACACCTCTATATAACAAATCACTGTCTATAATACAGTCAAACCTGTCTTAAAGGACACCTCTATATAACAAATCACTGTCTATAATACAGTTAAACCTGTCTTAAAGGACACCTCTATATAACAAATCACTATCTATAATACAGTCAAACCTGTCTTAAAGGGCACCTCTATATAACAAATCACTGTCTATAATACAGTCAAACCTACCTTAAAGGACACCTCTATATAATAAATCAGTCTATAATACAGTTAAACCTGTCTTAAAGGACACCTTTATATAACAAATTACTATCTATAATACAGTCAAACCTGTCTTAAAGGACACCTCTATATAACAAATCACTGTCTATATACAGTCAAACCTGTCTTAAAGGGCACCTCTATATAACAAATCACTATCTATAATACAGTCAAACCTGCCTTAAAGGGCACCTCTATGTAACAAATCACTGTCTATAATACAGTCAAACCTACCTTAAAGGGCACCTCTATATAACAAATTACTATCTATAATACAGTCAAACCTACCTTAAAGGGCACCTCTATATAACAAATCACTATCTATAATACAGTCAAACCTGTCTTAAAGGACACCTCTATATAACAAATCACTATCTATAATACAGTCAAACCTGTCTTAAAGGACACCTCTATATAACAAATCACTGTCTATAATACAGTCAAACCTGTCTTAAAGGACACCTCTATATAACAAATCACTGTCTATAATACAGTCAAACCTGTCTTAAAGGGCACCTCTATATAACAAATCACTGTCTATAATACAGTCAAACCTGCCTTAAAGGGCACCTCTATATAACAAATCACTGTCTATAATACAGTCAAACCTGTCTTAAAGGGCACCTCTATATAGCAAATCACTGTCTATAATACAGTCAAACCTGCCTTAAAGGGCACCTGTATATAACAAATCACTATCTATAATACAGTCAAACCTGTCTTAAAGGACACCTCTATATAGCAAATCATTATCTATAATACAGTCAAACCTGCCTTAAAGGGCACCTGTATATAACAAATCACTATCTATAATACAGTCAAACCTGTCTTAAAGGGCACCTCTATATAACAAATCACTGTCTATAATACAGTCAAACCTGTCTTAAAGGGCACCTCTATATAACAAATCACTATCTATAATACAGTCAAACCTGCCTTAAAGGACACCTCTATATAACAAATCACTGTCTATAATACAGTCAACCTGTCTTAAAGGACACCTCTATATAACAAATCACTGTCTATAATACAGTCAAACCTGTCTTAAAGGACACCTCTATATAACAAATCACTGTCTATAATACAGTCAAACCTGTCTTAAAGGACACCTCTATATAACAAATCACTGTCTATAATACAGTCAAACCTGTCTTAAAGGACACCTCTATATAACAAATCAGTCTATAATACAGTTAAACCTGTCTTAAAGGACACCTCTATATAGCAAATCACTATCTATAATACAGTCAAACCTGTCTTAAAGGGCACCTCTATATAACAAATCACTGTCTATAATACAGTCAAACCTACCTTAAAGGACACCTCTATATAACAAATCAGTCTATAATACAGTTAAACCTGTCTTAAAGGACACCTCTATATAACAAATTACTATCTATAATACAGTCAAACCTGTCTTAAAGGACACCTCTATATAACAAATCACTGTCTATATACAGTCAAACCTGTCTTAAAGGGCACCTCTATATAACAAATCACTATCTATAATACAGTCAAACCTGCCTTAAAGGGCACCTCTATATAACAAATCACTATCTATAATACAGTCAAACCTACCTTAAAGGGCACCTCTATATAACAAATCACTATCTATAATACAGTCAAACCTGTCTTAAAGGACACCTCTATATAACAAATCACTATCTATAATACAGTCAAACCTACCTTAAAGGGCACCTCTATATAACAAATCACTATCTATAATACAGTCAAACCTACCTTAAAGGGCACCTCTATATAACAAATTACTATCTATAATACAGTCAAACCTACCTTAAAGGGCACCTCTATATAACAAATCACTATCTATAATACAGTCAAACCTACCTTAAAGGGCACCTCTATATAACAAATTACTATCTATAATACAGTCAAACCTGTCTTAAAGGACACCTCTATATAACAAATCACTGTCATTAATACAGTCAAACCTACCTTAAAGGGCATCTCTATATAACAAATCACTATCTATAATACAGTCAAACCTGTCTTAAAGGACACCTCTATATAACAAATCACTGTCTATAATACAGTCAAACCTGTCTTAAAGGACACCTCTATATAACAAATCACTATCTATAATACAGTCAAACCTGTCTTAAAGGACACTTCTATATAACAAATCACTGTCTATAATACAGTCAAACCTGTCTTAAAGGACACCTCTATATAACAAATCACTATCTATAATACAGTCAAACCTACCTTAAAGGGCACCTCTATATAACAAATCACTATCTATAATACAGTCAAACCTGTCTTAAAGGGCACCTCTATATAACAAATCACTGTCTATAATACAGTGAAACCTGTCTTAAAGGGCACTTCTATATAACAAATCAATGTCTATAATACAGTCAAACCTGTCTTAAAGGACATCTCTATATAACAAATCACTATCTATAATACAGTCAAACCTGTCTTAAAGGGCACCTCTATATAACAAATCACTATCTATAATACAGTCAAACCTGTCTTAAAGGACACCTCTATATAACAAATCACTGTCTATAATACAGTCAAACCTGTCTTAAAGGGCACCTCTATATAACAAATCACTGTCTATAATACAGTCAAACCTGCCTTAAAGGGCACCTCTATATAACAAATCACTGTCTATAATAAAGTCAAACCTGTCTTAAAGGGCACCTCTATATAGCAAATCACTGTCTATAATACAGTCAAACCTGCCTTAAAGGGCACCTGTATATAACAAATCACTATCTATAATACAGGCAAACCTGTCTTAAAGGACACTTCTATATAGCAAATCACTATCTATAATACAGTCAAACCTGCCTTAAAGGGCACCTGTATATAACAAATCACTATCTATAATACAGTCAAACCTGTCTTAATGGGCACCTCTATATAACAAATCACTGTCTATAATACAGTCAAACCTGTCTTAAAGGGCATCTCTATATAGCAAATCACTGTCTATAATACAGTCAAACCTGCCTTAAAGGGCACCTCTATATAACAAATCACTATCTATAATACAGTCAAACCTGTCTTAAAGGGCATCTCTATATAACAAATCACTGTCTATAATACAGTCAAACCTGCCTTAAAGGGCACCTCTATATAACAAATCACTGTCTATAATACAGTCAAACCTGTCTTAAAGGGCACTTCTATATAACAAATCACTATCTATAATACAGTTAAACCTGTCTTAAAGGACACCTCTATATAACAAATCACTGTCTATAATACAGTCAAACCTGTCTTAAAGGGCACTTCTATATAACAAATCACTGTCTATAATACAGTCAAACCTGTCTTAAAGGGCACCTCTATATAACAAATCACTGTCTATAATACAGTCAACCTGTCTTAAAGGGCACCTCTATATAACAAATCATTTTATATACAGGGCATCATCATTTTTCCCATTAATAAATAGTGCCTATAATGTTGACCTGTATATAAACAGCCACTCATAAATAGCATGTTCCCTTGAGTGTCCTTTATATACAGCTTTGACTGAATCACACAAGAAAACATAAATCATTTCAGCCTGACTTTAAGACGTATTTAAATATCAAAATAGATTTCTGAGAGTATAATAATAAAACCCATATTTTTAATTTTAATTTTAATTATTATTTTTATTATCCAATTATCTATATGGATATTAATATCGATAATGTTCCTGTAGAATTTGGTGTGAAAACGATCAAAACCAAGCGCTTTAAACACCCACGTAGCTATTAACATAACAATTATTGAGAAATAATCACAAATATCAAAATTCATTTTATTAAAAGAATTTATTAAATCTTTCATAACTCATTTTTATTGGTTTACGGTGAAAATGTTTATGACATAAATTTTTATTTTGTAGATGATAATGTTGATGAAATTTTTATTATTTTATGAAATCACCCTGCAGATTCTTTAATGGTAAACAAAAATAATGAAAATATTGTTTGATGTAGAGGATTCATGATGAATATTTGAATTTATAAATTCTATGAGTGAGTGATTGATTGTTGTTTAACATCTAATGAGCAATGTTTCAGCTCTATCAGTAATATCAGGGTGAGAAAAAGTTATATTTGATGAGATGATGATGATATCCACCAACTTTGTACTAGACCAACTTTGTACTAGACCAACACACTTATATAGAAATTGATTGTGCTACCTCACTGTAAAAACAGTCAGTGGGTAAACATGTTGGTCTACTCTGACTATTATCCTGATTCTGAGCCAACCACTCTTTGTTCGTACTCCTTAATGCTGTGTGCTTAGAGGAGAAGCAACACATACCAATTTTATAGTCTTTGGTTTGACATGACAGGGATGAAATTCTAACAATTATCTTTTAAGACTATATACAGAAAGTATTAGCTATGGATGTTTAACACAACTTTCTACACTATGTCAGTTTTATTGTATGTAGCCCCTTCTTTTATAAGGCCACCCATTCTGACATGAAAAAGTAGTCTTGTAAGAGGGGTGGCCTCTCTTGAGGGGGATAATTTAGTAGTACAGTAGCCCCTCCTCTTATAAGGCCAACCCTTCTAAATGAAAAAAACAGCCATGTAGGAGTGGTGGCCTCTCTTGAGGGGGACAATTTAGTAGTACAGTAGTCCCTCCTCTTATAAGGCCACCCATTCTGACATGAAAAAGTAGTCTTGTAAGAGGGGTGGCCTCTCTTGAGGGGGATAATTTAGTAGTACAGTAGTCCCTCCTCTTATAAGGCCAACCCTTCTAAATGAACAAAACAGCCATGTAGGAGTGGTGGCCTCTCTTGAGGGGGACAATTTAGTAGTACAGTAGTCCCTCCTCTTATAAGGCCACCCATTCTGACATGAAAAAGTAGTCTTGTAAGAGGGGTGGCCTCTCTTGAGGGGGATAATTTAGTAGTACAGTAGTCCCTCCTCTTATAAGGCCACCCATTCTGACATGAAAAAGTAGTCTTGTAAGAGAGGTGGCCTCTCTTGAGGGGGATAATTTAGTAGTACAGTAGTCTCTCCTCTTATAAGGCCACCCATTCTGACATGAAAAAGTAGTCTTGTAAGAGGGGTGGCCTCTCTTGAGGGGGATAATTTAGTAGTACAGTAGTCCCTCCTCTTATAAGGCCACCCATTCTGACATGAAAAAGTAGTCTTGTAAGAGGGGTGGCCTCTCTTGAGGGGGATAATTTAGTAGTACAGTAGTCCCTCCTCTTATAAGGCCACCCATTCTGACATGAAAAAGTAGTCTTGTAAGAGGGGTGGCCTCTCTTGAGGGGGATAATTTAGTAGTACAGTAGTCCCTCCTCTTATAAGGCCACCCATTCTGACATGAAAAAGTAGTCTTGTAAGAGAGGTGGCCTCTCTTGAGGGGGATAATTTAGTAGTACAGTAGTCTCTCCTCTTATAAGGCCACCCATTCTGACATGAAAAAGTAGTCTTGTAAGAGGGGTGGCCTCTCTTGATGGAGATAATTTAGTAGTACAGTAGTCTCTCCTCTTATAAGGCCACTCATTCTGACATGAAAAAGTAGTCTTGTAAGAGGGGTGGCCTCTCTTGAGGGGGATAATTTAGTAGTACAGTAGTCCCTCCTCTTATAAGGCCACTCATTCTGACATGAAAAAGTAGTCTTGTAAGAGGGGTGGCCTCTCTTGAGGGGGATAATTTAGTAGTATTTTACTACCACATTTCATCTGAAATCTGGAGTAATAAGAGGGGTGACCTTTGATAGGTGGGGCCTTATAAGAGGGGGCCTACTGTATTTTACTCTCTCAGAACATCTGAACCATGGTCTTGTTAAGTCTTTTACCCTCATTCCACTACACTTCACTAAAGAAAAGACGAAATTTTTCAGATTCGTGGAAGATATTCCTGATCTTAAATCTGGACCCCCCATGTAGGAACATATTAATCCATGTTTTATATAGTGAAAGAAACAAATCACACGTTCACAGGAGAAAAAATACTACAAGAAGCTATACATAAACATTTTTTTTTATCTCTCTTTAGTTGAAAAGTGATGGGGCGGAGGGGGGGTAGGTGTTTAATGCCATTTTCAACAATATTTCAGCTATATCGTGGCAGTCAGTTTTATTGGTGGAGGAAACCAGAGCATCCGGAGAAAACCATAGACCTGACGCAAGTCACTGGTAACCTTATTCACAGAATGTTGTATTGAGTACACCTCACCTTCAGCATGATTCGAACTCACAACTTTAGTGATGATAGGTACTGATTGCACATGTAGTTGTAAATCCAACTACAATATAATCATGACCAAGATGACCCCAGTTGAAAAGTGAATTGAATGCATATTTGTTCAAACTGATTCTTAGTACATGTATTTTTAGTACACAGGGTTCAAATGTAAAAGACAGTATACAAAAAACTTCTGTTATATAATGATAAAATCACCAGGACAAAATGGAAGTACATTTTTATTTTTATCCTAATTAAATTTAGATTTATTAATAAACAATTAAACTCACCTATATTATGATATCAATTTAAACAATAGATCTATTGATTTTTATAATACATTCTATTCAAATTAAACTGACAATTGTTGCTAAACTAGCACAGTAGTCAAATATTTTACCAACAAAAGATTGTCCGTTCACCCAACCATGAAGAATCATATAACATTTCTGTTATAATGCAATGTCATATTTGATATTTAAAAATGAAATATATTCTAGCAACTGAAAAACGGAGTCACGTATCCTGAAGTTCAAAATATATACAGTCAAACCTGTCTTATAGGGCACCTGTATATAACAAATCACTGTCTATAAAGGACAGTTTCAATTTCTCCTTTTAATGAAAAGTGCATATAATTTTAACCTGTATATAAAGGGTAACTGCTCATAAAGGACATATTCAATCAGTGTCCTTTATATACAGGTTTGATAGTATATTACATATTTTCAGTGTTCAATCAGTGTCCTTTATATACAGGTTTGACAGTATATTACATATTTTCAGTGTCTAATCAGTGTCCTTTATATACAGGTTTGATAGTATATTACATATTTTCAGTGGTCAATCAGTGTCCTTTATATACAAGATTGACAGTATATTACATATTTTCAGCATCCAATCAGTGTCCTTTATATACAGGTTGGACTGTATATTACATATTTTCAGTGTTCAATCAATGTCCTTTATATACAGGTTGGACTGTATATTACATATTTTCAGCATCCAATCAGTGTCCTTTATATACAGGTTGAACTGTATATTACATATTTTCAGTGTCCAATCAGTGTCCTTTATATACAGGTTGGACTGTATATTACATATGTTCAGTGTCTATTTAATGTCCTTTATATACAGGTTTGACTGTATATTACATATTTTCAGTGTCCAATCAGTGTCCTTTATATACAGGTTGGACTGTATATTACATATTTTCAGCATCCAGTGTCCTTCATATACAGGTTGGACTGTATATTACATATTTTCAGCATCCAGTGTCCTTTATATACAGGTTGGACTGTATATTACATATTTTCAGCATCCAGTGTCCTTTATATACAGGTTGGACTGTATATTACATATTTTCAGCATCCAGTGTCCTTTATATACAGGTTGGACTGTATATTACATATTTTCAGTGTCCAATCAGTGTCCTTTATATACAGGTTGGACTGTATATTACATATTTTCAGTGTCTAATAGTCCTTTATATACAGGTTGGACTGTATATTACATATTTTCAGTGTCCCATCAGAGTCCTTTATATACAGGTTTGATTGCATATTACATATTTTCAGTGTCTAATCAGTGTCCTTTATATACAGGTTTGATTGTATATTACATATTTTTATTTTGTTGACTCAAAACATATAAGCTGGAGCTGCTAAAATTATTTACAGTTCATTTTCTTTGATTTATGAGCATTGATGGAGTGAGTTTGTTTTTAAAAAAAATGCCAAGTAAGCATTTTGTTCATTTATATCATTGAGAACTAGTAAGTTTTTGATGATATAATGATACCTACTATGTACTAGACCATGTTACAAGTTCAGATTTGTATGGTGAAACAATAATCTGCAGGTAGACGTGTTGCACCACTCTAACACATTACTCTGAATCAGAGACAACCAATCTTTCCTCTCCCTCTTTTCACTCTCAGTGCTAAATTATCCACCTCAAGAGAGGCCAGTCCTCTTATAAGACCTCTTTCCCATTGCAGAATGGGGGGCCTTATGAGGAGACAACTGTATCGACAAATAATTTTCCCCTCCCCCGTTCTCCAGATCTAGCCCAGTTTAAAATATGTCCTTGAGACCAATTAAATCAAGTAGATCAATCAAATACATTGTTGTTTTTATCTCGTGTGATCTCCTCATGGATATAAATCTATAATCTCTAAACTAAATAATGATTTAAAGTTAGGGACAATATACCAATCAGATTATAGAGATTAGTAGAAGATTAGTACCACATATAATACACTATAGCTTGCTAATATTTGTGTATTGGTGTCAAGATTAATTTCAAATATATTATTTCTCTATAAAATCTGTCTAATAATCAATTGATCCCGTCATGAAAATTTAATTTTGTGTTTAAGAAATTTTATGATTTATTGTCATATGGAATTATTTCTCAAACTTATTGTAAAATTGCTGTCAATTATTAGAATAATTAAACATGTGTTATTTAGAGAATTAAGGAATATGCTATGATAAAATCTGAATTATTTGATAATAAGGATCCTTTAGTGTATTCAATCAATTTGACAAATCACACCAAATTTAGTAAACATCCCTTGAAATGATAATTGTTATGAAAACATCAAAGCTAAAAAATTATAACGGTTGTCTTGTAAGGTGACAATCAAATTCTGGTCTAATATGGGAAAACTAAATTAACAACAATATGACATCTCCCTCAAAAGATTAATTAAAAGATTATTTTAAAATTAAGATAAATTAATAGTAAAACATAAAATGATATTAGGATCTTTAAAAATATAATAACAAAACAGCATTCTTAAACATGGAATGAGGATTTACAGGGTTATAAGAAATAAAGATATATATAACCAGATTTACAGGGTTATCAGAAATAAAGATAAATATAACCAGGATTTACAGGGTTATCAGAAATAAAGATAAATATAACCAGGATTTACAGGGTTATCAGAAATCAAGATAAATATAACCAGGATTTACAGGGTTATTAGAAATAAAGATAAATATAACCAGGATTTACAGGGTTATCAGAAATAAAGATAAATATAACCAGGATTTACAGGGCTATCAGAAATAAAGATAAATATAACCAGGATTTACAGGGTTATCAGAAATAAAGATAAATATAACCAGGATTTACAGGGCTATCAGAAATAAAGATAAATATAACCAGGATTTACAGGGCTATCAGAAATAAAGATAAATATAACCAGGATTTACAGGGCTATCAGAAATAAAGATAAATATAACCAGGATTTACAGGGCTATCAGAAATAAAGATAAATATAACCAGGATTTACAGGGCTATCAGAAATAAAGATATAACCAGGATTTACAGGGTTATTAGAACTAAAGATAAATATAACCAGGATTTACAGGGCTATCAGAAATAAAGATAAATATAACCAGGATTTACAGGGTTATCAGAAATAAAGATAAATATAACCAGGATTTACACAAGGTGAACATCTGTATAAAGAGGGAAGGGACATCACTGCCTTGAAATACAAAACTGCTTCATCTTGCATTACAAATAATTTCCTCATTTAATAAAAGGGGCTCAACTCCACTTAATGACAAAAATATCGTAGCTAATTCTAAAATAAATATTAAATATCTGACTTACCCCTACAGCTCTAGCTAAACATCTGAAATATAAAAAATAATCTGTCAGTTCAAGTCAAAAGTATGATTGATTAATTGATTGATTGGTTGGTGTTTAACACCAACTCCAGTAATATTTCAGCTATATGAGGGCCACAGGGAAGATTAGCTTATTGTTACTAACTGTGTTACTCTCTTGAAATAAAGTCATTACTTACTTACTTACTTACTTACTATATGGTGGCGTGACAAAAGTATGATGAATTGTAAAAATTATCTTATATAAATAGTACGGTAAGTTAATTATACATTTTAAACAATGAACTGACAATTACAGTCAAATTTAATCATGTTTTTGTCAATATCTATAAAAGACCACCAGGACCATTGTGTTTGTTTTTTGTCTGTTTTTGTAACCTTGTAATGTGATGTCCAGCATAATGATGACAGTATTTGTAAGATTACTTCACCAGTGTTTTTTGTCTGTTTTTGTAACCTTGTAATGTGGTGTCCAGCATAATGATGACAGTATTTGTAACATTACTTCACCGGTGTTTTTTTGTCTGTTTTTGTAACCTTGTAATGTGGTGTCCAGCATAATGATGACAGTATTTGTAACATTACTTCACCGGTGTTTTTTTGTCTGTTTTTGTAACCTTGTAATGTGGTGTCCAGCACAATGATGACAGTATTTGTAAGATTACTTCACCAGTGTTTTTTGTTGTTGTTGATAACCTCACATTTTGGAAATAACACTCCATACAACAAATAACATTAAACAATAAAGATGCTCAGATGTGGCATTTATCTACAGAAGTAACGAGTCACTGCAGGCTAGGGGCTGTTTATCTACAGAAATAACGAGTCACTGCAGGCTAGGGGCTGTTTATCTACAGAAGTAACGAGTCACTGCAGGCTAGGGGCTGTTTATCTACAGAAGTAACGAGTCACTGCAGGCTAGGGGCTGTTTATCTACAGAAGTAACGAGTCACTGCAGGCTAGGGGCTGTTTATCTACAGAAGTAACGAGTCACTGCATGCTTGGGGCTGTTTCACACGTAAAGAGTACCACTCACTGCATGCTTGGGGCTGTTTCACACGTAAAGAGTACCACTCACTGCATGCTTGGGGCTGTTTCACACGTAAAGAGTACCACTCACTGCATGCTTGGGGCTGTTTCACACATAAAGAGTATCACTCACTGCAGGCTTGGGACTGTTTCACACGTAAAGAGTACCACTCACTGCAGGCTTGGGGCTGTTTCACATGTAAAGAGTACCACTCACTGCAGGCTTGGGGCTGTTTCACACTCATCTTTAGGTATGAGTTATGTTCATTGTTGAAGACCCTACTGTGACTGTGAAATGTAGAACAGAAATAAAAGCACTGTTCCTTTACCTTAATATTGTGTCTTGGTGTAATGTTGGATAGTCTCTCACTTTCATTTACATCCATATCCTTTCTGACTACTTAAGCATACAAATACTGTAATCATTATTTTCAAGGCCACAGAGTGATTGCTTTTTTATGCCTACTGAGAAAATTTCAGCAATATCAGAAGTTATATTTTGATGAATGATGTATTGTACTAGACCAACATGCTGTGTTAGTGCTAGTTCACTGAAACAACAGTCCACAGGTAGACAGACATGTTGCTCCACTATTGACACATTTTCCTGACTGACCAGACCAATCGGTCTTTGTTCTTACTCCTTAATGTTGTGTGGAGAAGAAACAGATACCAATTCTAGTCTTTGTGTACATAGTTTAAACATATTTGATTAATTAATAAATATAGTACAATAAGATAAATTTCAATATGATACAATACAAATAATTAAAGGGATTCGAAAACAAGTTTAGAAAAACTTATATTAATTCGTTTCCCTGTGTACTTGTTGATTTGATGATTTATTTTTTGTGTCTTAACGCCACTTTCAGCAATATTTCAGCTATATCATGGCGACCAGTTTAAGTGGTGGAAGAAACCGACCATGGGCAAGCAACTGGTAAGCTTTATCACTTGCGGTTTCGAGTCGAGTACACCCTTTTTGTAATTTACAAAACTGGGCGCGAACCCATGCCGTATTGGTGATAGGCTTGTATGAGTTGTTAGGTAATCCAACTACCTAACTCATTGAGCCACCCGGGCCCTGATTGTGTACTTGTAGAATCTTTTAGAATTTTGATAAGTACAATGTAGTATCCTTTATACAGTGAAACCTGTCTATAACAAACCTTCTTAGGGACAGTTTGTGTGATTGGAATAGACATATGTTTGGTTTACACAGGTTAAATTAACAAAGATTTTCTTCATTGTGACTTATGGGTTTATACCTTTATAGGATTCCATCATATTCAGGGTTTGGTTTTGACAGGTTTAAGCTTTATTCAGGGTTTGATTTTGACAGGTATCAGTTGTATTCAGTGTTTGATTTTGACAGGTATAAGTTTTATTCAGGGTTTGATTTTGACAGGTATCAGTTTTATTCAGGGTTTTGTTTTGACAGGTTTAAGCTTTATTCAGGGTTTGATTTTGACAGGTATAAGTTTTATTCAGGGTTTGATTTTGACAGGTATAAGTTTTATTCAGGGTTTGATTTTGACGGGTCTATGTTTTATTCAGGGTTTTGTTTTGACAGGTCTAAGTTTTATTCAGGATTTTGTTTTGACAGGTATATGTTTTATTCAGGGTTTTGTTTTGACAGGTCTAAGTTTTATTCAGGGTTTTGTTTTGACAAGTTTCACTGTACAATTGATTCACATTATTTCAAAGTTCTGTGATAACTAGAAGAAAAAATATCTTCCTTCGGTACACTGTGTAGTAGACAAACCTGTATATAAAGGACACTTGATGGAACCTGAACAGGTGTCCTTTATATACAGGTTCAAATTATATACATGATGCATTAAATGGAGAACATACAACTATTCTTTATAGACAGTGATTTGCTATATACAGGTGCCCTTTAAGGCAGGTTTGACTTAAGTTTTTCAGTTATAATAATTGACTGTTCCAAGCCAAGAATATGTAGCAGCCTTGTTTTTCTAGTGGGGAATTATAATAAAAAAAAAATACATATGAGATTCTGAATGAAGTAGTTTAAACTGTTTGACCTCACCTTTATGTATTGATAACATTATCATTATTGTGATGTCATTAATTTATTCAAATATCTTATTGTCTTTTAAACTGTTTTGTCAATATGAAGTAAAGGGCTACATAAATAAATAATGAACACATTTAGTTTAGGTATCATTATAACAGAACAGTGCTGTTTTACCTGCATTTTAGCTACAGATAAAACATTTTATATTTAACCAGAAGTCTCTAGTCTTCAGTTCTAATGATTGCATTATAATATAAAGTCCTATCTTTTCAACAATTGGCTGTACACTTACAAGAAAGTATGTAAAATAGGTAGTTGTGTTCCATGAAAGAAATGTACATGTTTGTGTACCATGAGTGAAAGTTACAGAGAGTTATTGTTCAACCAGTGTGTGTATTGGAATGTGAAATATTACACTGAACAATTTATTTAATAAATATTATATTAACACAGGTGTGCTTCGTTATTTTAACAAAAGTAATGAATTTCTTGTACTTTTTAGTGTTTTTTTAGTGTGTGTTTTATTGACTTTTAAAATCTCAGCATATTTGTAAACAGGTTAAATTTAGAGAAAAGTGCATGATATATATACTGAAACAATAAATTCAAGAAAAAACTCCTACAAATATACTGAACAATAGAAAATTATTTGGTAACGATTTATTACACTGTCACAATACAAGATTCTTTTGATGCAAAATAGAAAAAATAATCAAAGCTTTTTCCCTACATTTCTGAAAAAACTTTACTACACAGAAATTCAGTCAACTATAAAAAAAAATTCCCAATTTTAATCTTTGACCATAAATCTTAAAATAACAGAAAATAAATTACAAAAATCTATAAAAGAAATCAAAGCTTATCTTTTATCTTAACAAAAATTGTCTAAAATTATGTTATCAGTTAGCCACAGAAATGCTTTGAAATACATTTCTATATATTTATCACAAATTATCTAAAATTATGTTATTACGGTAACGACGGAAATGCTTTGAAATTTATTTCTATATATTTATCGCAATTATCTAAAATTACGTTATTAGGATCGATCGCCATGGTAATGGTTTTGTAGGTTAATTTGACATCAAGTTTTGTCAACTGCCAGTCTACCATCAGTATTTTTGTAGTTAATCAATTTCTGTAACAAACTATAACTACTTGTAAATTAACATTGTGTACATTTGTGAAGAAATCAATTAAATTATGGTCAATAAAAGTGTCCTTTACTGCTATTTAAATGGGTGTTTTAGAACTATCAACTAGAACTGACTTTACCACTATTAAAAACTATAAAAACCTACATAGCTGTTTACTTTCTAGTTTGATATATAAAGACTTTACAATTAACCAATCAATTGAAGTTGATTTTCGCAAAATATTGTTTGTAAAAAGGGGATGTTTTTGAGTTTCATTTCATGATTTCTTTTGTCATTAAGGGGGTATTAAGGTGCAAAAACAGTGTTTTTTTATGAGGATCAGCTAAAAAAAATGGGGTGCAGTCCACTTCTTTCTTTATATAAAATTTTGATGTAAACACTATGTGCAGGTTTTAAAAGGGACAAATTTGCTGGACATACCAGGCATAAATGCATTTTTTTTTTTAAATTACAGTGTTTTGACTGAGCCTGTGAGATATTTGAAACAAGGCAGAAATTAGTCCACTGTTAGATACTTCATAAATACATTAATTAACCCTGCCACTTTTTGTGCCTGTCTAAGAAGAAAGATAAAGATTTTCATCAGCTTCTATCATTGTCTTATTTTTGTGAAGTGAAGTTTTGAGTTAACTAGAAGAGCAGTTCATGTTGCTATGGTTACTGAAATTGTCATTCACCATTGTTATTTAATATTGCATTTGCAAAACAATTTTTTTAAAATGAGCAAATTATACCCAAATTAGTTTGGTACTCACCCTAAGTCATCCCAGGTCATGAAACCACGGAAACGTGGACAATCTATGTGGAACATTCTGACAAATCCACGTCTAGAATTTTATGAAATTTTTATCAATCCATAAATTTCACTACTCTCCAAGCTCCAGGTTGAAAACACATTTTTTCTTTACTGGTATATCACATTTTTTTTGTCTCTTAAAATTTAAATAATCCTTTTATCCATATTTCATGAAAAAAATCACATTGCTTAATAAAATTTCCGTCACCTTAAAATTCAATTCTTCAATCAGGCTTTTAAATCCATAGAACTTTATCATAAAAACTGAAATCAACCTCAGCAGGTAGAAAATTAAAACGTTGTAAAAATATTAAATCTCTATACAATCCATCAAATTACCCTGAAATTAACATGTTCCATCACAGTTGATTGTAAACAATGTTTTCACATTGTGAATTATAACAATCCTATTCCTTGTATAGAAGTAAAAGTTCTCTGTTTATAGCATATGCCATGTTTTATATACCTATAACGGTCTGATCACCTGGATTTAAATGGTGCACTTAGACTCGTTTAATCTCTAATCCATTATTTACCTTCCATATCCAAGTGAAATGAACAATCGTTTCTTATCTATTTACCATATATCACCTTTCACGCTTCTTTTCATATTTCATTTTCCATTTCGAACCGTGATGTCTACGTTAAAAAAAATCAAGTCTTGGTAACGGGAGTTATTAAATTATATAAATCAATATTAGTAAATATCTATATTGTATCAAATTGTTCCACCTGATTATATTATTATTCTTATCAAGATATACAATATATTTAAATGTATTGTGGTCTTACAACAAGAAATCTGATTTGATAGGAAAATGTTTACATTTCAAACAATATCAGTTTACGATCATTGACACTGGTCAAAAATAACTACAGATACACAGCTAATGGAACATTGCCTATTGTAGTTGAATGTATAAAGATGTAAGTGTTTACTGATGAAAAAAACACCAAGCCCTCTATTCAAAACATAAAAACCTTTATTTTCTAGCTGTTTGGACCAAGTTTATCACATTTTATTTCCAAATACATTTTCTGTATTTTATTTAAAAAAAGAAGAGAAATTCACTCATCAGAGGAAAACTTTCCTTTCTGATAGTATCTTTTTTTCAAATTAAAAATTATACAAGCAGTTAAGCCTTTCTTTTCAAAACTTAAAACTTGCTATAAAATTTTATGCTACTTTCAATAAAATCTAAAAAACCTTATTTTAAAAAAAAATAATTATAACTTAAATTTTTTTACATGTATTTCCATTAAATCTTTGAATTGTGAAAAAAATTACCATGCTATAATTAGATGAAGGCAAAAATTACCATGCTATAATTAGATGAAGGCAAAATTTATCATGCTATAATTAGATGTAGGCAAAAATTTTAAAAAAATTCATACATTTTGTGTATGTGATTTTTGATATATAAATAATTCTTAAAGAAAATGATATCATCAGATAAAAGGTTAATAAGATCCTCACATGAGTCTGTATCACTCACCAAGTAAAAGGTTAATAAAAGGCCCACATGAGTCTGTATCACTCACCAAGTAAAAGGTTAATAAGTGGCCCACATGAGTCTGTATCACTCAACAAGTAAAAGGTTAATAAGAGGCCCACATGAGCCTGTATCACTCACCAAGTAAAAGGTTAATAAGTGGCCCACATGAGTCTGTATCACTCACCAAGTAAAAGGTTAATAAGAGGCCCACATGAGTCTGTATCACTCACCAAGTAAAAGGTTAATAAGAGGCCCACATGAGCCTGTATCACTCACCAAGTAAAAGGTTAATAAGTGGCCCACATGAGCCTGTATCACTCACCAAGTAAAAGGTTAATAAGAGGCCCACATGAGCCTGTATCACTCACCAAGTAAAAGGTTAATAAGAGGCCCACATGAGCCTGTATCACTCACCAAGTAAAGGTTAATAAGAGGCCCACATGAGTCTGTATCACTCACCAAGTAAAAGGTTAATAAAAGGCCCACATGAGTCTGTATCACTCACCAAGTAAAAGGTTAATAAGTGGCCCACATGAGTCTGTATCACTAACCAAGTAAAAGGTTAATAAGAGGCCCACATGAGCCTGTATCACTCACCAAGTAAAAGGTTAATAAGTGGCCCACATGAGTCTGTATCACTCACCAAGTAAAAGGTTAATAAGAGGCCCACATGAGTCTGTATCACTCACCAAGTAAAAGGTTAATAAGAGGCCCACATGAGCCTGTATCACTCACCAAGTAAAAGGTTAATAAGTGGCCCACATGAGCCTGTATCACTCACCAAGTAAAAGGTTAATAAGAGGCCCACATGAGCCTGTATCACTCACCAAGTAAAAGGTTAATAAGAGGCCCACATGAGCCTATATCACTCACCAAGTAAAGGTTAATAAGAGGCCCACATGAGTCTGTATCACTCACCAAGTAAAAGGTTAATAAAAGGCCCACATGAGCCTGTATCACTCACCAAGTAAAAGGTTAATAAAAGGCCCACATGAGCCTGTATCACTCACCAAGTAAAAGGTTAATAAGAGGCCCACATGAGTCTGTATCACTCACCAAGTAAAAGGTTAATAAGAGGCCCACATGAGTCTGTATCACTCACCAAGTAAAAGGTTAATAAAAGGCCCACATGAGCCTGTATCACTCACCAAGTAAAAGGTTAATAAGTGGCCCACATGAGCCTGTATCACTCACCAAGTAAAATGTTAATAAGAGGCCCACATGAGCCTGTATCACTCACCAAGTAAAGGTTAATAAGTGGCCCACATGAGCCTGTATCACTCACCAAGTAAAAGGTTAATAAGAGGCCCACATGAGCCTGTATCACTCACCAAGTAAAGGTTAATAAGAGGCCCACATGAGCCTGTATCACTCACCAAGTAAAAGGTTAATAAGAGGCCCACATGAGCCTGTATCACTCACCAAGTAAAAGGTTAATAAGAGGCCCACATGAGCCTGTATCACTCACCAAGTAAAAGGTTAATAAGATCCTCACATGAGCCTGTATCACTCACCAAGTAAAGAAAAATTATTGAACCATAGCACAATTGTTTTAAACTTAATAGACCATACACTTCCATTCCTGGTTTATTAACATAGATAGTAGGTTTTTTTTAATTTACCTGTTCCATATAACAGCTGTTGTTCTTCTGATTCCAGAAATCTATGGTTGAAACATACTTTAAAAAAAATTAATGATCCTGAAAATCTTTCAAATATTTACCAAATTTGGAATTACAATCTTTCCCATACCATAACTAATCCAAGCTTTTCATATTTGCAGCATTTTTTTACTCAGGTAATAGTGTAGTAAAACTAAATTCTCAAAATCCCTGCTTTTTTAAATAAAAAAAAAGTAAATTTCTCAGAATCATTTGCTCAGTCTTTTCCATCTAAGAACTCTCAAGGGTATTCAAATTTCCAGCCTTCATGCTTACACACCACAAAGCCAATGTTTGGGTCTGAACAATATACAACATATTAAAATGAATATTCTTGACCTTGATATCTCAGGTCAAGGTCACCATAATGTAATTTTTATACTTGTCACTTTGCCATGTCTTAATTACTGGGGCTTAATACAAAATAGTTATGCCCCATACAAATATTAATGATAAAAAAAGCAAATTATTTGACCATGTCATACAAAGTCATGGTCACAGTGACCATTGTTAACTTATGGTAAGATTGTTCTGTAATTGAGGTGCTTCAGAGAAGATTAGTTTGTACTGATTGTGTCACTCTCTTAAATTAATGTTTTTATTGGTATTATTATTATTATTATTATTATTATTATTTTGTATAGATGACAACCTTGCACCACTTTATTTTTACACATAATCTATAGACAATTATAATTAATCTTTTGTATTAAGACCCAGAAAATCAAAAATGTAAATTGATTTTCCAGATGTATTTCAGAAGTGTTTAACCAGATGTATTTTAGAAAAGTTTAACCAGATGTATTTCAGAAGTGTTTAACCAGATGTATTTCAGGGGTGTTTAACCAGATGTATTTCAGAAGTGTTTAATCAGATGTATGTCAGAAGTGTTTAATAAGATGTATTTCAGAAGTGCTTAACCAGATGTATTTCAGAAGTGTTTAACCAGATGTATTTCAGAAGTGTTCAATCAGATGTATTTCAGAATTGTTTAACCAGATGCATTTCAGAAGTGTTTAACCAGGTGTATTTCAGAAGTATCTAACCAGATGCATTTCAGAAGTGTTTAACCAGATGTATTTCAGGGGTGTTTAACCAGATGTATTTCAGAAGTTTTTAACCAGATGCATTTTAGAAGAGTTTAACCAGATGTATTTCAGAAGTGTTTAACCAGATGTATTTCAGAAGTGTTTAACCAGATGTATTTCAGAAGTGTTCAATCAGATGTATTTCAGAAGTGTTTAACCAGAGGCATTTCAGAAGTGTTTAACCAGATGTATGTCAGAAGTGTTTCACCAGATGTATGTCAGAAGTGTTTAACCAGATGTATTTCAGAAGTGTTTAGCCAGATGTACTTCAGAAGTGTTTAACCAGATGTATTTCAGAAGTGTTCAATCAGATGTATTTCAGAAGTGTTTAACCAGATGTATTTCAGAAGTGTTTAACCAGATGTATTTCAGAAGTGTTTCACCAGATGTATTTCAGAAGTGTTTAACCAGATGCATTTCAGAAGTGTTTATTCAGAAGTGTTTAACCAGATGTATTTCAGAAGTGTTTAACCAGATGTATTTAAGAAGTGTTTAACCAGATGCATTTCAGAAGTGTTTAACCAGATGTATTTCAGAAGTGTTTAACCAGATGTATTTCAGAAGTGTCTAAGGATAATATTCCCTTTTACAGATCAACTAATACCTGTAGAAAATCTATTCAGCTAAGCAGTATTGCAGGAGATTAAAATGTGATGACAGAATATGGATGCCAAGTGACACTAAAAGCTCATTTGGCCTTTGTGGGGAGACAAGGGGTATCCATTTTTTGTCATAAACCCATATAGTCCTGTAGAAGATCACCTATGTACATAAATAGATATCTATCAATGAAAAAAAAATATAAGAAAATACACACAAAACCATACAAGTTGAGAATATGAAACTTGACGATAATATGTACATATAAGATTAAAAATCTATAAATAAAATATACTTTTTTATAGATTTACATTTTCATTTCAGAAGATAAACTTTAAAACAAAAACAAAATAAGATCATATGACTACAGAGACTAAAAGTAAAGAAATAAGGTATGGTTTGATGAGCGGACAAATCAATATACGACAATAAAACACAGAGATCTGTTTAAAACGTGAAAAACATGGTACAATAAAACCTGGAGATCTGTTTAAACATGGAAAATCTCCTACAAATCATAACTTTACATTAATATTGATCTTTCTCTAACTTTTATTTCATCTCCTTTAGAATATTTATAATAAAGAAAGTTCATGGTGGTCAAAGAAGTCAGGTTTTTAGGTCTTTAACATTTTTATAGTCAATTTATAAAAATCCAGCCAAAGTGACTCATCATAGCTTAAATTATAATATCTGTAATACTGTTTTTCACTTGGACATCATAAACTAACAAATTTATCTTCTTTTAAGAAAAGGAAAAACAATTGAAACTCTGCTTTTTTCAACTTAGTTGTAAAATATTTGGTCTGAAAAACAAAAGACGGAGTGATAAATTTTTCCGTAATATACATGTATAGTTTTATAGCAATTGAATTAAATGTGGATTAATCCATTCTTGTAAATCAAATCAACGACAGTATATACACTTCATCAAAAGTTAAACACCACTTAATTTATTTCATAAATATCTTTTTTTGAAAATTAACTTTTTTAAAATGTGATTGCTGTAAAGAATATCTGTACACATAAGCTTTAATTAAATGAGTAGCCTGTCATCGATCGATAATGTGGTGTTCGATTAAAACCGGTTCAAAATTGGTATAATACATAATTACATAAAGTGTGCTTGCAAGTTGAGGTTGTAGAGTTTTTCATCACTATATTATGGTTAGGTAAAAATTGACATTAGCAGAGAGGTGGCAAGTGCAAGAGAATTTAGCCGGCAAGAGGCGATTGACACATTTCAGTGGCCTGCCATGCCCCTTGATATGAACCCAATCGAGCACGTATGGGACTTTGTTGGCCGTAAAGTGAACCAACGTAATCCACAATGTCAAAATATTGCTGAATTAACAAACACAATTCTGGAAGAATGGCGGCGATTCCCACAAGAGAGGCTTCGTCACCTAGTTCGTGGAATGAATAGGCACGTGTGGGAGCTTTGGCGTAAACATGGTGGTTATACTCCCTACTGAGTAAATGTGCACGATAATGCTTCTCCATACATTCATTCAAAAGTTCTGAAAAAATTATGACTCGTCCGTTTTCTTGAATTGTTTAAAAACAATAACCAAATAATTTTTTTTTAATTTCAGTTTTAAAATATCTCCCATTTTTCCACTTCTAATAAGCAACAATTTGATTTCATAATCAGCTTCAAATATGACTAAAATTGTAGCCTGTGATCTAGTCCATAACGAAATATTACCAAAAAGCACTTTAGCTTCAACTTCTTTCATCCATAAACTAGAGGCTCAGTGGGCTGAGCATTTGTTGCTCACCTTGTCGGACCAACCAGAAAAAAGAATTGTCTATGGTGGCCATGATTGTTAATGAATCAGGACGAAATAAACAATTTTTATAGAGGACTTTCCATAGATGCTTACTACCAAGTTTTGGTTCATTTGGCCAAGCGGTTTCAGAGAAGAAGATTCAAATGTAAAAAGCTAACGGACGACGGAAGTGATGGCAAAAGTTCACATGGTCTTTCGGCCAGGTAAGCTAAATTAAAGAAAACAATTTTGAAAAAAATACTGAATGGCTCTTAACTTTGGTCGAAGTGTATAGACATATATTTGCTTAAAGCAACATAAAACACCCTTAATTCTTAATGGTTTATGTTCTGATATAGAAAAATAGTTATTATACAAATATTCTCCTTTACAATAGACATAGGTAGAAATACTAGATGATACTCTGAAGAGAAAGACTATTAAACCATTTTGTTTACTTCTTCTTCATATTACAGAACTGATATCAAAATCATCTAGTAAATATATTCACATACATCTAAAAATAAGTCAAAATGACATTGAAAAATAAATAGAAAAGAAAAGAATATCCCAACTTAAGTATAAAATTATTCTTATCTTTTGACATGTAAAATTATAATTGAGAAGATATTAATATGTATAGAACAGTATATAATAACAGTATACAAAATAGTCAACAAAAAAAAGACTGGTTTTACATTGTGTCTTCTCTCTTGTGTTATAGTAAAATGTTGACAAAAGTTAGAATACAGTAAAGATATAATACAAAACATCATTTGTATATTTATTTTATATGTTGTGTATTTATTTTATACGTTGTATGTTTATTTTATGTAAATGTTATGCAAATCTACATCAATTGTATCAATGCAACCAAAATTTGACATTAGCGATGAAAATATCAAAAGGTTGTTCAACACGATAGAAATATTGTCTAATCGATTGGAAATTCTATGGGCCACGTACATTGACATTTTTGAAGGTGTTTCTGAAAGGAAGTCATGTGGTTTATTATATTTTTCACCCGCATCTTTTTTTTTGAAAGGTTTGAATCTATTTTTGTTAAAATGTAAAATTTGAATCCATTGTACAGATTTAAATAATGTATTATTGTAAAATTGTTTATTTCATATTCATTACTTTGAAGTGTTCTAAAAGGATACAACAAAATACATCTGATCAATGATTAATGTATAATACATTTTGTAAGTAGAAAAAAGGTTTTCATACTGAAGCTATGTAAGGTTATAGAAAAGGTTTGAAAAAAATAAAATAAAATAAAAAAATATTGAGTTTTAATTGCTTACATTACTTAGATAATCCTTTGAAGCATAAAATGTAAAATCAACTAAAAAACATTTTATAAAATATTGAATATTAGTTTTTATTAACAATAAAAGATTGATCACTTAATATCTCTGTACAATAAGTGTTGCTTGGTGTCCCAGGCACAGAACAGGAAGAAATAATTGGAATATATAAAGAATAACAACAGATTTGATGGACCACTATACCAGTTAGTCCAATAGGACAAGCTATAATACTAGTGATAATGTATGTCTAGATCATCAAAACTAATGTTGTTATAATACTAGTGATAATGTATGTCTAGATCATCAAAACTAATGTTGTTATAATACTAGTGATAATGTATGTCTAGATCATCAAAACTAATGTTGTTATAATACTAGTGATAATGTATGTCTAGATCATCAAAACTGATGTTGTTATAATACTAGTGATAATGTATGTCTAGATCATCAAAACTAATGTTGTTATAATACTAGTGATAATGTATGTCTAGATCATCAAAACTAATGTTGTTATAATACTAGTGATAATGTATGTCTAGATCATCAAAACTGATGTTGTTATAATACTAGTGATAATGTATGTCTAGATCATCAAAACTGATGTTGTTATAATACTAGTGATAATGTATGTCTAGATCATCAAAACTGATGTTGTTATAATACTAGTAATAACGTATGTCTAGATCATCAAAACTGATGTTGTTATAATACTAGTGATAATGTATGTCTAGATCATCAAAACTGATGTTGTTATAATACTAGTGATAATGTATGTCTAGATCATCAAAACTGATGTTGTTATAATACTAGTGATAATGTATGTCTAGATCATCAAAACTGATGTTGTTATAATCTGTAACGTGATAATATGTTTTACCTCACACTGACTGATCATTTTCAGTATCTGAGTAAGTTAGTTGATACTGACAACCTCTATCAGAGAGATCAAAGGAAAAATGTCCAGATAAATTGACATCAAAAACAAAATTCTATTTCTGTTGATTAGAGGACCGCTGTGAAGCTAAAGACATATTGAGTGAATCCTAACTGTTCTGACCTTTTACCTTTCATCATGTTCAGTGAACAGAGGCAACTGCTCTGATCCCTTAGCTCCTAGCATATTAGTAAACTATAGCTAAACTCATTATTTACCTCTAATTATTCAGAGTGAAGCACAAAAAATGCAATGACCCTTGACCTCTTGCTATTGAGCAATTCAAAAACATTCCAATGAACCCAGAACTCTCTAATCACTCTTCAACACTGAGCAAATAACAATTGTACTGACCTCTTAACCTCTTTAATTCAGATTGATTGGTTGGTTTATGGTGTTTAATGCCACTTTCAACAATATTTCAGTTATATCGTGGCCGGCATTCAGATTGAATATTTATAGAATTATGTTCCTGGTGGCTGGCAATATGCAAAATATATTTTCAAGAATCAGAACATATTTCAAAATTCCGTGGGAAATATGTAGTCAGACAAGGAAAATGTTGTAATCAAATAAAGGGGTCATCGTGGTCGTGATCGTATGGTAGTTGGATTTATAACTACCTATGCAATCAGTGCCTATCACCACTAATGTTGTGAGTTTTAATCCAGCTCAGGCGAGATCAGACATGGGGTAATCGTAAATTCGTAATTTGTAATTGTAATCGGTTGTAATCGATTACATTTTTCATGTAATCGAATGTAATCTGTAATCGAACATTTTTTAGATTACATGTAATCGCAATATAATCGATTACATTCATTTTGACCCTGTAATCATGGTTACTTTCTGATTACATTTAGATTACTTTTCATCATTTTGACTTATTCTGTCTTAACTGAAACATATATCTCCTTAGATATTTAATGTATGATTTATGTAAATGAATTTTCTTCATGAAATTTATTAAACAAATAATGTAGATATTATTATATGCTTAATTGCAATCAAAACTCTCACAGCAACTACAAATATTAAGAATAAATTATGACTTCAAAGACTTGATATCCAAACAAATAATATCTCAATTTCAATTTCTTTAGGGTTTCAAAAATTCAGTGAAAACAGTTTGTCGGCTTGTGTAAAACACAAGCTCTAAAATTTTAAATTATCTGACACAACTTTCAAGATTTCATATATGAATTGCTTCTATGAAAGACTATCACCATGTCCTTATGATTCGCATAAAATAAAGAAATATTTTATATAAACCAAAATATCTCATGAAGATTTCTTACACAACTTTAAAAAGAGATTTAAATTTCAATAAGATATTATATAAAAAGCAAAATGTAAATTATAATTTTCAGAAACATTTATTTATGATGCTCGTACATACATGTATATTACAAATGAACTGATAAATAGCAAGTTGTAATATTTGTAAAATTTTGGATTTTTTTTTTAAAGAATATTCTAATGGGGCTTGTATCTGATATTCAGATAAATGTGATATTTCTGCTTTTTATTTTGGTGCTGATTTTCCTTTTAATATTGGATTATATGATAATTTTTTCATTACTTGTGGGTTACTATGCAACTTGTAATGGATATTTTATTAAACCTATTTACATAAATTAAGGATTTAGTTTTCATATTTAGACTGAGAAATAATGTACATTTTTAAGCAAGTTTTTAGAATCAGAATGATTTTTGTTTTTTTATCATCTGAATTATATATCAAGGACAAACATTCAAATGGTGTGAAATTTAGTAATGCCAATGGTGATTGCTACATAATTTGGTGTTATAAATAATACCGTAATTACAAATTTTATCAGGTAACCCCAATAGACTTTCACAGGATGTTTGAAATTATTTGATATATATCATTAAAATGTGCAAATGTATGTTATAATATTTACTAATAGTATAAGATGGAATCAATATTGGTCTTATATAGTAATAAGAGAAGACATATTTTATGAAAAATAGGAAAATGAGAATTGCTGTTTATAATTTACAATGTACTGTTTGTTATTGCATGTAATGATCACATTACAACTGAATTGTAATTCATAGTTCTGATTAAGAAATACATTAAAAAAAAATAAGAGATATTGGACAGATGCACACGAGACAAAATAACATAAAACACTAATATATTGGTTGTCATGACATTAAATGTAATCAGTAATGTAATCCATTATATTTACAAAGTGATTGTAATTTAATCGATTACATTTGAAAATTGATGTAATCGTAATGTAATGTAATGATGAAAATTGCCAAGTAATTGTAATGTTATTTGAAAGTAATTGACCCCAAGTCTGTGCGAGATGTACTCGATACAACATTATGTGATAAAGTTCGTCAGTGACTTGCGACAGAGACCCAAAAAATGTGGTAACGTGTAAGATTAAAAAAAAATTGTGGATTAAAATTCTTTCTCTCCTCCCATTCAGTGAATTTAACATGACCACTTAATGAAGGCAGCCAGTATTTGGTTGAAGTAGAAGTGAAAACAATTTGGCAACACTTGATAAACCAAATATTTTAAACTTAAACAATTATTTTTAATGAGTTTGTCAAATGCATTTTCAATGCATTAATTAGAAAATTTTAAGACCAAGATAAAAATTAATTCTCCCTACACAATTAACAACAATAGGTAAAGATTAAAGGGTTAATCCTAATTCAATTACTCTTCTTAGCTGTTTAACATAACCTGTAAGCTCTCAGACTTTAACATAACCTCTCAGCTCTCAGACATACAACAAATAATTAGTCTTCTCATATAAAACAGTCGTGAAACATAAGAGGATTAGGGTGGAAAGCATAAATATTTTATTTAGATTAAATTTTGATATGAACGAATATGAGTTTTAACTAATTAATTGTTGTAATACAGGTACTTTAACTTCAATATGTATTATTTATATATTATAACACAGAACAAGAAACAGGACCAAGAAATTTGTAAACTTTATTACCTTAAAATGGAGGTCAAGTTCCCAAGTGACTTTCCTGAAGTTGAATTGAAGTGGATTATAGATACAAAGAAAAAAAACCCAGAAACAATAAGAACAATAGTTGTTCATAGTACCAGAGAATACCACAGAACCAGTATCCTAGGTTACCAGAGAATACCACAGTACCAGTATCCTAGATTACCAGAGAATACCACAGTACCAGTCTCCTAGGTTACCAGAGAATACCACAGTATCAGTCTCCTAGGTTACCAGAGAATACCACAGTACCAGTCTCCTAGGTTACCAGAGAATACCACAGTACCAGTATCCTAGGTTACCAGAGAATACCACAGTACCAGTATCCTAGGTTACCAGAGAATACCACAGTACCAGTCTCCTAGGTTACCAGAGAATACCACAGTATCAGTATCCTAGGTTACCAGAGAATATCACAGTACCAGTATCCTAGGTTACCAGAGAATACCACAGTACCAGTCTCCTAGGTGACCAGAGAATACCACAGTACCAGTCTCCTAGGTTACCAGAGAATACCACAGTACCAGTCTCCTAGGTTACCAGAGAATACCACAGTACCAGTCTCCTAGGTTACCAGAGAATACCACAGTACCAGTCTCCTAGGTGACCAGAGAATACCACAGTACCAGTCTCCTAGGTTACCAGAGAATACCACAGTACCAGTCTCCTAGGTTACCAGAGAATACCACAGTACCAGTCTCCTAGGTTACCAGAGAATACCACAGTACCAGTATCCTAGATTACCAAAGAATACCACAGTACCAGTCTCCTAGGTTACCAGAGAATACCACAGTACCAGTCTCCTAGGTTACCAGAGAATACCACAGTACCAGTCTCCTAGGTTACCAGAGAATACCACAGTACCAGTCTCCTAGGTTACCAGAGAATACCACAGTACCAGTATCCTAGATTACCAGAGAATATCACAGTACCAGTATCCTAGATTACCAGAGAATACCACAGTACCAGTCTCCTAGGTTACCAGAGAATACCACAGTACCAGTCTCCTAGGTTACCAGAGAATACCACAGTACCAGTATCCTAGATTACCAGAGAATACCACAGTACCAGTATCCTAGATTACCAGAGAATACCACAGTACCAGTCTCCTAGGTTACCAGAGAATACCACAGTACCAGTATCCTAGATTATCAGAGAATACCCCATACCAGTCTCCTAGGTTACCAGAGAATACCACAGTACCAGTCTCCTAGGTTACCAGAGAATATCACAGTACCAGTATCCTAGATTACCAGAGAATACCACAGTACCAGTCTCCTAGGTTACCAGAGAATACCACAGTACCAGTCTCCTAGGTTACCAGAGAATAGCACAGTACCAGTATCCTAGATTACCAGAGAATACCACAGTACCAGTATCCTAGATTACCAGAATAAACCAGAGTATAAGACTTCTAGGGTACCATTCTCCTAGATTACCAGAAAAACCAAAGTACCAGTCTCCTAGGTTACCAGAGAAAACCAGAGTACCAGTCTCCCAGGTTACCAGACAAAAATCAGAGTACCAGTTTCCTAGGCTACCATAGAAAACTAGAGTATCAGTCTCCTAGGTTACCAGAAAAAACCCAGAGTATCAGTCTCCTAGGTTACCAGAAAAAACCCAGAGTACCAGTCTCCTAGGTTACCATAGAAAACCAGAGTACCAGTCTCCCAGGTTGCCATAGAAAACCAGAGTACCAGTCTCCTAGGTTACCATAGAAAACCAGAGTACCAGTCTCCTAGGTTACCATAGAAAACCAGAGTCCCAGTCTCCTAGGTTACCATAGAAAAACAGAGTACCAGTCTTCTAGGTTATTAGAAAAAAACCAGAGTACCAGTCTCCTAGATTACCAGAGAAAACAGAGTACCAGTCTTCTAGGTTACCATAGAAAACCAGAGTACCAGTCTCCTAGGTCACCATAGAAAACCAGAGTACCTGTCTCCTATTTTACCAGTAAAAAACCAGAGTACCAGTCTCCTAGGTTACCATAGAAAACCAGAGTACCAGTCTCCTAGGTTACCAGACAAAACAGAGTACCAGTCTTCTAGGTTATCAGAAAAAACCAGAGTACCAGTCTCCTAGATTACCAGAGAAAACAGAGTACCAGTCTTCTAGGTTATCAGAGAAAACCAGAGTACCTGTCTCCTATTTTACCAGTAAAAGACCAGAGTACCAGTCTCCTAGGTTACCAGAACAAATAAAGTACCGGTCTATCAGGGAAAAAAACTGACCCTCTTTAAGTTACTGACAAACTTTATTACATAAAGACTATATCATAAATATAGCCATGGGAAGATATTAAATTCACAAATCTTAGAGGTATAATATATACAATGTACTACCATACATACAGGGTCAGGTAAGTCTGTGTCTGAGGTTTAATACCACTGCCTGTATAGTGAACATTCATCTTATAAAACACAGAACAGCATGAAAACTGCTGTTCCTTCAGTTTAAGCTATGTCTAAGTTAAAAGCTTCTCATGTTCATTTACATACATATCATTCCTTTCGAAAATAACCATTCCCAAACATTACAATTTAAATGCACCTATGCATTAGAGTTCATAAAATTCAGGGATTATTTTTTTTTTAATTTTACTGAAATTAGTCATAATTTCAAATTGCAATCCATTTTATCATCATTACTAATTAATACGCTGAAATAGTAATAAAATATTAGTTTATTTAATATAGAGGGATTATATAATATAGAGTTAATTAATAGTCAAATACTCATATAATACACACTTCACACTTCTGAATCGTAGACTTTAAATTTCAATAAAACATTTAAGACTACTAAATCTAATTAAAAATCATTAGAAAATTCACCTCCATGAGAGAGTTGCTCGTATTCACCTCCATGAGATAGTTGCTCGTATATTTAAAATGTAGATCAAGTATGAAAAAGAAAATTATCCATTTTATTTAATCTGCACATGACTGAAAAATTCATTTGGCAAGAAAAAAAATCTATATTTTTCTTCCAAAAATAAAACTGGATAATCATCAGAAAATATGTTCCTAGAATTATCTCCCTTTGATTACAATTTGGTTATATATTTGTATAAGAACAATAGAGTTATCTCCCTTCATATTGAAAAAAATTGATGGATTGCATTTGTTTAATGCCACTTTCAATACTTTACAGTTTTATGGTAATAGTCATTTGTTTTTGGTGATGGAAGTGAAAGAAGAACTTACTAACTTTAACTAAGATAGGCATTGATTCTATAGCTAGATGTTCATATAACAAATGGACAAAAACAATGTACTATGATCTCAAAAATTTAGGAACAAAATCAAATTAAAAGTCGGAGTCTTATCTTGCCACCGTAGCTTAAAATACAACACAGTTATCTCCTCCTTATTGTTAAAATTAAAACAGTCGGAGTCTTATCTTGCCACCATAGCTTAAAATACAACACAGTTATCTCCTCCTTATTGTTAAAATTAAAACAGTCGGAGTCTTATCTTACCACCATAGCTTAAAATACAACACAGTTATCTCCCTTATTGTTAAAATTAAAACAGTCTGAGTCTTATCTTGCCACCGTAGCTTAAAATACAACACAGTTATCTCCTCCTTATTGTTAAAATTAAAACAGTCTGAGTCTTATCTTACCACCATAGCTTAAAATACAACAGTTATCTCCTCCTTATTGTTAAAATTAAAACAGTCGGAGTCTTATCTTACCACCATAGCTTAAAATACAACACAGTTATCTCCTCCTTATTGTTAAAATTAAAACAGTCGGAGTCTTATCTTGCCATCATAGCTTAAAATACAACACAGTTATCTCCTCCTTATTGTTAAAACTAAAACAGTCGGAGTCTTATCTTACCACCATAGCTTAAAATACAACACAGTTATCTCCTCCTTATTGTTAAAATTAAAACAGTCTGAGTCTTATCTTACCACCATAGCTTAAAATACAACACAGTTATCTCCCTTATTGTTAAAATTAAAACAGTCCGAGTCTTATCTTGCCACCGTAGCTTAAAATACAACACAGTTATCTCCTCCTTATTGTTAAAATTAAAACAGTCTGAGTCTTATCTTACCACCATAGCTTAAAATACAACACAGTTATCTCCTCCTTATTGTTAAAATTAAAACAGTCCGAGTCTTATCTTACCACCATAGCTTAAAATACAACACAGTTATCTCCTCCTTATTGTTAAAATTAAAACAGTCGGAGTCTTATCTTGCCATCATAGCTTAAAATACAACACAGTTATCTCCTCCTTATTGTTAAAACTAAAACAGTCTGAGTCTTATCTTACCACCATAGCTTAAAATACAACACAGTTATCTCCTCCTTATTGTTAAAATTAAAACAGTCTGGAGTCTTATCTTACTACCATAGCTTAAAATACAACACAGTTATCTCCTCCTTATTGTTAAAATTAAAACAGTCTGAGTCTTATCTTGCCACCGTAGCTTAAAATACAACACAGTTATCTCCTCCTTATTGTTAAAATTAAAACAGTCGGAGTCTTATCTTACCACCATAGCTTAAAATACAACACAGTTATCTCCCTTATTGTTAAAATTAAAACAGTCTGAGTCTTATCTTACCACCGTAGCTTAAAATACAACACAGTTATCTCCTCCTTATTGTTAAAACTAAAACAGTCCGAGTCTTATCTTGCCACCATAGCTTAAAATACAACACAGTTATCTCCTCCTTATTGTTAAAATTAAAACAGTCCGAGTCTTATCTTGCCACCATAGCTTAAAATACAACACAGTTATCTCCTCCTTATTGTTAAAATTAAAACAGTCTGAGTCTTATCTTACCACCGTAGCTTAAAATACAACACAGTTATCTCCTCCTTATTGTTAAAATTAAAACAGTCTGAGTCTTATCTTGCCACCGTAGCTTAAAATAAAACACAGTTATCTCCTCCTTATTATTAAAATTAAAACAGTGAGTCTTATCTTCCCACCATAGCTTAAAATACAACACAGTTATCTCCTCCTTATTGTTAAAATTAAAACAGTCCAAGTCTTATTTTACCACCATAGCATAAAATACAACAGTTATCTCCTCCTTATTGTTAAAATTAAAACAGTCGGAGTCTTATCTTACCACCATAGCTTAAAATATAACAGTCATCTCCTCCTTATTGTTAAAATTAAAACAGTCTGAGTCTTATCTTACCACCATAGCTTAAAATACAACACAGTTATCTCCTCCTTATTGTTAAAACTAAAACAGTCGGAGTCTTATCTTACCACCATAGCTTAAAATACAACACAGTTATCTCCTCCTTATTGTTAAAATTAAAACAGTCGGAGTCTTATCTTGCCACCGTAGCTTAAAATAAAACACAGTTATCTCCTTCTTATTATTAAAATTAAAACAGTGAGTCTTATCTTCCCACCATAGCTTAAAATACAACACAGTTATCTCCTCCTTATTGTTAAAATTAAAACAGTCTGAGTCTTATTTTACCACCATAGCATAAAATACAACAGTTATCTCCTCCTTATTGTTAAAATTAAAACAGTCCGAGTCTTATCTTACCACCATAGCTTAAAATACAACACAGTTATCTCCTCCTTATTGTTAAAATTAAAACAGTCGGAGTCTTATCTTACCACCATAGCTTAAAATATAACACAGTTATCTCCTCCTTATTGTTAAAATTAAAACAGTCTGAGTCTTATCTTCCCACCATAACTTAAAATACAACACAGTTATCTCCTCCTTATTGTTAAAATTAAAACAGTCAGAGTCTTATCTTACCACCATAGCTTAAAATACAACACAGTTATCTCCTCCTTATTGTTAAAACTAAAACAGTCTGAGTCTTATCTTGCCACCATAGCTTAAAATACAACACAGTTATCTCCTCCTTATTGTTAAAATTAAAAGTCGGAGTCTTATCTTGCCACCATAGCTTAAAATACAACACAGTTATCTCCTCCTTATTGTTAAAACTAAAACAGTCAGAGTCTTATCTTGCCACCGTAGCTTAAAGTAATTCTTTAATATTCCATTTTCTGTGAGACAAAAGTTGGCATAATGGAATAAACCATCTATCCCCCTTGAATGAGGAAGATATGCAGATTTACTCATCCTTAACAATTTTAGTTTCCTGAATGCATCGCGATGCACTTGAGAAGCAAAACTTTCTGTAGGTGAACAAATCTTTGTATCTGACCCCGCTATTGTACAGTCCATGTTTATGTTGTCCTTCATTTTTGTGATAGTAATTGTGGTCTTTTTGAGTGGAAGTGAATCTGTGCAGGTTTTTTATTGTTTGTTTATATAGGGGAAAGTTTGGGATCTCATTAACCGGTTTAACTCTGACACATGTTTGTGCCTGTTCAAAACTAGGACCTGGATTTCCAATGCCATATGTCATGGTCTTTTTGGTGTTCAATTGTTTCAGGTGAAATGTTGTTCGTTTTGTTGATATTGGTAGAATTGTTGACATCTTGATTAAAATATCCTTTTCACAATTTGTGCTGACAGGGTAAAAAAGTATTTATACCAAATGTCATGCCTTAAAATTCTACATTTTAATTTGTTCAATGGCTTTGAAGGGATGTACTCAAACATACAAATGCTGAGATGTTGATCAACACTAAATGATACAGATGTTCACAGAAGCTATGTCTAAGAGTGTGTTTAAAAAGCTGAGATGTTGATCAACACTAAATGATACAGATGTTCACAGAAGCTATGTCTAAGAGAGTGTGTTTAAAAAGCTGAGATGTTGATCAACACTAAATGATGCAGATGTTCACAGAAGCTATGTCTAAGAGAGTGTGTTTAAAAAGCTGAGATGTTGATCAACACTAAATGATACAGATGTTCACAGAAGTTATGTCTAAGAGAGTGTGTTTAAAAAGCTGAGATGTTGATCAACACTAAATGATGCAGATGTTCACAGAAACTATGTCTAAGAGAGTGTGTTTAAAAAGCTGAGATGTTGATCAACACTAAATGATGCAGATGTTCACAGAAGCTATGTCTAAGAGAGTGTGTTTAAAAAGCTGAGATGTTGATCAACACTAAATGATGCAGATGTTCACAGAAGCTATGTCTAAGAGAGTGTGTTTAAAAAGCTGAGATGTTGATCAACACTAAATGATGCAGATGTTCACAGAAGCTATGTCTAAGAGAGTGTGTTTAAAAAGCTGAGATGTTGATCAACACTAAATGATGCAGATGTTCACAGAAGCTATGTCTAAGAGAGTGTGTTTAAAAAGGTCAATGTTTCCTTCAAATTTTAGCTGTGCAGCTGCTTCAGGGTTAGAATTATGGTGTTTAATGGCACTTTCAACAATATTTCAGTTATATCTTGGCAGTCAGTTTTATTGGTGGAGGAAACCGGAGTACCCGGAGAAAACCACGGACCTGCCGATAGTCACTGACAAACTTTATCACAAAAGGTGGTATCGAAGACACCTTGCCATGAACATGTTTTCAACTCACAACTTTAGTGGTGATAGGCACTGATTGCAAAGGTAGTTGTAAAATCCAACTACCAGTAGTAAAATCCAACTACCAGTAGTAAAATCCAGCTACCAGTTGTAAAATCCAGCTACCAGTTGTAAAATCCAGCTACCAGTTGTAAAATCCAACTATCAGTAGTAAAATCCAACTACCAGTAGTAAAATCCAACTACCAGTTGTAAAATCCAACTACCAGTTGTAAAATCCAACTACCAGTTGTAAAATCCAGCTACCAGTTGTAAAATCCAGCTACCAGTTGTAAAATCCAGCTACCAGTTGTAAAATCCAACTATCAGTAGTAAAATCCAACTACCAGTAGTAAAATCCAACTACCAGTTGTAAAATCCAACTACCAGTTGTAAAATCCAACTACCAGTAGTAAAATCCAGCTACCAGTTGTAAAATCCAGCTACCAGTTGTAAAATCCAGCTACCAGTTGTAAAATCCAGCTACCAGTTGTAAAATCCAACTATCAGTAGTAAAATCCAACTACCAGTAGTAAAATCCAACTACCAGTTGTAAAATCCAACTACCAGTTGTAAAATCCAACTACCAGTAGTAAAATCCAGCTACCAGTTGTAAAATCCAACTACCAGTTGTAAAATCCAACTACCAGTAGTAAAATCCAGCTACCAGTTGTAAAATCCAACTACCAGTAGTAAAATCCAACTACCAGTAGTAAAATCCAACTACCAGTAGTAAAATCCAGCTACCAGTTGTAAAATCCAACTACCAGTTGTAAAATCCAACTACCAGTAGTAAAATCCAGCTACCAGTTGTAAAATCCAACTACCAGTAGTAAAATCCAGCTACCAGTTGTAAAATCCAACTACCAGTAGTAAAATCCAACTACCAGTAGTAAAATCCAACGACCAGTAGTAAAATCCAACTACCAGTAGTAAAATCCAACTACCAGTAGTAAAATCCAGCTACCAGTTGTAAAATCCAGCTACCAGTTGTAAAATCCAGCTACCAGTTGTAAAATCCAGCTACCAGTTGTAAAATCCAACTATCAGTAGTAAAATCCAACTACCAGTAGTAAAATCCAACTACCAGTTGTAAAATCCAACTACCAGTTGTAAAATCCAACTACCAGTAGTAAAATCCAGCTACCAGTTGTAAAATCCAGCTACCAGTTGTAAAATCCAGCTACCAGTTGTAAAATCCAACTATCAGTAGTAAAATCCAACTACCAGTAGTAAAATCCAACTACCAGTTGTAAAATCCAACTACCAGTTGTAAAATCCAACTACCAGTAGTAAAATCCAGCTACCAGTTGTAAAATCCAACTACCAGTTGTAAAATCCAACTACCAGTAGTAAAATCCAGCTACCAGTTGTAAAATCCAACTACCAGTAGTACAATCCAACTACCAGTAGTAAAATCCAACTACCAGTAGTAAAATCCAGCTACCAGTTGTAAAATCCAACTACCAGTTGTAAAATCCAACTACCAGTAGTAAAATCCAGCTACCAGTTGTAAAATCCAACTACCAGTAGTAAAATCCAGCTACCAGTTGTAAAATCCAACTACCAGTAGTAAAATCCAACTACCAGTAGTAAAATCCAACGACCAGTAGTAAAATCCAGCTACCAGTTGTAAAATCCAACTACCAGTAGTAAAATCCAACTACTAGTAGTAAAATCCAACTACCAGTAGTAAAATCCAACTACCAGTAGTAAAATCCAACTACCAGTAGTAAAATCCAACTACCAGTAGTAAAATCCAACTACCAGTTGTAAAATCCAACTACCAGTAGTAAAATCCAGCTACCAGTTGTAAAATCCAGCTACCAGTTGTAAAATCCAACTACCAGTTGTAAAATCCAACTACCAGTAGTAAAATCCAGCTACCAGTTGTAAAATCCAACTACCAGTAGTAAAATCCAGCTACCAGTTGTAAAATCCAACTATCAGTAGTAAAATCCAGCTACCAGTTGTAAAATCCAGCTACCAGTTGTAAAATCCAACTACCAGTTGTAAAATCCAACTACCAGTAGTAAAATCCAGCTACCAGTTGTAAAATCCAACTACCAGTAGTAAAATCCAACTACCAGTAGTAAAATCCAACGACCAGTAGTAAAATCCAGCTACCAGTTGTAAAATCCAACTACCAGTAGTAAAATCCAACTACTAGTAGTAAAATCCAACTACCAGTAGTAAAATCCAACTACCAGTAGTAAAATCCAACTACCAGTAGTAAAATCCAACTACCAGTAGTAAAATCCAATGACCAGTAGTAAAATCCAACTACCATACAATCACAACAATGACGATTTCAACACATAAACACATAGTCAAACAGGTCTGATGGGTTCATCAAATATTGGAAGGGTGTTGGGTAGACTATAAAGTTTGAAGAGAAATGTGACTGCAAACACATCTTAAGATTCAGTTACAACAATGTTTTTTTTTTAAATTTTCTCATTAATTTTGCTTCTTTATTTAATGGCATACATTACTTCTAGATTTACTTGTTATAATGCTACGTATTGTTCTGACTGTCTATATGAGAATCTGATCTGTCAATGATTTTACCAGACAATACATCTTCTATGATCCTAGATAGTCGCTCCTGTTTCTTCTGCGTAGACATATCTTTTAAAAGTTCAACAGGATCAAACGCTTCATTAATGGAATCTTTCATTGTCAGAACAAGATAACTAATACGACAACGACTACACGAATCATTGAGATACGTCAAGAACTGGGTAACGTGAGAGTTGTGGTGTGTATCTTCTTCATCAGAATCGCTATCAATCATCTAAAATGACATAGAATAAAAACATCTAAAGAGACAAGGTCATCGACAATAACACAGAATAAAAACATCTAAAAAGACAAGGTCATCCACAATAACATAGAATAAAAACATCTAAAAAGACAAGGTCATCGACAATAACATAGAATAAAAACATCTAAAAAGACAAGGTCATCGACAATAAAAAGACAGGTCATCCACAATAACATGGAATAAAAACATCTAAAAAGACAAGGTCATCCACAATAACATAGAATAAAAACATCTAAAAAGACAAGGTCATCGACAATAAAAAGACAAGGTCATCCACAATAACATAGAATAAAAACATCTAAAAAGACAGGTCATCCACAATAATATAGAATAAAAACATCTAAAAAGACAAGGTCATCCACAATAACATAGAATAAAGACATCTAAAAAGACAAGGTCATCCACAATAACATAGAATAAAGACATCTAAAAAGACAAGGTCATCCACAATAACATAGAATAAAAACATCTAAAAAGACAAGGTCATCGACAATAACATAGAATAAAAACATCTAAAAAGACAAGGTCATCCACAATAACATAGAATAAAGACATCTAAAAAGACAAAGTCATCGACAATAACATAGAATAAAGACATCTAAAAAGACAAGGTCATCGACAATAACATAGAATAAAAACATCTAAAAAGACAAGGTCATCCACAATAACATAGAATAAAAACATCTAAAAAGACAAGGTCATCGACAATAAAAAGACAAGGTCATCCACAATAATATAGAATAAAAACATCTAAAAAGACAAAGTCATCCACAATAACATAGAATAAAGACATCTAAAAAGACAAGGTCATCCACAATAACATAGAATAAAGACATCTAAAAAGACAAGGTCATCCACAATAACATAGAATAAAAACATCTAAAAAGACAAGGTCATCGACAATAACATAGAATAAAAACATCTAAAAAGACAAGGTCATCCACAATAACATAGAATAAAGACATCTAAAAAGACAACGTCATCGACAATAACATAGAATAAAGACATCTAAAAAGACAAGGTCATCGACAATAACATAGAATAAAAAAGTCAAGTTTCAAAATGTTTCTCCATATTTTACGAAGACAAGATGATAAGCTGCATTTTATTGTAAATAATCACAGCAAAGCCCAACAAAAAATGGAAAATATAATCAATTTGAGGAATACTACCTATATATATATATCTATGTCCACTCTGTACCGCATCAGTGTTGTAATGGTTAGCGTGTTCACCTAAAGTGTTTCAAATCGTCTGCTCGAGGCTCGATTGGGTCAAACCAAAGACTATTAAATTGGTATTTGTTGCTTCTCTGCTAAGCACGCAGCATTAAAGACTGGTTGGCTCGGAATCAGGATAATGTGTCAGAGTGTGGCGACATGTTTATCCGCAGACTAGCACTACAAAAATCCAACTAAGCGTATTAGTCTAGTACAAAGCGGAGCTCATCATCATCATCTCAATGTTCTCACTATGATATAGCTGAACAATTGCTGAGTTGGCATTAAACAACAATCACACACTCACTCTGTCAACTGTATAGATATCAAGAGTTTCCTTTTCAAAGGGAGATAACTCAAATTAAACTCTTTATCATGCCAGAAACTCAAATTTCAACATGTTTTTTTATATTTTCATCTTTAAAGATGGTGGTTATGTTTCTGTTGTTTGTAAAGTCTACAATAAAATCTTCATAGTTTGATGTTATTCTATAGACTAACATAAAATTGAAGTGATAATTCCAGGGCTTTCAATATTTTTCAAGTCTACCAGTATTTCACTATTTGCAGGTGGTACTTTTTATTAAAATTTGAACAATTTTCATGAATATCTTATACAACATTCTTTAAAATGAGGAGGTATCAAAAACCATTTTAGGCTGGTAAAAGTACCTGGTACCACCCCTTATTGAAAGACCTGTTAATTCTATAATATATTTTATATTTACCATTTGTAATGTAAACATATAATCATAAACAAATCCTTGAATAATTTGGTAAAGAATTTCTAAATGTTGTGATTCTTTGGCATCTCTACATTTGACTTTCTTCAGTCTGTCACTATTGTCCTTTGATTCTTGGTCAGTTTCAGTTTCTACATCTTTCTTTTTGTCACATTTAGAATCTGTCTTTTTATCATCACCATCATCACCTGATGCATCCGTTTGTTCTGATTGGTCCTGTGAAGACTTTTTAATTTCTTGTAACCATGGATACAAAGGTTCCAATATCTTTAAAAACACTCTGATTAATGTTTCATCTAAAAGTAAAAATCAAACATGGAATCTAAACAGAAATCTAATTAAACAGGAAAAAATTGCTAAAAAGTTAGAGATGCATAAAATTCATCCAAGTGTAGAAATGTTCTGGTTTAAAGATAACTAACAGATTAACTATTACAGTATTCCCTTCCTCTTATAAAGCTAAACCTTCTGGAATGAAAAAAGTGGCCTGATAAGAGTGGATGTCTCTCTTAAGGGGGACAAACAAGTGGCCTTATAAGAGGGGAGGTGTCTCTTAAGGGGGACAAAAAAGTGGCCTTATAAGAGGGGAGGTCTCTCTTAAGGGGGACAAAACAGTGGCCTTATAAGAGTGGATATCTCTCTTAAGGGGGACAAACTAGAGGTTCAGCACTGAGGTGAACCTGTGTCGCTCACCTTTCATTCTGCTTTGAGGAAACTTAACACAGAACCTTCCATAGGTGCTTCTCACCAAATTTCAGCTCATTTTGGCCAAGCAGTTTCAGAGAAGAAGATTTTTAGAAATTGATCAATCAGAAACAAGAATTGTCTGTGGTGGCCATGTTTGTACATGGATCGGGACGAAATTAGCACTCTTTATAGAGGACCGCACATACATGCTTCCTACCAAGTTTCGGTTCATTTGGCCATGCGTTTTCAGAGGAGAAGAATTTTAAAATCAGTCAATCAGAAACAAGAGTCGCCTGTGGTGGCCATGCTTGTTAATGGATCGGGACGAAATGAGCAATCTTTACAGAGGACCTTCCATAGATGCTTCCTACCAAGTTTCGGTTCATTTGGCCAAGCGGGTTCAGAGGAGAAGATTAAAAAAAATCTGCATAGAGATAAAAGCATTTTGAATACAGATATCTATATTTAAACAAGAGTTATCTTTCTTTTCACAGAAGATATTTTAGAAATCAACCAATCTGAAACAAGAAATGCCTATGGCGGCCATGTTTGTTAACTAATCAGGACAAAATGAGCAGTCTTTATAGAGGACCTTCCATAGATGCTTCCTACCAAGGTTCGGTTCATTTGGACAAGCGATTTCAGATGAGAAGATTTTTTAAAACCGTCTATCAGAAACAAGAATTGCCTGTGGCGGCCATGTTTATTAATGGATCGGGACGAAATGAGCATTCTTTATAGAGGACCTTCCATAGATACTTCCTACCAAGTTTCAGTTCATTTGGCTAAGGGGTTTCAGAGGAGAAGATTAAAATGTGAAAATTTAACGGACGATAGACGACGGACGCCAAGTGATGGCAAAAGCTCACATTGCCTTTGGCAAGGCGAGCTAAAAAAGTGGCCTTATAAGAGTGGATATCTCTCTTAAGGGTGACAAAAAAGTGGGTCTTATAAGAGTGGATGTCTCTCTTAAGGGGGACAAAAAAGTGGCCTTATAAGAGTGGATGTCTCTCTTAAGGGGGACAACAAAGTGGCCTTATAAGAGTGGATGTCTCTCTTAAGGGTGACAAAAAAGTGGCCTTATAAGAGTGGATGTCTCTCTTAAGGGGGACAAAAAAGTGGCCTTATAAGAGTGGATGTCTCTCTTAAGGGTGACAAAAAAAGTGGCCTTATAAGAGTGGATGTCTCTCTTAAGGGGGACAAAAAAGTGGCCTTACAAGAGTGGATGTCTCTCTTGGGGGGGACAAAAAAGTGGCCTTATAAGAGTGGATGTCTCTCTTAGGGGGGACAAAAAAGTGGCCTTATAAGAGTGGATGTCTCTCTTAGGGAGGACAAAAAAGTGGCCTTATAAGAGTGGATGTCTCTCTTAAGGGTGACAAAAAAGTGGCCTTATAAGAGTGGATGTCTCTCTTAGGGGGGACAAAAAAGTGGCCTTATAAGAGTGGATGTCTCTCTTAGGGGGGACAAAAAAGTGGCCTTATAAGAGTGGATGTCTCTCTTAAAGGGGACAACAAAGTGGCCTTATAAGAGTGGATGTCTCTCTTAAGGGGGACAAAAAAGTGGCCTTATAAGAGTGGATGTCTCTCTTAAGGGGGACAAAAAAGTGGCCTTATAAGAGTGGATGTCTCTCTTAAGGGGGACAAAAAAGTGGCCTTATAAGAGTGGATGTCTCTCTTAAGGGGGACAAAAAAGTGGCCTTATAAGAGTGGATGTCTCTCTTAAGGGGGACAAAAAAGTGGCCTTATAAGAGTGGATGTCTCTCTTAAGGGGGACAAAAAAGTGGCCTTATAAGAGTGGATGTCTCTCTTAAGGGGGACAAAAAAGTGGCCTTATAAGAGTGGATGTCTCTCTTAAGGGGGACAAAAAAGTGGCCTTATAAGAGTGGATGTCTCTCTTAAGGGGGACAAAAAAGTGGCCTTATAAGAGTGGATGTCTCTCTTAAGGGGGACAAAAAAGTGGCCTTATAAGAGTGGATGTCTCTCTTAAGGGGGACAAAAAAGTGGCCTTATAAGAGTGGATGTCTCTCTTAAGGGGGACAACAAAGTGGCCTTATAAGAGTGGATGTCTCTCTTAGGGGGACAAAAAAGTGGCCTTATAAGAGTGGATGTCTCTCTTAAGGGGGACAAAAAAGTGGCCTTATAAGAGTGGATGTCTCTCTTAAGGGGGACAAAAAAGTGGCCTTATAAGAGTGGATGTCTCTCTTAAGGGGGACAAAAAAGTGGCCTTATAAGAGTGGATGTCTCTCTTAAGGGGGACAAAAAAGTGGCCTTATAAGAGTGGATGTCTCTCTTAAGGGGGACAAAAAAGTGGCCTTATAAGAGTGGATGTCTCTCTTAAGGGGGACAAAAAAGTGGCCTTATAAGAGTGGATGTCTCTCTTAAGGGGGACAAAAAAGTGGCCTTATAAGAGTGGATGTCTCTCTTAAGGGGGACAAAAAAGTGGCCTTATAAGAGTGGATGTCTCTCTTAAGGGGGACAAAAAAGTGGCCTTATAAGAGTGGATGTCTCTCTTAAGGGGGACAAAAAAGTGGCCTTATAAGAGTGGATGTCTCTCTTAAGGGGGACAACAAAGTGGCCTTATAAGAGTGGATGTCTCTCTTAGGGGGACAAAAAAGTGGCCTTATAAGAGTGGATGTCTCTCTTAAGGGGGACAAAAAAGTGGCCTTATAAGAGTGGATGTCTCTCTTAAGGGGGACAAAAAAGTGGCCTTATAAGAGTGGATGTCTCTCTTAAGGGTGACAAAAAAGTGGCCTTATAAGAGTGGATGTCTCTCTTAAGGGGGACAAAAAAGTGGCCTTATAAGAGTGGATGTCTCTCTTAAGGGTGACAAAAAAGTGGCCTTATAAGAGTGGATGTCTCTCTTAAGGGGGACAAAAAAGTGGCCTTATAAGAGTGGATGTCTCTCTTAGGGGGGACAAAAAAGTGGCCTTATAAGAGTGGATGTCTCTCTTAGGGGGGACAAAAAAGTGGCCTTATAAGAGTGGATGTCTCTCTTAGGGAGGACAAAAAAGTGGCCTTATAAGAGTGGATGTCTCTCTTAAGGGTGACAAAAAAGTGGCCTTATAAGAGTGGATGTCTCTCTTAGGGGGGACAAAAAAGTGGCCTTATAAGAGTGGATGTCTCTCTTAAAGGGGACAACAAAGTGGCCTTATAAGAGTGGATGTCTCTCTTAAGGGGGACAAAAAAGTGGCCTTATAAGAGTGGATGTCTCTCTTAAGGGGGACAAAAAAGTGGCCTTATAAGAGTGGATGTCTCTCTTAAGGGGGACAAAAAAGTGGCCTTATAAGAGTGGATGTCTCTCTTAAGGGGGACAAAAAAGTGGCCTTATAAGAGTGGATGTCTCTCTTAAGGGGGACAAAAAAGTGGCCTTATAAGAGTGGATGTCTCTCTTAAGGGTGACAAAAAAGTGGCCTTATAAGAGTGGATGTCTCTCTTAAGGGGGACAAAAAAGTGGCCTTATAAGAGTGGATGTCTCTCTTAAGGGGGACAAAAAAGTGGCCTTATAAGAGTGGATGTCTCTCTTAAGGGGGACAAAAAAGTGGCCTTATAAGAGTGGATGTCTCTCTTAAAGGGGACAAAACAGTGGCCTTATAAGAGTGGATGTCTCTCTTAGGGGGGACAAAAAAGTGGCCTTATAAGAGTGGATGTCTCTCTTAAGGGGGACAAAAAAGTGGCCTTATAAGAGTGGATGTCTCTCTTAAGGGGGACAACAAAGTGGCCTTATAAGAGTGGATGTCTCTCTTAGGGGGACAAAAAAGTGGCCTTATAAGAGTGGATGTCTCTCTTAAGGGGGACAAAAAAGTGGCCTTATAAGAGTGGATGTCTCTCTTAGGGGGGACAAAAAAGTGGTCTTATAAGAGTGGATGTCTCTCTTAAGGGCGACAAAAAAGTGGGTCTTATAAGAGTGGATGTCTCTCTTAAGGGGGGACAAAAAAGTGGCCTTATAAGAGTGGATGTCTCTCTTAAGGGTGACAAAAAAGTGGTCTTATAAGAGTGGATGTCTCTCTTAAGGGGAAAAAAAAAGTGGCCTTATAAGAGTGGATGTCTCTCTTAAGGGCGACAAAAAAGTGGCCTTATAAGAGTGGATGTCTCTCTTAAGGGGAACAAAAAAGTGGCCTTATAAGAGTGGATGTCTCTCTTAAGGGGGGCAAAAAAAGTGGCCTTATAAGAGTGGATGTCTCTCTTAAGGGGGACAAAAAAGTGGCCTTATAAGAGTGGATGTCTCTCTTAAGGGGGACAAAAAAGTGGCCTTATAAGAGTGGATGTCTCTCTTAGGGGGGACAAAAAAGTGGCCTTATAAGAGTGGATGTCTCTCTTAAGGGGGACAAAAAAGTGGCCTTATAAGAGTGGATGTCTCTCTTAGGGGGGACAAAAAAGTGGCCTTATAAGAGTGGATGTCTCTCTTAAGGGGGACAACAAAGTGGCCTTATAAGAGTGGATGTCTCTCTTAGGGGGGACAAAAAAGTGGCCTTATAAGAGTGGATGTCTCTCTTAAGGGGGACAAAAAAGTGGCCTTATAAGAGTGGATGTCTCTCTTAGGGGGGACAAACAAGTGGCCTTATAAGAGTGGATGTCTCTCTTAAGGGGGACATATAAGAGAGGGGACTACTTATAAGAGGGGGGTTACTGTACTATAATAGATCATATCTCACTAACTTCAAATCCTACATTGAGGAGTCAGAAACTAGGTCAGGACGAGATCATTTCTTTTGTAATAGTACTTGTAAGACATTCTTACCAGTAATTACCTTGACATGTAGACAGGTGAATGTACATGTAAATTATCACTTTATTATTAACTTTCTTAAAATAGAATTATAAAAATAGCATGGAATCCATACAAATAAATACAGTTGTAATGTTGTTCTAGTACATAGCTAATGTAATAATACTATTTAGTCAACATTTTAGTAAGTGATTGGATGCATACTCAACCAAAGGGAGACAAATCAAATACTTCAAATATGATGTTATATTACACCAGTCCCCCTCTTATAATGCCACTCCCACCAAAGGCCACCCCTCTTATCAGTATTTAACAGTATAATCACATCCTCAAAAACTTTACAAGAATACATCACTTGTACTTAAAAAAATTATTAGTCCCAGATATGTATTAGGGAATAGTGAGGAAAACAAACTACCCATAAGCCATATATAATCCTTAGCCATCATTGTAAGCATATTACCTTTAATAAGTTTGCTAGAGGTTTCTTCGTTGGCTGAGAAGAGGATGTTGAGGACAGATAATGCTGAAGCTATACAAGCTTCACGATCCTCGATACCAACGATTTCATCATCACAAATATTGTTGAGGTATTTCATTAGAGGCTGTACAATAGCTGCAGCACATGAAACTGAAACACAATAATACTATGTTCATACGAAAATATTATTATGATCGTACTAAAATATTATTATGGTCGTACTAAATAATTACTATGTCATACTAAAATATTATTATGGCCCTACTAAATAATTACTATGTCATACTAAAATATTATTATGGTCGTACTAAATAATTACTATGTCATACTAAAATATTATTATGGTCGTATTAAATAATTACTATGTCATACTAAAATATTATTATGGTCGTATTAAATAATTACTATGTCATACTAAAATATTATTATGGTCGTACTAAATAATTACTATGTCATACTAAAATATTATTATGGTCCTACTAAATAATTACTATGTCATACTAAAATATTATTATGGTCGTACTAAATAATTACTATGTCATACTAAAATATTATTATGGTCGTACTAAATAATTACTATGTCATACTAAAATATTATTATGGTCCTACTAAATAATTACTATGTCATACTAAAATATTATTATGGTCCTACTAAATAATTACTATGTCATACTAAAATATTATTATGGTTGTACTAAATAATTACTATGCCATACAAAAATATTATTATGGTCGTACTAACTAATTACTATGTCATACTAAAATATTATTATGGTCCTACTAAATAATTACTATATCATACTAAAATATTATTATGGTCCTACTAAATAATTACTATGTCATATTAAAATATTATTATGGTCATACTAAATAATTACTATGTCATACTAAACTATTATTAAGGTTGTACTAAATAATTACTATGTCATACTAAAATATTATTATGGTCGTACTAAATAATTACTATGTCATACTAAAATATTATTATGGTCGTACTAAATAATTACTATGTCATACTAAAATATTATTATGGTCGTACTAAATAATTACTATGTCATACTAAAATATTATTATGGTTGTACTAAATAATTACTATGTCATACTAAAATATTATTATGGTCCTACTAAATAATTACTATGTCATACTAAAATATTATTATGGTTGTACTAAATAATTACTATGTCATACAAAAATATTATTATGGTCATACTAACTAATTACTATGTCATACTAAAATATTATTATGGTCCTACTAAATAATTACTATGTCATACTAAAATATAATTATGGTCCTACTAAATAATTACTATGTCATACTAAAATATTATTATGGTCGTACTAAATAATTACTATGTCATACTAAACTATTATTAAGGTTGTACTAAATAATTATTATGTCATACTAAACTATTATTAAGGTTGTACTAAATAATTACTATGTCATACTAAACTATTATTAAGGTCGCACTAAAATATTATTAAGGTCGTACTAAATAATTACTATGTCATACTAAACTATTATTAAGGTCGTACTAAATAATTACTATGTCATACTAAACTATTATTAAGGTTGTACTAAATAATTACTATGTCATACTAAACTATTATTAAGGTTGTACTAAATAATTACTATGTCATACTAAACTATTATTAAGGTTGTACTAAATAATTACTATGTTCATACTAAACTATTATTAAGGTTGTACTAAATAATTACTATGTCATACTAAACTATTATTAAGGTTGTACTAAATAATTACTATGTCATACTAAACTATTATTAAGGTTGTACTAAATAATTACTATGTCATACTAAACTATTATTAAGGTTGTACTAAATAATTACTATGTCATACTAAACTATTATTAAGGTTGCACTAAATAATTACTATGTCATACTAAACTATTATTAAGATCGTACTAAATAATTACTATGTCATACTAAACTATTATTAAGGTTGTACTAAATAATTACTATGTTCATACTAAACTATTATTAAGGTTGTACTAAATAATTACTATGTCATATTAAACTATTATTAAGGTTGTACTAAATAATTACTATGTCATACTAAACTATTATTAAGGTTGTACTAAATAATTACTATGTCATACTAAACTATTATTAAGGTAGATGTATATTGTATATAACAAAACAATTCTTTTTCTTGTATTGTTATTTCTTAAATAAGTTTTAAAGATGTACTGAGGTTCCTCCATTCAGACCCCCTACTTGTCCCTCCCCATAGAGGAGGCACTTTATTTATATAAATCTGAATCTTGTCTTCCCAAGAATCATCTCTGCCAAGCTTGGTTCAGTTTAGTTGTAATATTTTGTAGGAAAAGAATAAAATGGGAAAACTCTTAACAATGTGGCACGACAAGTGAGACTAAAAACTCACTTCCTCTCACCCCTTGAGACTAAAAACTCACTTCTTCTCACCCCTTGAGACTAAAAACTCACTTCTTCTCTCCCCTTGAGACTAAAAACTCACTTCTTCTCACCCCTTGAGACTAAAAACTCACTTCTTCTCACCCCTTAAGACTAAAAACTCACTTCTTCTCTCCCCTTGAGACTAAAAACTCACTTCTCTCCCCTTGAGACTAAAAACTCACTTCTTCTCACCCCTTGAGACTAAAAAGTCACTTCTTCTCACCCCTTGAGACTAAAAACTCACTTCTTCTCTCCCCTTGAGACTAAAAACTCACTTCTTCTCTCTCCTTGAGACTAAAAACTCACTTCTGCTCACCACTTGAGACTAAAACTCACTTCTTCTCACCCCTTGAGACTAAAAACTCACTTCTTCTCCCCTTGAGACTAAAAACTCACTTCTTCTCACCCCTTGAGACTAAAAAGTCACTTCTTCTCACCCCTTGACTTGAGACTAAAAACTCACTTCTTCTCTCCCCTTGAGACTAAAAACTCACTTCTTCTCTCCCCTTGAGACTAAAAACTCACTTCTTCTCTCCCCTTGAGACTAAAAACTCACTTCTGCTCACCACTTGAGACTAAAACTCACTTCTTCTCACCCCTTGAGACTAAAAACTCACTTCTTCTCTCCCCTTGAGACTAAAAACTCACTTCTTCTCTCCCCTTGAGACTAAAAACTCACTTCTTCTCTCCCCTTGAGACTAAAAACTCACTTCTTCTCTCCCTTTGAGACTAAAAACTCACTTCTTCTCACCCCTTGACTTGAGACTAAAAACTCACTTCTTCTCACCCATTGAGATTAAAAACTCACTTCTTCTAACATGTCAATATTTGTTTATATTGAGAAAATATATAGAGTGCTCTCCCTGGTTAGGTAACTAACGTAAATAAAAATAATTACCTCCCTTTGACCAACGTCAAATAACTTTTTTACAGGCATTTATCGCTGTTGTAGTAGCATTTATAATATATTTATAAAATACATTTTGTATTTTATTGTGAAATACAGTAAAAATACTGCCAAGACACTATAAATTGACAATTTGATTTAACAATGGAAAACAATTTTGCGGCGAAAACGGCGTGTAGCCTGTCTTACCCTGAAGCCGGGGTAAGATAGAAAAATCTTTTTCACCTAAATTAACGGACTACTTTATCCAAGGGGTGAGAAATTTTCTATCTCACCCAGGCCCCTAGGTAAGACAAGCTACACAAGATTTTCTATCTTACCCAGGCCCCTGGGTAAGACAAGCTACACAAGCATCTTCCCGAAAATTGTTTTTCATTGCTGAAGTAAATTGTCAATGTATCAACAATATACATCCGTGTCTCGGCAGTATTTTATATGCATTTCATAATCAAATACATAGACCGTATACTTTAATACTACTACAACAGCAATAAATACCTATAAAATTTATTTGACCCACATTTCACATTTTCTGGAACTACTTTTTTTAGAATCGGTCAAAGGGAGGCAATTTTTTATTAACAAAAAGTAAAAAAACATTGACATGATAGAAAGGGGTCAAACACCGTGAAAGGTGCAAGATAGTAAAATCTGAGACACTCTCATGTAAGATATAAATCGTACCCTCGGGTGTCTCAGATTTTACAGTCTTCCACCTCTCCCAGTGTTAGATCATATATGTCTTTAGCAAAGAGAGCTGAAAATGCTTGAAAAATAAGCAAACAAACTAGATAACCATGGCAACAATTACACTAATGAGATTGCATCAAATGTTGTAAATATTCTTATTTTACATAGATTAAAATACTATTTCAAACATAAGTAATCGTGTTTTTTTAGCAAAACATACCTAATGATTCAGCTCCCTTATCTGTTGTTGATAGCAACTGTAATATATGAAGGTATATCTCTAATGGCTGACTGTGGCTCAAACTGAAAAATATACAATTTCATCAGTGAACAGAAGTAACCAATTTTCTGTTCTTCCAGTTTTTCAGTCTTTTCTAGTTTTTATCCTCACGTTTAATATTGTATTAGTATCTAGGAAGTTTGAACACCTATGTATAAGTAAAATGAGGGATAATCTTGGTTATTTCATGTTTGTTGATTAATATCCACTCAGTTCATGTAGTTTCCTCATATCTGTGTCTGTCCCCATGGCAACAGTTGTGTGTCTCCGGAAACAGTAAACTTATAATCCTCATAATAGTCAATAAGTGTATAATATTTCTAATTGCTGACTTTAGATTTCCACTTTAAAACTGTATACATAAAAGGCGAATTAATTAAACGTGGTCAGGGTGTTTTGTTTTTATCCTTCACTTATCAGAAACATTTCAGGTCGAAAATATAGGCCATTCTTACTTATTTGTTTTATGTACTTTTTCATCGTTTTTTTCATTGTTTTGATATTTTTACCTTTTAACTGTTTAATAAATGACATTCAATGCGTTTTTGTAATACATCTTTCTAGCCATCTCACAACGTATTTTTTGTTTATATATCTTAACCAATCACAATAGACAAGACATAAATCTCATGTATCATCCTACATATATCTTAACCAATCACAACAGACAAGACATAAATCTCATGTATAATCCCATGCACATATCTTAACCAATCACAATAAACAAGCCAAAAATCTCATGTATAATCCTATATATATCTTAACCAATCACAACAGACAAGACATAAATATCATGTATAATCCCATGTATATATATCTAACCAATCACAACAGACAAGACATAAATCTCATGTATAATCCTATATATATATCTTAACCAATCACAACAGACAAGACATAAATCTCATGTATAATCCTACATATATCTTAACCAATCACAACAGACAAGACATAAATATCATGTATAATTCTATATATATATCTTAACCAATCACAACAGACAAGACATAAATCTCATGTATAATCCTATATATATATATATCTTAACCAATCACAACAGACAAGACATAAATCTCATGTATAATCCTATATATATATATATCTTAACCAATCACAACAGACAAGACATAAATCTCATGTATAATCCTATATATATCTTATCCAATCACAACAGACAAGACATAAATCTCATGTATAATCCTATATATATCTTAACCAATCACAACAGACAAGACATAAATATCATGTATAATCCCATGTATATATATTTAACGAATCACAACAGACAAGACATAAATCTCATGTATAATCCTATATCTTAACCAATCACAACAGATAAGACATAAATCTCATGTATAATCCTATATATATTAACCAATCACAACAGTAAAGACATAAATCTCATGCATAATCATATATATATATCTTAACCAATCACAACAGACAAGACATAAATCTCATGTATAATCCTACATATATCTTAACCAATCACAACAGACAAGACATAAATATCATGTATAATTCTATATATATATCTTAACCAATCACAACAGACAAGACATAAATCTCATGTATAATCCTATATATATATATATCTTAACCAATCACAACAGACAAGACATAAATCTCATGTATAATCCTATATATATATATATCTTAACCAATCACAACAGACAAGACATAAATCTCATGTATAATCCTATATATATCTTATCCAATCACAACAGACAAGACATAAATCTCATGTATAATCCTATATATATCTTTACCAATCACAACAGACAAGACATAAATATCATGTATAATCCCATGTATATATATTTAACGAATCACAACAGACAAGACATAAATCTCATGTATAATCCTATATCTTAACCAATCACAACAGATAAGACATAAATCTCATGTATAATCCTATATATATTAACCAATCACAACAGTAAAGACATAAATCTCATGCATAATCATATATATATATATATATATATATATATATATATATATATATATATATATATATATATATATATATATATATTAACCAATCACAACAGACAAGACATAAATCTCATGTATAATCCTACATATATCTTAACCAATCACAACAGACAAGACATAAATATCATGTATAATCCTATATATATATCTTAACCAATCACAACAGACAAGACATAAATCTCATGTATAATCCTATATATATCTTATCCAATCACAACAGACAAGACATAAATCTCATGTATAATCCTATATATATATATATATATATATATATATATATCTTAACCAATCACAACAGACCAGACATAAATCTCATGTATAATCCTATATATATCTTATCCAATCACAACAGACAAGACATAAATATCATGTATAATCCCATGAATATATATTTAACGAATCACAACAGACAAGACATAAATCTCATGTATAATCCTATATCTTAACCAATCACAACAGATATGACATAAATCTCATGTATAATTCTATATATATTAACCAATCACAACAGTAAAGACATAAATCTCATGCATAATCCTATATATATATATATATATATATATCTTAACCAATCACAACAGACAAGACATAAATCTCATGTATAATCCTACATATATCTTAACCAATCACAACAGACAAGACATAAATATCATGTATAATCCTATATATATATCTTAACCAATCACAACAGACAAGACATAAATCTCATGTATAATCCTATATATATCTTAACCAATCACAACAGACAAGACATAAATATCATGTATAATCTCAAGTATATATATCTAACCAATCACAACAGACAAGACATAAATCTCATGTATAATCCTATATATATCTTATCCAATCACAACAGACAAGACATAAATCTCATGTATAATCCTATATATATCTTAACCAATCACAACAGACAAGACATAAATCTCATGTATAATCCTATATATATCTTAACCAATCACAACAGACAAGACATAAATCTCATGTATAATCCTATATTTATATCTTATCCAATCACAACAGACAAGACATAAATCTCATGTATAATCCTATATATATCTTAACCAATCACAACAGACAAGACATAAATCTCATGTATAATCCTATATATATCTTAACCAATCACAACAGACAAGACATAAATCTCATGTATAATCCTATATATATATCTAACCAATCACAACAGACAAGACATAAATCTCATGTATAATCCTATATATATCTTATCCAATCACAACAGACAAGACATAAATCTCATGTATAATCCTATATATATATATATTAACCAATCACAACAGACAAGACATAACTCTCATGTATAATCCTATATATATATCTTAACCAATCACAACAGACAAGACATAAATCTCATGTATAATCCAATATACAGTCAAACCTGTCTTAGGCGGTCACTCATGGGGAATGTCAAAAGTGACCTCTCAAGAGAGGTGACCTCTTAAAAGAAGTTCAGTAAAAACGGACCAAAGTTGTCATCAGATGGATTGCCAAGCACTTTCACGTAATACATTTTGTACATGTATTTATGGATGTAAATGAACATAAGTTATGCTGAATAATGTAGTTCAAAGTTTATTTTTTAAATGCATATGCATTAACGTTTACACATACATTTGTCTGTATGTAAATAAACAGTGCGATAGATCGTAAGTAACCCGGTGTCGAGTATAAAATACCAATGCGGATCGATAAAAATCTGAAGCGTCCCCGTGCATTTCAATGAATTTTGAATGGCCAACCTTCGCATATATCCCGGGATATATGAACATATTAAATACGAGAGCTAGGATTTTATGCAACAGAAATGAGAAAATAATAAATCAAAAGTTCTTTCTGCTGAAAGTATCTTCGGACAAAAAGTTTGGTCAACATTTCTCATAGCACAGTCGGATTTCGCTCACTTTCCAATGGGCCATTGTTGTTTGTTATTGAACGAAATTAAAGTTTCTTTAAAAACCGTAATGTATTACTTTTCAACAAAATCACTTTCAAAATACTTAACGGCCACTTTTCCCACTTTGCATTTTCTAATAGCTTCATGTTTCTAATTTAACGTTAAAATACGGCTTTGAAACATCTCGTCTCCGACAAACTTTTATTGCACCTGTTTTCATAAAGACTATTTTAATGAGCCACAATGAACACTGTTTACACCTATTCAATTGTTTATTAGGATCTCTTTTTATCTATGTTTATTTAACATTTAAATTACCAACTCAATTAGTTGTATTTCCCTTCGGCGATTATTTATCTTAAAAGTAACCGTATCACGTGATCGATCGTACACATTATGTCATGTGATAAGATGTCCAAAATGGCCGTTATTAGAAGACGATCTCACAATTCACGCATGAAATAGGTGACCGTTGAAAAGAGTTAAATTATATAGTAATATTAGTTGGGCGGGTCTCAAAGTGACTGTTAGACAAGACATAAATCTCATGTATAATCCTATATCTTAACCAATCACAACAGACAAGACATAAATCTCATGTATAATCCTATATATATCTTATCCAATCACAACAGACAAGACATAAATCTCATGTATAATCCTATATATATCTTATCCAATCACAACATACAGGACATAAATCTCATGTATAATCCCATGTATATATATCTAACCAATCACAACAGACAAGACATAAATCTCATGTATAATCCCATGTATATATATCTAACCAATCACAACAGACAAGACATAATTCTCATGTATAATCCTATATTATTAACCAATCACAATCATGATTGTTTTTACCCTATTTGTTTAATAGCCTCCAGCAAAGCATGTATAAATTCTGATGTTGCCCAGCTCTCACAGATATCATCCTGTAGGTCTAATAGTACGTCTATCAAATCTCCTGTGTTCCTTAACAGATCAACTGTAACAAAATATAATGAAAACGTAAATAAAAAAACAACACTTTATTAGACTGTTAGCAATACTTCATACAAACTAATTCTCAACTGACGAAGGTGAAACATTGAACTTAAAATACATACATTGTCAAGCTAGCTAAATAAAATTTAACAGTTATGATATAATCATTGTCTGTAACCAAGGACTGATAACACTTTGATATTTTCCATTCATCACCTGTGGGTCACTTAAAACAAATACATTTATTTCAGAGTTGTCCGGTTACTGATTCAGCATTTAGAAGTTGCTCTAGCAACTTAACATGACTCAAATTTTACGATTGATCAATAGCCGGTAGGTCACAAAAACACATTTTTTAATATAAAACCATGTTTTTTCATTTACCATCCAAATAAAGTCATCAGTGTAATTTTCTGGTCCAGCAGATTGTAATATTAGTACAAATAATATCCCTCCTCCAAGCCAGTGGAGCCAATCACATTCCAGATGAATAATTCATGACTTTTTCTGTATGTTGACCTACATGTGATGAGTGGAGAGTGTCAGAGTCAGAGATGAAAGTGCTCAGTCACTGATGAAACTAGTATTACTGTGAGCACAGCTCACTAAGATATATCCCCCACTCCCCACATCTGTCCAACCTATTTTCACAACTAAAACATTACGGATGGTTCCGACTAAAAATGAAAGGGACCCTCCTCTCTACACCGGTAAGCTGCTGATAAAATTTCAAAACATTCTGAGAAACACTACTCAAGTTATCATACGACATAGGGTAAAATTCCTATTTTCCGTCATATCAAGTCCAATAACTCTGGAACGGCAAAAGTGAAAATCGTCAAAAATGAAAGGGATCCTCCTCTCTTCACCAGTAAACAGCTGATGAAATTTTAAAAGATTCTAAGAAACACAACTCAAGTTATCGTACGACATAGGATTTGTCTACAGACGGACGGACATGGTAAAACCAGTATACCCCCCCCGACAACTTTGTTGTGGTGGATATAAAAAGAGGAAACCCTCTATGCAGTGTCAAGAAACCATTATATTCTAGTTGCTTGGAAATCGGGTGATCAAAGGAAAACTTTCATCTCTACAGAATATTACTTATTTACTGCCTGGATTACTACATAGTGACAGTGATTTGATATATTCTAAAAGTTAAATGACCACAGCAAATGAAAAATGATGTAGTCTGTGTTCTTATACAATAAAATTTTATTCAATTCTTTATTTTTGTCAAACATACTATTGAAATATGTTTGTTTGTTTTGTCTGTTTGATGGTGTTTAATGCCACTTTAAACAATATTTCAGTTACATAATGGCGGTCAGTTTTATTGGGTGTAGGAAACAAAGAGGACCCGGAGTAATCCACCGACCTGTCGAAAGTCACTGACAAACTTTATCACATAATGTTGCACATCTTCGAATTTGAACTCACAACATTAGTGTCTTGAAATACGACTATTTGAGTAATCCTAGTTAGAAAATAGATTTAATAAATAACTGTCATTGATGTTGGATTATCTGATGATGTTGGTATAAAGAGCATCAATCCTGAAAATGTGACAGATTCTCATCACTAGAATATGTAAACACATACCATTACCGGTATATGCTTCCGCCATCATGGTTGTGATCGTATGGTAGTTGGATTTATAATTACCTATGCAATCAGTGCCTGTCACCATTAAGGTTGTGAGTTTGAATCCTGTTCATGGCGAGGTGTACTCAATACAAAATTATGTGATAAAGTTTGTCAGTGACTTGCCGCAGTTCCATGGTTTTCTCTGGTTTCCTCAATCAATAAAACTGACCACCACGATACAACTGAAATATTGTTGAAAGTGGCATTAAACACCATACCCCCTCCCAACTTTGAATAACTTTGTCAAATATTATGCAAGAGTTATCTTTCTTTGTAAGTTGAGGATTATTTTAAAATTCAAACATCAATCATATCATTCATTACAACACAAAGGTTGTTAACAATACTTTGATAAGTTGGTCCTGATAATTGACCTGATGATATTTTCCTGTCCTTTAAATAATTTTGTTCTTGAAACCTTGAGACTTTTAAATGATAGAACTACTGATTGACCTTTTAAACAATCGATAATGACAAAAACTGAACCTTCAAATCATTTCTTATCAAAAAAACATTATCACATGAATTAATTTTAGAGTCACATGTCATTTTATATGTGTTTTGATGTGTTTGGTTTAAAAACTTGAAGTTATTTTCCAATGTACGGAATCTGAAAATAGACGTCGTTCTCAAGGTGTCGCGTGCCGTTGTCATCAGGTGATTTTCTTTAAATAAGGCACCTTTGGAGTTATTTAAATTTATTTCCGATTATTTGCCTTATTTTGCAAAAATAAATATATTTTTCAATATCATAACAAAAAAAGTTTGAATTAATTTATAAGGATTGATCGAAATTGTTTGTTCAGTTCATTCGAAATAACCTCAATCAGGTTGTACACACCCTTACATGGTGTGTACAACCTGATTGAGGTTATTTCTTCATGAACCAAACAAAAATTGCGATCAATTCTTAAATAAATAAACTTTAGCATACATTTCTCGAAAACTCGTGGCTGACACCTGATCTTGTGTTGCTCATGTAATTATTCATGCACAGTTTTATCCAATAAATATTCAGGTTTGATTTCAAATGTTTAGTTTAAGAGAAGTAGAATTTCCAAATATTTCTTCCTTCAAGCTCTTATGCTAAAAACTTTTTTTAACCACATCGGTGGTGTAATGGTTAGCGTACTCGTCTCGTGTGCGGTAGATTGTGGGTTCAAGCCCTGATCGGGTCAAACCAAAGACCATAAAATTGGTAGCTTCTGTGCTAAGCATGCAGCATTAAGGAGAAAGAGCAAAGACTGATTGGTTTTGAATCAGGATAATGTGTCCATTGAAAATTAACTTATTCTCGCCATGATATAGCTGAAATATTGCTGAGTTGGCATTAAACTATCACTCAATCTTGGAATTCTAATCAACACAATTATATAAAACATGTATGTATCTGATGGGTGGTATCTAAAGGCTAAAAGCCTGTATTTCTACAGAATACATACTTAATCTTAGATATAAAAGTCATTAACTCAAGGAATGTTGAAATAAAATATGTTTTAGTTTTAACTTCAACTGTTTTCTTGATATATCAGCAATAAGTTTTAAGATACCAGAGTTTGGTTTATGGTGCTTAACGCCACTTTCAACAATATTTCAGTTATATCGTGGCTGTCAGTATTATTGGTGGAGAAAAACGGAGTACCCGGAGTAAACCACTGACCTGTCGCAAGTCACTGACACACTTTATCACATAATGTTGGATACCAAAGGTAATCAGAAGGCATAAATCAAAGGATTAGACAATACAATGATCAAAAGAAAAAGGACAGTTATAAATGATGTTAAATATTCAATAAATTCTCAGAAAACATTGAATAAACTATTATACAGTCTAAACCTGTATTAACAGGTCACCATTGGGACAAAGAAAAAGTCATCTTATAAGACATGTGACCTCCTAAAAGAGGTTCAATTCATATGAAATTTTCTATGTCTGCACAAGAAAAGGTGACCCTTAAATACAGGTGTCTGCTTATTAGAGGTGACCACATGGGTAGGTTTAACTGTATCTGTAAAATAAAAAAGAGTGTTCTAAATATCTTCTACTCAAACTATTTTATTTTTTCATGATGAAAAGTCTAAAATAGTCACCATCATTGGACATATTTGAACAGGAATTGTATTTAAAATTTACATTTTGGGCAAAAAAAAGTTTGAGATCATTTGATTATCGATCTTTATAAAGCTTGCGTCATTATGCTTATCAAAATTTTAAAGATTGACATCACAGTGTGACCTAGGACCAGATAAACATGTACAGTCTGTCCTAGGGCCAGATAACATTTTAACTGACGTAAAGTGATCATGACCACACACTGACCATAAACACAGCCATGACCTGAAACACAGCCAAGACCTGAAGCACAGACATGACCTGACCAAACATTTATAATCTCTGGACTATATTGACAATATGTTTCTATAAATATCTACACATTTCTAAAAACGTATGACATTTTATAACTGACATCTTATAACTAACTTTGTTAAAACTATGTGTTCTGTAAAAACATATTGAATATTACAGGTACATTCAAATTGACATTCTTTTATCAATAAAAATATGTCACATAAAGAAATGTTATCAACATTAAACCTACACTAGTACACTTAAGAACAGATTTTTTAAACAAGAAACTGTGTGTTTCAGGACGACACCTTATGTCAACAATATCTAAAACATTAGGTAAAAAAAAATCAAGATAAAATCTGAGAAATTAACTTCACTTTCTACATGTTCTATATTTTAAAATGAAGAAAAAAAATACCACGCTGTCGGAACAATTCTAAAAATAAATATCAAAATCGTAGAAAAGAGGCAAAATATCCTTAACACACAAGTTAAATGACCGCTGACTTTCCTGGATTTGTACAGGCACTTCAATAACAAGTGGTGGGGTTAAACTCCTTGTTTGGTCCCCTGTTAGTGAAATGATGTAAACCTCCCCTGTTAGTGAAATGATGTAAACCTCCCCTGTTAGTGAAATGATGTAAACCTCCCCTGTTAGTGAAATGATGTAAACCTCCCCTGTTAGTGAAATGATGTAAACCTCCCCTGTTAGTGAAATGATGTAAACCCCCCCTGTTAGTGAAATGATGTAAACCCCCCCTGTTAGTGAAATGATGTAAACCTCCCCTGTTAGTGAAATGATGTAAACCTCCCCTGTTAGTGAAATGATGTAAACCCCCCCTGTTAGTGAAATGATGTAAACCTCCCCTGTTAGTGAAATGATGTAAACCTCCACTGTTAGTGAAATGATGTAAACCCCCCTGTTAGTGAAATGATGTAAACCCTCCCTGTTAGTGAAATGATGTAAACCTCCCCTGTTAGTGAAATGATGTAAACCCCCCCTGTTAGTGAAATGATGTAAACCTCCCCTGTTAGTGAAATGATGTAAACCTCCCCTGTTAGTGAAATGATGTAAACCCCCCCTGTTAGTGAAATGATGTAAACCTCCCCTGTTAGTGAAATGATGTAAACCCTCCCTGTTAGTGAATTGATGTAAACCTCCCCTGTTAGTGAAATGATGTAAACCTCCCCTGTTAGTGAAATGATGTAAACCTCCCCTGTTAGTGAAATGATGTAAACCCCCCCTGTTAGTGAAATGATGTAAACCTCCCCTGTTAGTGAAATGATGTAAACCTCCCCTGTTCGTGAAATGATGTAAACCTCCCCTGTTAGTGAAATGATGTAAACCTCCCCTGTTAGTGAAATGATGTAAACCTCCCCTGTTAGTGAAATGATGTAAACCTCCACTGTTAGTGAAATGATGTAAACCTCCCCTGTTAGTGAAATGATGTAAACCTCCCCTGTTAGTGAAATGATGTAAACCTCCCCTGTTAGTGAAATGATGTAAACCTCCCCTGTTAGTGAAATGATGTAAACCTCCCCTGTTAGTGAAATGATGTAAACCTCCCCTGTTAGTGAAATGATGTAAACCTCCCCTGTTAGTGAAATGATGTAAACCTCCCCTGTTAGTGAAATGATGTAAACCTGCCCTGTTAGTGAAATGATGTAAACCTCCCCTGTTAGTGAAATGATGTAAACCTCCCCTGTTAGTGAAATGATGTAATCATCAAACCTCCCCTGTTAGTAAAATGATGTAATCATCCAAGTGCTTTCTACATGTGAGTACAATGTGTATCCTATTACTGGGTGAACATGTACAGGGTTATTATAAAGAATGCTATAATCTTGAACATTATACATAATATGATTTTATTATCATAGTAGCCTTCTGTAGTCAAGAAATGATTCCAGTACACATGTCCTTAATCCAGGTAATCAAGGCGTTTTAATAATTTTACAAAATTTAAGTTCCATTGCTTCTTTTCTGGTAACAGGATACAAAGTAAATATGTTAGTTTTTATTAAAATTACCGGTATTTGGTTTTCCAATCTTTTCATAATGAGCGTACTTGATGATGGTTATTACAGAAACGTGTTGTGAGCATTAAATTAGATATCCACCTTTCTACTAGTTCTGTTTTATATTTAAGTTTTATTTATGATTATGTGACATGGGAAGATATCATAAACACCTTTTCAAGGATTGCAAAACATGGCAACGATGTAAATACTTTCAGCAATTCTATTGGATAAAAATACAACACAGTCATGAAGAATCACACATAAAGACAAGTGATTGGTGTAAATAATGGTTCTGTTATTAACATGTGCAAATCTCTGATGGGAAGACCTGGTTGTTATTAACAGGGGCGACTCTCCGATGGGAAGACCTGGTTCTGTTATTAACAGGGGCGATATCTCTGATGGGAAGACCTGGTTTTGTTATTAACAGGGGCGACTCTCCGATGTGAAGACCTAGTTCTGTTATTAACAGGGGCGACTCTCTGATGGGAATACCTGGTTCTGTTATTAACAGGGGAGACTCTCTGATGCGAAGACCTGGTTCTGTTATCAACAGGGGCGACTCTCTGATGGGAAGACCTGGTTCTGTTATAAACAGGGGCGACTCTCCGATGCGAAGACCTGGTTCTGTTATTAACAGGGGCGACTCTCTGATGGAAAGACCTGGTTCATTTCATAAAACTATGATGATAATCTAGACTGGTCCTATGATCAGAAAATATATGTTCTAGAAAATAACCTGACCTTTCATTCATGTGTATTCTATAAATAGCTTATTTATCTTAATTAGTACAATAAGGCATAGATTAAATGGTTCTGACCCAGAATGAGGCTTCTGTTGCAAATAAGATGAATAGAATTAAAAGAAAAAAACAATAATAATCAAATGGCATAGCTTTTTTAAAAAGCTATTATTTGTATCTTAAAGCACTTGTATGTATTGTATAAAATAAACAATGGGTTCTAAAATAAAAGGTTAAAATATCTTATATTTCACTAAATCAGACTCAGCCAATAGTATTGGAATTAAATAGTTTTAAGACTAAAATCAACAGATCTCCAATAATGATAACTGGTACCCATAGCATGAACCACCAAAATCTTTATAAAAAAGTATTTTGTATTACAAGTATGAATTAAATGGACAGGACTTTTGTGAAACAGACTATATAAATCAATCAATAGGGTTTTATAGGTAAAGTATTTGTACTTGAACTGTGCCAACAAATATGATTGGTCTCTTAGTGTTATAAGAATTCGGTTAAGTATTTTGAAATGCTTGTCGAGTCCAAATGTCATGAACTCGAACATCTTACGTTTAAATCGTGCAAAACTACTAAAAAAATAATCTTTCAACTTTTCCCCCCAATTTTTATAATTAAATCATTTATTAAACAACAAGTGATAAAAATTGTCACATGACAACAAATCTAGTTTTTCTGTTTGATAGTGAAAAATAATGTGGCAGCCATATTATTCCAAAGTCCTGACGTCCATTTCTTGATATCAAAAGAATTAAAAACCAGAGGCCTACCTGAATATATATTAGTATAAACATATTTGATTAATTAATTCAATATTACACATTATGATAATACACATATAAGTTATCGGAAACATATGAATATATATTGCTCACCTTAGTATTCATGCAAAAATTTTATTGAAAAAGAATATCTTTATTTGCATTAATACACTTGTATGGGTCAAGCAAAACTCATACTTTGTTTTCAGATAGTTAAAACAATGTCCTGCCAAATATTTCAATATCAATTTTGGATTAACATAAAAATGAAAAGACCATCAAACTATTCATGTACCATTTAAATTCAGTCTGTATTCTAGAATCTGAGAAATATAATTGTTCATTTTCCCATATAGATAAGGTCATATTGTATAACTTGGCCCTATTGTGGCAGACCTCTTGGGTGCAATCAAGCTTACAGTTTATCAGAATTTTTTTTTATTTGGTTTCCCAATGCTTAAACTTTGTCCTGAAGTGGTGTCATCTTGAATATCAGATCAACACAAAAAAAGACAGTTCTTTTGCACTGTTCTAAGATTCCCATATCCCGTTACCCGTGGCAAGTGAATTATGGTCAGGGAAAGTGGATTTCCAAAACTTAGTTTTCTGTGGGCAAGTAAATTTCAACTACTGGATTGAAGAGTTCATTTCAAATGATTTCAAAACTTTCTCTTTTGCATAATTGTACAAATGAAGAATCATACTTTTATTTAAAATCATGTTTTCATACAAGATCGTGATCAGCAGTCCGAGGAGATCTTATAGTTTAGGGGAAGTAAACGTGTGTTGTTAATGTCAGGGAAATGCTTGTTCTGTTCTGGTATTTTCCTCCAGTAATGACGGAGCATTCCCACTTGAGATATTATATCATATCTTAACTTACTTTAATATATTAATTTAATGATTCGAGTAAAAATTAAATTTATATTGGTTAAAAAAAAAGAATATGGTAAAATAAGGTTGTACGCAATCTAAAGATTGTTAATGTTGCATGCCTCTTCTCAACAATGAAAATTTAAATGGATAAAAACTAAAGAGACAAAATATACAATGATGCTATAAGGAGCCATTCTTTTGCTTCATTTTGAAAAGCTCATTTGCTTGGCCCTAATATGATGAACCAAAATGTTCAAACGTTTTAATTATATTAATGTACAAAGATTACCCTACATTAGCTAAACACAACAGCTTTATTACTGGATCAAATGTCTTTCATCTAAATAACATTAAATCGAGTGACAAAATGAATTAATCAGGGAAAGTGAAATTTTGGTATGCACTTTCCTGTGGAAAGTTGCTGTTGCAGTAAATCCTAGAACACTGATTTTGTAAAGAACAATCCAAGAAACATTTAAGTCAAGTTTGCTATCAAATGGTTTCCATGGCATCAGATTCCAACAACTATAAACTATATTGTTGATGACGCTGACAACTGACAGACATGATTCTGATAGGAACTATCCATAACAAACTTGGTCTACTTAAAATATCATGAAAATGTCTCACACAATTTTTTTTTTTAGCTCACCTTGTCAAAGGCAATGTGAGCTTTTGCCATCACTTGGCTTCCATCATCTGTTAACTTTTCACATTTTAATCTTCTCCTCTAAAACCACTTAGGCAAATGAACAGAAACTTGGTAGGAAGAATCTATGGAAGGTCCTCTATAAAAATAGCTCATTTCGGACCGATTCAATAACAAACATGGCCGCCATAGGCAATTCTTGTTTCTCATTGGTCTGGTTTTTTTTAAATCTTCTCCTCTGAAACTGCCAGGTCAAATGACCTGAAACTTGGTAAGAAGCCTCTATGGAAGGTCCTCTATAAAGATTGCTCATTTTGTCATGATCCATTAACAACATGGCCACCACAGGCAATTCTTGTTTCTGATTGGTCGATTTCTAAAAAATCTCCTCCTCTGAAACAGTTTGGCCAAATGAACCGAAACTTGGTAGGAAGCACCTATTGAAGGATCTGTATAAAGTTTCCTCAAAACAGCATGAAAGGTGAGCCTCTAGTTTATAAATAAAACTACAGCTGTAAACAGCCAATCCCTTCTTACTTACCATTTGTAGAACTTTGTAGTATAAATATCATGTTGTCATGGAGACTATCTGAACTATTGATGACCTCTAACCAAGAGACCTTGGCCTGTTTACAGGACAGACAGGTAAATATCAATCTACAATATAAAACTTCTGATGTCATGTCTGATTTTTATCATCATCAATGCTTCCTTTTTATTGTTCTATGAGAATGTTATGAACACAAATTTTGAAATACTTTGTTTCAGGATGATATATTTTATTTGATTTGATTGATTTATTGTGCTTAATGCCACTTTCAGCCATATTTCAGCTATATAATGGCATCCATTTTTAGTGGTGGAAGAAGCTGGAGTACCCGAGAGAACCACTGACCATGGGCAAGCAACTGGTAAACTTTATCACTTGCGGCTGCAAGTCGAGTGCACCCTTTTTTGTATTTTACAAAGCCGGGCGCGAACCCATGCCTTATAGGTGATAGGCTTGTATGAGTTGTTAGGTAATCCAACTACCTAACTCATTGAGCCCCTCTTTATAACTGGATCTATTATGTTTCCTTTAATACCAATGCATGACACATTTTTCTCCCCATTTCAAGAGTTGTGAACTTTATTTTAAGAACCATTCATCAGTTTTAATGTCTTTATTTATATAGATAATATCACAGAGTATTTTAATGTTAACCAATCTTATCAAAACAGGAGTTATTATATGCTTTATGTTCCACCTAACACCTTACAGAACCCAATTAGAGGTCATGTCCATATGAACTCATGATCAGCCAATGAAAATGCTGCTGGTAAAATCTTAACAGTGCCTTTCACAAATTAAATATGTTTCTGTACATTATATTAAATTTCAGATGGAATGGTAATCAATAATCATGTAATCAATTAGTCAATTATTGGCCATAAATAGATGTGAAAATCACGAAATGTATGGTACATTAATTCAGAAATATTTCTAAATATTTTGTTACCTTGTCGTTTCAACCAATGTAGGTGGATCTCTTCCTTCTAAAAGTAACAACACCAAATTACTGAAATTAGAGAAAAATTGGAATGACAACATAAATTTTACATGACAACTGATCAAAACTTTCCAGTACGACAATAATACCACATACAAAAATGTACATGTAATGTTGTTAATATGCCATTACATATAAAACCTGTCTAAAGAGAACACCTCTTTGTAATCAATATGTGGTCTTTAACCTGTCTAAAGAGAACACCTCTTTGTCACCAATATGTGGTCTTTAACCTGTCTAAAGAGAACACCTCTTTGTCACCAATATGTGGTCTTTAACCTGTCTAAAGAGAACACCTCTTTGTCACCAATATGTGGTCTTTAACCTGTCTAAAGAGAACACCTCTTTGTCACCAATATGTGGTCTTTAACCTGTCTAAATAGACTGCCTATTCTGTCACCAAGAAGTGGTCTATCAAACCTGGTGATCTCTAAAAAAAAAAAAAAGACTACTGATCTATATACATGTAGATGATTAATGTTATTTTCTTACAGCAGTTTGACAGAAGGGAGGCATCCCAACAGAGAAGTCTAATAAAAGAAAGTGGTCTTCTCAAGAGCATAGATAATTGTATTGTCACTCTCATCATTTTGTTTAGTAATATTATACTATTGTGAACAACAGACTTTATGGGAGAGTAACGGTGTATGAAGTACACCTGATCACAGACAGCAATCAAACTCTACTGGTGAGTCACTGATAGCATCAAACATCAAACGACCATATGATCACGGTCACTACTACCCATCCCTCAAAAGAATAATGGTCGGTAGTATTGAAACGCACTTTATTTCACGGCCACTACGATCCACCCCTTCAAAAGAACAATGGTCGGTAGTATTGAAACGCACTTTACTTCACGGCCACTACGACCCACCCCTTCAAAAGAACAATGGTCGGTAGTATTGAAACGCACTTTACTTCACGGCCACTACGACCCACCCCTTCAAAAGAACAATGGTCGGTAGTATTGAAACGCACTTTACTTCACGGCCACTACGACCCACCCCTTCAAAAGAACAATGGTCGGTAGTATTGAAACGCACTTTACTTCACGGCCACTAGGACCCACCCCTTCAAAAGAACAATGGTCGGTAGTATTGAAACGCACTTTACTTCACGGCCACTACGACCCACCCCTTCAAAAGAACAATGGTCGGTAGTATTGAAACGCACTTTACTTCACGGCCACTACGACCCACCCCTTCAAAAGAACAATGGTCGGTAGTATTGAAACGCACTTTACTTCACGGCCACTACGACCCACCCCTTCAAAAGAACAATGATCGGTAGTATTGAAACGCACTTTACTTCACGGCCATGACAACCCACCCCTTCAAAAGAACAATGGTCGGTAGTATTGAAACACACTTTACTTCACGGACATGACGACCCCATCTCTCCAAAAGAACAATGGTCACCATTACCAAGTTGTACTTTACTACAAAATCAAATGTATGCTATGATGATTGAGACCTTCAATTTGTTGGAGAGGGACCTTCACATTGTTAAAGTACTTAAAAAAGTACATAATAATTAAAAACTGTCAGGTACCTTCATGTTATTCAAGTACTTAAAAAAGTACATAATAATTAAAAACTGTCAGGTACCTTCACGTTATTCAAGTACTTAAAAAAGTACATAATAATTAAAAACTGTCAGGTACCTTCATGTTATTCAAGTACTTAAAAAAGTACATAATAATTAAAAACTGTCAGGTACCTTCATGTTATTCAAGTACTTAAAAAAGTACATAATAATTAAAAACTGTCAGGTTGTATGAACTATTATCTTTTTATCTGATTCCAGAAATAGTAGCTTACTAATTATCTTAACCAATGTCACTTTTATTTAATCAGTTGTGTATTACACAATGATCAACAGATACTTATTATCAGTAGGTCACAACCTTTTATATGAAGAAATCACACATTAACACAAACTAGAGGCTCAGTGGGCTGAGCCTGTGTCACTCACCTTTCATTCTGCTTTGAGGAAACTTAATACAGAACCTTCCATAGGTGCTTCCCACCAAGTTTCAGTTCATTTGGCATTTTTAGAAATCAACCAACCAGAAACAAGAATTGCCTATGGCAGCCATGTTTGTTAACAGATTGGGATGAAATTAGCAATCTGTATAGAGGACCTTCCATAGATGCTTCCTACCAAGTTTCGGTTCAATTGGCTAAGAAGTATAAGGGAAGAAGATTTTTAGAAATCGACCTATCAGAAACAAGAATTTCCTGTGGTGGCCATCTTTGCCAATAAATCGGGACGAAATGGTCAATCTTTATAGAAGACCTTCCATAGTTGCTTTCTACCAAGTTTCAGTTCATTTGGTAAAGTGGTTTCAGAGGAGAAGATTTTTAGAAATTGACCAATTAGAAACAAAAATTGCCTGTGGCAGTCACGTTTGTTAATGAATGGGGACAAAAGGAGCAAAGAGGACCTTTCATAGATGCTCTCTACCAAATTTTAGTTCATTTGGGAAAGCGGTTTCAGAGGAGAAGATTTTGTAGAAATCAACCAATCAGAAACAAGAATTGTCTGTGGCGGCCATGTCTGTTAACAGATCAAGACGAAATGAGCAAACTTTATAGAGGACCTTCTATAGATGCTTCCTACCAAGTTTCGGTTCAATTGGCTAAGCAGTTTCAGAGAAGAAGATTTTTAGAAATCGACCAATCAGAAACAAGAATTGTCTGTGGCGGCCATGTTTGTTAACGAATCGGGACGAAATAAGCAATCTTTATACAGAACCTTCCATAGATGCTTTCCACCAAGTTTTGATTCATTTGGCCTAGCGTTTTTTTTTTTTAGAAATCAACGAATAAGAAACAAGAATGGCCTGTGGTGGCCATGTTTGTTAACAGATCGGGATGAAATGAGCAATATTTAGAGGACCTTCCATAGATGCTTCCTACCAAGTTTCAGTTCATTTGGCTGAGGGGTTTCAGAGGAGAAGATTAAAAAATGTGAAAAGTTAACGGACGACGGACGCCAAGTGATGGCAAAAGCTCACATTGCCTTTGGCAAGGTGAGCTAAAAAGGGATTAGCACTTTTGTGTTATTAACCAAATATAGGTTAGACTTGATATCTTATTTGATTTTTTTTAATCTCCATGGTAACGAAGATATGAACTAATATAGAGTTTTGGAGTGCAAATGTGCACATGAACACAACCTTGCACATAGCTTGTAGAAGATTTTTAGAATTTAAAGATATTAAAATATATAGAATTACGGCACTTTTGAAGGTCGAGACACACATTATCACCAGTATCGCAGCAAGTCTGACAGGACCAGTGGTTTTGTATGTCGAGACCTTCAAAATGGACGCCACTGTTTTTATTGGTAACATTATAATGTGTTTGATGTAGTACTGACCGATTAAATTACAACATATGAATCAGTTTGTTGATACTGATATCACTCGGCGAGATCAATGGGAAAATGTCCAAATTACCGATAAAGAAACGTACTATGTATTTGGACTGATGTATAAAAAGTACAAGGTAATATAAGTGTTGGGAGCTAGGAAAGGTTTCAACAATATTTCAGCTATATCATGACTGTCAGTTTTATCAGTGGAGGAAACCAAGGTACCTGAAAAAACCATCACCTTGTGCTTTATGTAAATTTGTATGTAAAATAAGAGTCTGTAGCAATTCTACAAATAAATGTGAAGTTCTATTTAAGTTTGCTGTATAGTAGAATAATTTGTACTGGTCCCCTGTACTGGTATGTAAAATTAGGTTTGTCACAATTTGTACTGGTATGTAAAATTAGGTTTGTCAGAAACTGTACTGGTCCCTGTACTGGTATGTAAAATTAGGTTTGTCACAATTTGTACTGGTATGTAAAATTAGGTATGTCAGATATTGTACTGGTCCCTGTACTGGTATGTAAAATTAGGTTTGTCACAATTTGTAATGGTCCCTGTACTGGTATGTAAAATAAGGTTTCACAATTTGTACTGGTCCCTGTATTGGTATGTAAAATTAGGCTTGTCACAATTTGTACTGGTCCCTGTACTGGTATGTCAAATCATGTTTGTCAGAATTTGTACTGGTCCCTGTACTGGTATGTAAAATTAGGTTTGTCAGAATTTGTACTGGTCCCTTTACTGATATGTAAAACTAGGTTTGTCAGAATTTGTACAGGTATGTAAAATTAGGTTTGTCAGAATTTGTACTACATGTACATAATAGAGACGACAGAACTTGTACAACTTGTGTGTGATCCACTAGATGACAGAACTTGTACAACTTGTTTGTGATCCACTAGATGACAGAACTTGCACAACTTGTGTGTGATCCACTGGATGACAGAACTTGTACAACTTGTGTGTGATCCACTAGATGACAGAACTTGTACAACTTGTGTGTGATCCACTAGACAACAGAACTTGTACAACTTGTGTGTGATCCACTAGACGACAGAACTTGTACAACTTATGTGTGATCCACTAGACGACAGAACTTGTACAACTTATGTGTGATCCACTAGACGACAGAACTTGTACAACTTGTGTGTGATCCACTAGACGACAGAACTTGTACAACTTGTGTGTGATCCACTGAATGACAGAACTTGCACAACTTGTGTGTGATCCACTTGTTTTGATTATTATCACAATAAAATATGCTTAAATCTAAATTAAATTAATTATATTTAAAACTACAGGGACATCATTAATATAAGTGTTGACAAGTCCAAGCCCATGCCTACACCAGATTCAACTTTTTCCCCCATGCATGAGGCAAATATTAAAAAAAATCCAGGTTAATGAAATGTTTACAAGAACTATAACAAAATTTGACCTCTCTGACCTTTAAGATTATATTTTCAGCAATCACGTTGATATTAATCATATTAAAACAATATTATCGGCCAATAATGTTATCACCGTGTCAATGTCCATCATAGGTATTTAGTGTGGTGAAAGTTGGTCTCTATTTATAACTGTTTTATGTGTATTTAATACAGTTGAACGTGTGCGATCCGACACCTGAGTTTTCCGACATCCTGTGACTTTCGACAAGAATTTCATGTCCCAAAACATTTCTTTAACATTCTTTGTTATAAAACCTTGAGTATTCCGCAACCTGTCACTTCCGACATTGTTTTACTGTCCCAGTGTTATTAATTACACTTAATTAATCCTGTCTTATCCAACCCTTTGATCTGCTCATTAATAAATTATCATGTATATCATTAAATAGATTGGAAGGCTTAGCTCACAAATAAATTGTGATTTTAACTAATTGATTGTCAGATAATTAGAGGCTCATTAGTGAGGGCTAAAAGTAAGCTTACAAAGAATATATAAAATAAGTAAAATTTGACAGTTAACTGTTTGCACTTTCTTTGTAAAGGACATGTCCACAACCATTATCTGATATATTATGACATTATTCTAGGCTTGTGTACACAAATAAATTATGATTTGAATTTATTGACTGGCAAGTAATTAGAGACTTATTAATAAGGGTTAAAGTACGCTTAGCAAGAATATAATATAATAAAGTTTTACAGATAACTGTACAATCCGACACATTTCCCTGGTCCCTTGGTGTGTCGTATTAGACAGGTTCCACTGTATATCTATACATGTACTTCTCAACGCACTGCTGTTAAAGTTGGCATTAAACACCAATCAATCAACTTCTTGAGACATGCACTCGGGCCTTTCAATAAGGGGTGCTACCAGGTACTGTTACTCACTTAACATGGTAGTTGGTACCTCTTAATTTCAAAGAGTGTTGCATAAGATATTCATGAAAAATGTTCAAATTTTAAGAATTTTATAGTTAAGTACTGGCACAGTTGAAAAATATTGAAAACCCTGTGCCATGCTGTTACAGTTGGCACTAAACACCAATCAATTAAACAGGAGGCATTCATGTATCTTTGTGTTTCACCTTTTTTGGTTATTTTTGTCTTTAACAAATGGAACTTTAATACCTATTTAAATTAAATTAGCCAAAAAACAAACTCAGAATTTGTATTCTCCAATGGCCTTTAATTACAGCTGCACTCTTGTCTTACTGTTGTATCATAACCTAGCCTCGGTACTCTTCACGAATTCTAAACAAATTTGTTTGCTAAATATTTTTAGAAAGGATTTTTTTTGTGCATTAAAGTAAGTTTTCTTCAGCTATTTTAATAACAATTTCGAAAATATATATTTTACAAAACCTACCTACCACTTCAGAAACAATATTATTTAATTATTTTTTTAACGATGACCTAGTCTACATTATAATGGGATGAATTATACATCTATCTTTATCTAATGCCATTCTACCAATAAAATGGGGCTGTTGTGGTCTTGATTGTATGGTAGTTGGATTTATAACTAACTATGTAATCAGTGTCTATGACCACTAACGTTGTGAGTTCAAATCCCACTCAGGTGAGATGTACTAGAGATAAAGTATGTCAGTGACTTGCGGTAGGTCAGTGGTTTTCTCCGGGTACTCTGGTTTCCTCCAAAAATAAAACTTACCTCCAAGATATAACGAAAATATTGTTGAAAGTGGCATTAAACACAATAACCCTTACCCTAACCAATAAATTACAGAATGACTTTTCTTTACAACTTACATAATACACTTTTACCCTCTGGTCAAGTTATTAAGAAGTGAACACATTGTTGCATACATTGAGTAATACCGTAATTAAGGTATTGATTTAAAGGAAATACAAATATATTCAGTGGTCACAACCATATGTTGGGGATTTAATATTTTCCCATTAAGAGCCATATATATGTTTGGAGAAATGAGATATGTTTAGAGAAAATGGTCTTCTTTGTTTTGATAGAAAATTACATTTATTTAAAACCAAAACAGTTGAATACTGCATGTTTTATATAAATAAAAAAAAAATATAACAAAATATAAATTAAGATAAAAATTCTGTAATTAAACATTAAAAATTATAGATAAATTTTGCAAATTAAAATTATTTTTGAAAATCAGACTTTAGTACTTCAGTTTTAAATTTACAATTATTACAATTTTATAATGTACTTTTCAATGAATGCTAAGCTTTAACATATTGCTTAGAAACAAAATTAATTCAAGCAGGATATTAATAAACTGATCACATAATGTTGTATCGAGTACACCTCGCTATGAACAGGGTTAAAACTCACAACATTAGTGGTGATTGGCACTGATTGCATAGATAGTTATAAATCCAACTACCATACGATCACGACCACGATGGCCCCGTAAACTATATAAGCTTCATTACTTACATTAGTTTGTTATTCTTTGACATATTTTCACAAATCTTTGAATCACATGCCATATTTCCCAGAATTCCAATACATATTTCCTGTGAAGCAATGAAATGTATATCATCATTCATGACAGTGATTATTTTTTTTCTGTTTTCTTGATAAAATGATATTACTAAATAATCAAACCAGATGTAACAACAATTGTTTGTGAAATCATAATTTTAGCACTCATATTGTACATTTCTCCATTCCTTATTGTAAGACTATAGAAAACATACCAAAGGCTACATGGATCCTGTAATGGCTCACCAGGACAGTTACTCTCTACTTTACTCATTTGGAGTAATTCAAATTGTTGATATTTATCATGACACTCACAAAATCTACTTTGTCTTACACAAGCATCAGTACAACAACAGAATGCTATATACAGCTTGTCCCTATAACTGAATTATCCCTGCCAATTGTAGTTTAATATAGCCAGATGGTTCAGAGAAAATATCTTTTTAATGAATTTTGTTCAAGAAGAATTTGAAGATACCAAAGGGGTAATCAGAATCTGTATATCGAAGTAGAACAGACAACACAATGGCCAAAAGAAAAAGGACAAAAGGACAAACAATGATCTACAAAACATACATATAAAACTAAAGATCGAGTAACACGAACCCCACTAAAAACTGGGGATGAATTAATTTGCATATTCTGCAAAAATTGACAAAATTAAACATTTTATCGAAAAAGTGGGTACATGTTAAACAACTGATTATGGTGTATATCTAGAATAAATATATAGGCTGCCATTTACACACTTTAAAAGGCACAATCAAAGCTAAAGGACCATTCCTGCAAAGCTTGATTTAATTTGACTAGTGGCTTCATGGGTCGTCATGGCCGTGATTGTATGGTAGTTGGATTTACAACTACGTATGCAATCAGTGTCTATCACCACTGATGTTGTGAGTTGAAATCTCGATCAGGGTGTGGTGTACAACATTATGTGATAAAGTTTGTCAGTGACTTACAACAGGTTGTGGTTTTCTCTGGGTCCTCCGGTTTCCTCCACCAATAAAACTGACCACCACGATAGAACTGAAATATTGTTGGCGTTAAACACCATCAAACAAACAAGCAAACAGACAAGACTAGTGGCTTCAGAATAACTTATATGGTAAAGGCGTACGGACGACGGACATCACATGATAACAAAAACTCACTTAGACTTTGACCATGAGCTAAAAAAGATCTACTATTTAAGATAATGTAAATGTAAACACAGTTATATATATTCGTGATTAGAAGTTTTAGGTTTACCAGACAGACGAGTGAGTGACAGATTTAATGCCAAATTAGCAATTTATCAGTTATATCATGTTGAGAACAAGTTAAATTCAATGAGATGATTATGATGTCTGTTTTTCCAGAACAACATGCTTAACTGGATCTTTTATAGTGCTAGCTCACTGAAACAAGTCTATGGGTAAGAAATGTCACTCTACTTGAGACACATTATTCTGATTCCGAGCCATACAGTCTTTGCTCTTAGCTCTTAAAGATACGTGCTGAGCAGAGAAGCAGCAAATAACCAATTTAATAGTCATAGAATTGACTTGACCGGGGCTCAAACCCACGATCTACTGCACGTGAGGTGAACACTTTAACCATTACACCACAGATGAGGCTACCAGGGTCTTTCATGTTGCTGCGGCTGATAATAGTGATTCTATTGTAAACATTACTGTTAACGTTTTATTTTTAATTCATACAAATAAGTGATCAGATAAGTAACATGCTATTGTACAAGAATTAGCAGACCTGCATATTACTTAAAGCAAACCCCTGAGAATCATTGACATTGGTAAAGCATTTCCAAAGCTCCAGATAAGCTGCGTATTTGCATTTTTTACGCTATGAAAACGAGTAAAAACGCATGTACAAAAATGTATTAACAAATCAGAGTGTACACATTACGCATACATATTGCTGTGTAAGCAAACTTTCCAATTTCGAAGCGTACTTGTACAGTCGTGTACATAACAATACATTTTTGTCTTTGAGAAATTCCCCGTAATTACTTCCCTTTATACTTTTCGAAGGAGAGAGCGAATACATCCGAGGGGTACCAAATGTTTGCCTTTCTAAGCATCGATGTCAAAAGAGATCTGATTGGATGTTTGCGATAAATCATCTAATCGCGGTCAATATTACAAATAAATGCGGTTTACATAATAAGTAAGAACTAAAACGAAAGTAAATTTGGGAACACGTTGTTCGTTGAAAATGAGGGATTACCGAAAATGAGCAAGAACATGAATAAGCACGCTACTAAGCGCAAGAACGCTACGGAAAATTCTATACTTATGTTCCTGACAGTTTCATCTGTGTGTAGTGACAGTATAGTTAAAGGAATCATTAATGACATTATCAAAACGGCTGTGAAAACTGCCGAAGTCGACGATCAAAAAACTAAATATTTACAACATTTTATTAATAAACATGACACAATCGTGTCAAATTAAACAGAGATATACATTTCACTTGCATCCTGCATTTATTGAATAACATTTGTGTCAAACATAATTTTAAAAGTGTACATGTAAGCAATCTTTTCTGAAGTAGAGAGTACAACAGTGCAAAGGCAATATGCAAATACCCATCATTTTCAAAAGTAGGGGGTAATTACCCTTTGGACTTGAAAATTATCTGGAGCTCTGCATTTCTACTTACTGTAACCCTGGGAGCTTTTGACTTTTGTATCACACCATATAAGATATCAACAGTTTTAAATTCTTCTAGAAAACTGGCTACATCCTAAATACAAAATAGATATGAACAGATTTAGTTTGGTATATTGTTTAATGCCCCTTTCAGTTTCAACAATATTTCAGTTATATCACAGTGATCAGTTTTATTGGTGGAGGAAACTGGAGTACACAGAGAGAATCACCGACCTATCGTAAGTCACTGACAAACTTTAATGCTGTATAGCCTGGAGTGGGATTCTATCTCAAAATGTTAGTGGTGATAGGTACTGATTGCAGAGGTAGTTGTAAATCCAATGACAAATTTTGTAAATTTCAAAATATATGTCCATAAATAAATAACTATGGTTAAGTTCTTCATCAACATGTTGGTTGATGATAGATTATATTCGAAAGTTGATTGGTTTAGAGAAGCCGATTCTGATAATTAATTAAAAATTGTAAAAAAGAAAACAAACAAATGTCCTCTATAATATTCAGAATTCAGTGAAATCTGACACCCATTTTTCATAGTGAGATTTATTTATTTTCAAACAACTATTGTTTACTTATCATGACCATTTTAACTCAGCAGAGTATACTGTAAAAGTATTAATTTTCGTTGCATTCAATTTTTGCGATTTGTATTTTTCGGCTATTAAACCAGTTTATTAGCAGACGGCGTTTTATACTGACAAGATAAAATCGTATTACGTATTACATTTGTCATGTGAAATCTGCTCACTCTGTTTTATCAATAACAGTAAGTTAACTTATGTTCACTCATTATAAAATTACTAGTAAAACTTTCAAATACTACCAAAAAAAAACATGCAAGAGTATGCAGAAAATGTGCTTATCCTTTATGTTGAAAGTTTTGTTGATGAATATCCTCTTAACCGTAAGGATCAGAAAGCGCTGTGCTTATTTGACGTGGTTGCTGCGCACAAAACGGATTCATTCAAAGACAAGCTAGATGACAATAATATTAAAATAAGATTTGTCCCTGCATCGTGCACTGGTGAACTAGTCACTGGTAATGACGAATTTAAAAGGAAAATTAAAAATTCTTTTATAAACTGGCATTCTGATAAAGGAATGAAATTGGGAAAAGCAGCAAGTGATGTTAAAATTGATATAAAATTGCCTACTATCAAACCCATTCATGCATCTTGGATCGTAGTTGCATTCCAGCAAGTAACAAAAGAAACTCTAATTAGGGGGTGGGAAAAAACGGTGTCATCCTGGTTTGCCCACTTTTAATTACAGGTATAAATAAACATAGGGGGTTATGTTGTTTTAACAATTAAAGTTTGTATCTGAAATGTAGTTATATTTTTGGTGTCCTTCAACCTATGCCAACATTTTGAAATATCATATTTTTGGAATTGGTAAAATTATGACAGACAATTAAGTTAAATGCACGATACTTGGAGAATAAAACGAAATTAAGGATGTCATTTAGAAATTATTTTAATTTTTGCACTTTCTTTATTGTTTAATTATATTTTTTATCAAATATATTTCATTTTAAAATTAAATGAATTAACAATTTGAAAATAATGTGAATAGTATTCTGCATCCAAGCTAGGATTTTTATGTTTCAACCACCAAAGCTGTGCTTTTGAAGCAGGTCTTGCCAGCTTATCAAAGCTGGTTACGGAAAACCATCAACGTACTGATGTTTACTTTCCGGCGCATGCCTGGTAAAATGTTTTCAAATTTATAAAAATTTTAGGAACATAGAAAATTAGTTTGATATAATTGTTATTATTATTTTTTAGTTTTATATTATCAGTTTTTACAATTATTCTTTTAAATTATAAGCATCATAAATAGGAAGTTGTTTTAGTTTTGAATCATTACAAGATATTACAAATGTTGAGTATCTCATCAGCATTAAAGTAGGATTAATGTGTATCTAGAGGAAGGTTGCCGTACCCAACTGAACATGCTACACTATACCTACTAAACTGGGATTTGTCACACTGCTAAAATAACGTATATTATATACCAAATATAAGATGTCATTAATAAGAAAATTTGGTCTATATCACACCTATTTCAAATTATAACTGTTCAATCAGCCTAAAATCATTAAAAATTCACATAAATTTAAAGTATTCACTTCTCTCTTATATAAATTTTCCCACTTCTTTAACTCACAACACATTTATATTTATAAAAAAAAAAGTTAAGTAAAAGTAGAATCAATTAAATTCTATTATAATTTTTTTTTATGGGTGCAATTTCACATCAAGAAAGTCTCCGTTAAAATATATAAAAGTTAAAGTTTTGAATCATTCAAACCAAGTATGGCAAACGCTCAACTTCAAGCACTTCAGTACGTCCAGAACAAGTTTGGTAGAGAAAGTTTGGTCCTAAGAGGTCACCGTTTCAGAGTGAAGAACAGATGCAATGACAGAGTTTACTGGCGATGTAGTATTCCAGCCTGTCCAGCAACAGTTAATAAGATAAATAAGATAAAAATAAATTATATGTGCTATGATTGTCTGATATATTAGTAAAGTTTAAAGATTACTTTCAATGTTGTTATATTTATTGTTCAAATTAATTGTAATTGACTTTAATGAAGTAATATTAAAGTATATAAAGATATATTATTCATCTTAGATTTTTTTTTTACACATTTATATATTAAAAAGAAACTACACAGTGAAAAAAAATCTTCTATATACACAGAAACATACATATTTGACACCTATATATTTGGAACAGACTATTTTATAGTCAGTAAACCCTTTGTCTTTTTTGTTTATTTAACTGATTGATAATTGGTGTAATAAAATGTGGGCAAACCAGGATTAAACCAAAAAAACATGTATCAAAGAATGTGTTGACAATTGCCGACTATGATTATCCTAATAATCTGTTTCACATTTACACTATGATTTCACGCTTTGACGCACTCAGTGTACCTGTAATTATGGCAGTATTTTTTGTAATTTTGTAATTAAATTTTGTTCCTGAAACGTACATTTGTGTGTCTTAATAAGGAGGTCATGATCATAAAACAGTTTGACATGATCAGTTGGCCTGAAAACTATAAATAGAATTGAATTGTATGGTTACATGGGAGACAATTGGATACACAATGAAAACGAAATACCGGAAAACACTTCAACTTTACATAAAAATACCAATAATTAAATATATCTAGTATACGTGTTGTACAAAATAAAAAGTTCACAAAACACACTTGATAGAAATACTCCAAATTGATCATGTAAAGAATATGAAAAGTTAACATGTTGGGTTGAAGTTACTACTATCAAGGACTGACATAAGTAATCTTTTGTTACAATTTTTCGAGGGTACTATTTTTCGCTGTCTGTCGTCCTCCTTGAAAGAAACGAAAATTAGTACACCGCATAAATTAGTACTTTTACAGTATTCAAATGGTTACTAACCAACACTAACTCCATTACACACATTTGTTTTTATACAACATTTATATTTCTAATACAATTTTTATGGGATGTGTGTTTTAATTAGTTACTACTTATCAAATTCACAACTGACATATCGTAACTAAGTATCCTACTTTCAATGAGCAGCCATATTGAATTCTTGAAATCTACCATGTCTTAATATTGCAATATGAACAAACAGAAAACATGACCTACCTAAAAAAAATAGTTTTAATGTGATATTTATTCTAATCTGAGGCATCTAAATATCTAAAAAAACATATTTAAATGATCTGAACGTGTTGATATGACATCATAAAACCTATTTAAATGATCTGAATGTGTTGATATGACATCATAAAACCTATTTAAATGATCTGAACGTGTTGATATGACGTCATGTTTTGCTATGATGTTAGCACATCAAGTATTATACACCAATATTATTTCATAGCATTTTATTTTATTCTTTTATTAGAACCTTATTTTATTACAACAGCTCAACAGAAAACAATTTTTTAAATGCATTCATGCATTGCCAGTAAAACTACATTTGCCAACTTCATATCTGGAATTGACACCTATAAATCTTCAAATACAATAAATACTGTTATTCCTTAAGTGATAATTCTATCATTCAAGACAGTAAAGTATGTAAAGGTGGAGAATAACGTCTTAACAGTCTTTGCCCCAATTTTTTTCACCTACTTGCCCGAAAGCCAAATTCAGAAAAAAAAATTATTTATTGAAACAGATTCTTTCATATTCATAAACAGAAGACAAAAAATGTAAATGTTTATAAAAATTGTATATACGAATTCAATAAAAGAATTGATGAGATAAAAAATCATAGTAGGAATAATAATTTTTTTTATGCTATGAAAAAGAAAATAAATAGTTCTTAGATATTATGATTTCTATTCTTAAAATGTATTTAAATTTGTACCAGCTGATTAATACCCCGGATAATCAGTAGAGTGTAACAGGGTACATCAAGATAAGCTTGAACTCTTGATTAGATTTGTAACAAGCAAGAATTCAGAATAAATAAAATTATTATGCTGCTAAAAAAAAAAATTCTTTCATATTATTCAGAATCCAGTTTTACTTGATCCGGGCTTCGGGCAAGTGGGTTAGCGCAAAGACTGCATCTATAAGTAATCTTACAGAATTCATTGACATGTCCCACAGTTTACACAGCTCATTCTGTATTTCTTCATCTACATCAACACCAAAATCAGAAGAATCTGAAACCTCTCTTTCTACTTCCTAAAATAAAATTATATTATCAATTACTTCATGTGATTTCTTGAGTGAACTCTCCCCTTCTTTATAAATAGATTACCGAAGGCAATACAGATATCAACAAAGGATGAAAAACAAAAAGATATATTGTTTGTTTGTTTGATGGTGTTTAATGCCACTTTCAACAATATTTCAGTTATATCGTAGCGGTCAGTTTTATTGATGGAGGAAACCACTGACCTGTCGCAAGTCACTGACAAACTTCATCACATAATGTTGTATATCTCGCCCTGATCGCGATTCGAACTCACAACATCAGTGGTGATAGCCACTGATTGCATAGGTAGTTGTAAGTCCAACTATCATACGATCACGGCCACGACGGCCCCAAAAAAAGAAAAGAAAAAAAAGATATAAATATCATGCTACACATCACTACAGGTTTACTTTCCCTGGTTGTTTAACTCTGTCAAATATTAGAAATTTATAAGAACACAAAAAATACACGTACACAATCTAATTAAAATTAACTCTCCTCGTATGCTCCCTGTTTTATGTCAGTGAGGGAGACTTAACAACATCCCATTAGCATTCATGTCAGAGAAATTTTCAATAACTTACAACTTTATCTTGACCAATGAGATTATTTCCTGGATTTTCCAGTGTATCCAAACAGTGTAGTTTCTCTACCTCCATAGGCATAGATAAAGCAAGCAGTAAAATTCTACCTCAGTTCAGTGTGAAGGAATTCAAAAGCATAATCCATTTTTGTACATCATTGCAATAATGCACGGGAATCTGCCATTTTTTGTCTATTTTATTGATGTGAATTGTCTCCCTTTGAAAAAAATATGGCAGAAATTTCCATCGACTTCATGAAGCGAAAACATAGAAAGGGGGAGCAAGTGAGGAGATCTAATTTTAATTAGTTTTATATATACAATACATGGCTTATACCTCTATCAATTTCATAAGAGTGCTGAACAACCAATGTTTACTAAACGTTGTATTTCCGATTCTGTCTGCCTCCAACGATTCAATCTGTTCCTGTAAATGTGGTGGTGGGGAGGGGTTACGGGAACAGTCTGGAGAGTTCTGTATGTCATCTTCTGAAATGATTAAATGTAAATATAAATTATGTAGTTGTAAGTTAATGATTGTTATTTAAACTTCATGTCAGTAATTTTTCAGCCATATCATGGCGCAAACAATGGGAACATTATGAAGAGATGATAATGATATCTGCTTTCTACTAGCTATAGACCACTATGTTTACTGGTAATTGGATCTACAAAAAATGTATATAGTACCAGCTCACTAGTCCGAGATTCCTCTGCCATTCGACGGCTTTTTATTCCAACTTGCTGGAGCCGTGGGACGCTCTACATACGGAAAACAACGGATTTGCCCATGCAACTCTGTCTTGGCACATTTCCACGTTTCGTGGCTATCGGATTTTATTTTCTATCCGAAACCCTTATATAAATTGCTTCATCAATCATTTTTCTATTCATTCATAACCATCTTACCTTCAGAAAGTGGTGTTACACTCCATTACAGCACGATTTTGCCTTAGACCATAATTTCGCCATGTTGACTTTCATTCGAACCTACAAACGTGATCTCGCGATACTAACTGAATGATGACAGCAAGGCATTACATGATGGGAGCTACTTAATGCAGCATGCCAAATTATTTGCATACGTAAACAACAACATGTGTCATAGATACAAAGCGTATTCTGCAGGACAAACAGTTCCATCTACAGCTCAAATCAGGGCGGAAGGAAATAATACAAAATGTGTTGGAAAGAAAAGATTCAATGGCAGTGTTACCCACGGGTTTTGGAAAGAGCATGTGTTATGTCTCCCCCCCCCCCCCCCTCCCCCCTTCTCATTTTGGACAAGGTAAGATCATATATGCAAATCATCCCCCATAATACATTGCGGTAATCGTAGTTTTCTCGAAGTCACATGATAAATGAAAGTGATATGGCGAAATAATAGGGTCTAAGGGAAGATCGTGCTGTAATCGAGTGTAACACCACTTTCTGAGGGTAAGATGGCTTTGAATGAATAAAAAAATGATTGGTGAAGTGATTTATATAAGGGTTTCGGATAGAAAATAAAATCTGATAGCCACGAAACGTGGAAATGTGCCAAGGCAGAGTTACATTGGCAAATCAGCTGTTTTCCATATGTAGAGCTCTCTGACATCCCACGGTTGCAGCAAGTCGAAAAAAAAGCTGTCGGACGGCAGAGGAATCTCGGACTACCAGCTCACTAATACAACAACCTGCATGTAGACATGTTGCTTCACACAGACACATTATCCAGATTCTGAGGCAACTGGTCTTTGCTCTCCCTCCTTTATTGCCGAGTGCTTAGCAGAGAAGCAACAAATACCAATTTTATAGCCTATGGGAGTATGGCTTGAGCTGACTGCCGGAAAGTAAACATCAGTACGCTGATGGTTTTCCGTAACCAAAGAAGAAGAAGACTGGGGCTTGAATCCACACTCTACCGTATTCGTATTAGAATAAAAAGCATGTTAGAGACACAAATCAGCACTATGATAATTGTTGCAGTGGTTGCCAGTTTAGTTGTAGGTATATCTGGCTGCTCGTTGCTGAATCTTTTCTACGGAGTGTATCTGATCTTTCGAGTGGGGATCCCAGGCAGTGCTACAGTACTCTAATTTCGGTCTCACTAGTACTTGATATGCTCAGTTAACATCACATCTTTCAATTAACTTTCAGGTTTCTACATAGGAAGGTGAGAGATTTGTTTGATGTGGCAAGAATAGACCCTGTCCATGTGATCTGCTCCCCCCCCCCCCCTTTTTTTTAGCAGACACTGACACTATAATCACTGTGAATTTGCATGCAAATAGTAAATCTAGATTTGATATGTAAAATAGCCACTAAATAATACCAAGACATGGGTTGCATGGAATTATCTACGCTGCACAAAAATGTAAAGAAAAATAATGTCGTTTACCATTCATATTTAGCAGGTCCTTTTTCTAAAATACAAAATTGGTGACGGTTTGATTCGGATTTCAAATCCGGATTTTGCCTACATTTAATCAAATCGCTTTTTCCAAGCGATGCACTATTCAGCTGGGAGTAATGTTTTGATTTATTACTCCAAGATTTAAAAGACTTAATATTAAAGTTTATGTTTCAATATTAAAGTGAAATTTTATTACAATGAGTGAAATAGCAAATTTCAAACGTTTGAATGATCGAGAAGGAAATCATCAGATAGCATTGACCAATCAAATTACAGTATTTCGGGGGCTCGCTTCCTACGTCAAACATCAACAAACACAGTGTGACAGACACGAAGAATACACGACATAAAACAACGTCCTACAAAAATCTAAGTCATTCTTATTCTAACTGATAAACTGAATATGGGGCTGTGAAAGAAACTCAAGAATTGCTTCTTTAGCATGAATTTTTCGTTTGCTGGTTGTGGATTCTTGGGAATTTATCACGTTGGAGTCGCTAGTTGTCTACGACAGCATGCCCCACAACTTGTAGAAAATGGAATTTTTGCTGGAGCCAGCGCTGGCGCTATTGTTTCATGTTGTTTATTATGTGGTTGTTGTTTAGGTAAGATTGATTTTTACATTAAAATCATATACAAATTATTTGTTTAAATCGGAATGTACGCACTAAGGTAAGGATATCCCGCACTAAACTGACCCAATTTCGACCCCCATTCAATCAATACTACAGAAGTTGTATAACGTGACCCATTTCTCAACTAAATATCAATTTTGAAATTAACCAAACGACTTTGTACAATTGAATGTCGTGTTGATATTTTTTTTCACAATTGCATTCTTTGGCTATTCTTGTCATGTAACTGCCACTGTATTCCATTTTTTCTGGCAAGTGTGGGGAGGGGCTATTCATTGCACATTAATTTGAATTACCCATTAATTTCTGTTCTCGTATTTTACAATATTGATTTTATTATGAACACAGAAGATTATGATTTACATGAAGTGCTAATTTTAATAATTAATAGTTGTTTCAACTGTCATTATAAAAGTGACATATTAACATTATGTCACTTCACTGAGAACAACACTTGTCAACAGTGAAAATCCCACTGAGTGGACATATTAATAGTCATTATTTTCACTTCCTTGACATAATGACATAATCATACCACAGGTTTCCTTACCTTGATTGAAATCCTGTAATATAATGTTTAATGAAGTGTGGAAATAATAATTTAATATACAAAATTATAGGACACGCATGCCTTTCGATAAGGGGCGGTTCCAGGTACTTTTACCCACCTAAGATGATCTTTGGTACCTCTTGATTTTAAAGAGTGTTGTATAAGATATTCATGAAAATTTTCTAAATTTTTATAAAAAGTACTGCCTGTAAACAGTGAAGTACTGGTACAATTGAAAAAATATTGTAAGCCCTGGACACAAAATAAGTAGGAGAAGTAATATTGATGATGTATTAATTATAAATGTTCAAAGATCAAATACAATGTACATGTAGGGTTTATATGACACCTAAACTTTGTGTGCCCTTTAATTTCATATCAGATTGATAAACAATACATGTATATTCTAAATTTGCAGTAAAAAAAATTCTGAAAAGATACAAATGTGTGTGTAAAAATGAATGCCATATTATTAATAACATCTTTAATGTTCATCAATAACAATATATTAATGACTGACGTTTGTTCTCTTCAATAGTTTGTAACCCCATGTTTGAATTTTGTTATGGTCGTCAACATGTAATGATTGTGCAATTTTTTCTGTTTATCTTTTAATCCACTCTTGTTTTCTTTTACATTACACATTACATATACACAAGCTATGATGTTGTATTATAGATATATTAATTCATTCATGTATTTTTATGCATTGTACCATAATCCTTTGATCTGAACGTAACGTCTTACTCATTTCAAAATACTATTTAGCACGTAGTTTGGAATATTCTTGTGCGTCATATGTATTTGTTTACTGTTGAACTTATCACGGTGACAATCAGTTTAATTAGAATTAGATGACTGTTATATTTTTCAGATTTAGCAGATATATATTAGATTTCTGCGACCAACATGAAGAATAACAATAATATATTTATTGCTTAATATTTTACTTTTTTCTCCCAAGTTTTGGGATGTTTTATGTTTGTTTGATTTGGTCCATTTACACCAAGATCTCCAAACTCTCACAATACTCCGGGAATACCAGATCATTTCTGATAATATTTTTTTTAAATTGTGTTTAATACATGTAAAATGTCTGTCTTACATGAAGAATTAAAAAAAATATGCTACAATAGAAAATGGATGTCAACCGTATTGGGTATATTGTACATTTTGTTTGTTCCATTTGTTTAATTAATTAATTAGCCCATGATTGATAAATAATTTGATCAGTAATTTATGGGGTAGGATATGTACAAATGTATCTTAGCTAGTATCACACAATTTAACATATTTTCCAAACATACATATATATATATATATATACATGTATTTAAATTAAATTACTGGGTTGATAATTCTGGGTTGACTTGTAGGGTCAAGGATTATTGACAAACAGGACAAAGTTGATTGTATTGATTAGACCTAGGTCAAAAGTTCAACTTGGGCAACTCTTTATTTGCATAAATAATTTAACCACATTAAGAGTACAATGTAAATAAAATACATGTAATATGTACACATGTATATATGTATGATTTGATATACATGTATTTATGTATCAGAATTTCCAGATGTTAACCTCAGACACAACATTTGTTTGTTTAAATAATTAATAAGCCCATAATTTGATCAGTAATTTATGGGTACAATGTAAATAAAATACATGTATACATGTATGATTTAAGATACGTGCATTTTATTATTATTTTATATTGTGATTTAAGATACATGTATTTATATGTTTCAAGATTTAAACCTCGGACACAACAGTGTGTAGACAAGTAGAGGAGGATGTCCTCTAATATTAATTTACACAACATTCAGATATAGCAGGACAAGATATAAATAATCAAAAAGAAATATGTCTGTATACAACATTATATACTCTGTTCTTTTGATAAAAAAAATTTTCAGATCAGATCGTTAAAATGTTGAAAAAAATCTAAAAAAAATTGTATATTTTTTTGTACAAATGTACATAATTCAGACTTGGTTTTGTCACAATCCTAAACATTTATGTGGACAATTTCATTATTATATATACATTGTACTGTACATGGTATCCATGATGAAATTAGATTTGTTTAAATGGGGCTATTCTAAAGCTTTTTATAAGGTTGTGGTGTTTTTAAGCTAAAGTAGATGTACATTATATATGTTGTTTGTACAAAGTTATAATTTATTTCTTGTCCTTCAGTTTATTTCCTTCCTTTACATTTTTTCAGCACTTGTAAAATGTTGATAGGTTAGACATTTAAAAGAAACTATATATTAAATATATCCACTTTGTTTAAAAAAAACAAGAATTTAAGAAACCAGCACTAGACTGTAAATCACATTAGGTACAAAAATGTAGATTTATCAAATACCTTTGGCTTTACTGGCAGTTTAACTTGTACATTGTACTGTTACTGGCAGTTTAACTTGTACATTGTACTGAATTACGACAGGACCCGGGTGACTCAATGAGTTAGGTAGTTGGATTACCTAGCTACTCATACAAGCCTATCACCAATACGGCGTGGGTTCACGCCCAGCTTTGTAAATTACAAAAAAGGGTGCACTCGACTCGCCGCCACAAGTGATAAAGTTTACCAGTTACTTACCCATGGTTGATGGTTCTCTCCAGGTACTCCGGCTTCTTCCACCACTAAAACTGGTCGCCATGATATTGCTGAAAGTAGCTTTAAACACCAAAAATCAACCAACTGTATTGCGACTTGTAGCAGAGCCAGTAAAACATATTTACGACTCAGATTTCCAATTGATTCCAGCAAATCTTCAAATACAATACTGTTATTTGTATTCTAATGCAAGACAAAAAAAGATTTCAATTGAATGTAGGAAATGAAAGTGTTTAAAAAGTACCAAAATTGAAATACTGCAGAAAAAAAATATTGTCTTTTGACTTTGGCACATAAAGATAGAATATTGTGATGTCTTATAAACATTACATGTATTAAAGTAGAACATAAATTCTGCCTAAATCTGGGCATTATTTCAGAACATGTACACTTCAAAAGTTCAATTTGGAATAAATGTAACAAGGAATAAATTTAAGGGTAGGGAATGTCTTTAATTTCTATCATATTGTATTAATTGACAAGAATTTAATATGGCAGCTCATTCACACTATAACCATTAGTTATGACATGTCAGTTGTGAATTTGAAGGCAAACATTAGCCAATGAAAAAACATGTTAGATAATAATTCCATTCAATTAAGGTCACGGAGACCCCCTGCCAGGATACATTGTAAAAATAATATTATAATGATGTACTTTCAGGTGAATGTACCAGTTTTACATTGCGTTTAGCAACTAAAGCCAGATCTCGTTCACTTGGACCTTTACATCCAAGCTTTAACTTGGTCAAGATATTACGAGATGCTCTAAACTTGGTGCTACCTGACAATGCTCACGAAATAGCCTCTGGGAAGCTGTTTATTTCATTGACACGGGTATCTGACAGGCAACCAGTTCTGGTGTCGCAGTATGATTCAAAGGAAGAACTTATACAAGTAAGATTGTTTATTATTGAATTTATTATTATTACAGGGATTCTTGTAGCAATTTATTATGATGAGTCCAGAAGATATTTCTGAATATATATTTTAGAGAGTCCTGTCATTGTAGAAATCTAACATTTAAAAACTTTGGCGAGTCCTAACTCAAAATATGGTGAGTCCAGGATTCATCTAGGTGAGTTGCAAGGATCTCTCATTATTATATTTTAAATCATTTATCTCAGTCTGGCAAGCAAAATTCTAATGCTGAAATATATGTATCACTGTTTTTCCCCTTTTATGTCCACTGTAAATTATGAAGAAATAAGAAAATGATTGCTCCCAAATGTTTCCTGCTGAGTCTGTGAGGTGACATGGGACTTGTAAGCCATTACGTGATAAGTAATTAACAAAACTTATGCATGCTCTATAAAAATAATTATGTTAAGCCTACTCATCTCTTGGAACACATGTACATTTTAAAAAGAGAACTGTATATAAGAGATTAATAGGTTCTTACACGAGTCCCTATTGAAGATGTGGAATTTCTTCCACGAGTGTGAGAAATTCCGTCTTTTCACGAGTGGAGCGTAGTGGAAAGACGCTGAATTTCTCTCACGAGTGGAAGAAATCCCAGATCTTCAATAAGGACGAGTGCAAGTACCTGTTTCTTCCGTTTCAACTTAAAAACAAAGCATGTCGATTTCATTCATTCATTCGCATGTTAATGTCATGTTTACTACACAAAATATTACAACGCCACGTGCAATGCAGTAAATACACACTTATTTAAAACCGCATTAAATCTATAGGGGGAAATCAGTTAAAATTCAGATCAAATTGATATTTGAAGCTTTTTTAGATCTACAGCAATCGTAGAAGCGGACTCCATTGATTATACTCGGCCGATTTGATTGGCTGACAATGCCATGTAAGACAAGGTCACGTGCAGTTGTCTTTATGGCTTGTCTTACATAGAAAACGCATCAAAACGGAAGAAAAAATTGTCCATTCATGTTATATACTAAAATTTAGTAACTAAATGCAGTCATTCACCTTTGGTGTTATTTGAGCAGGGATATATAACATTCATGTTATACTAAATACAGTCATTCACCTTTGGTGTTATTTGAGCAGGTATATAAAGTAAATGAAATAGACTATAGACCTGGTTTAGAGACAGATCAATATGTAGGTCTTCATTAAACACTGACTGATATATAAAAATAGACATTCTGACCTGACACATGCTGAAATCATGAATTATATACATAATGATGTCTTTAAAATATTGCAGTTTCTTTGCCTTGATTTGAGGACTTTTAAAGTGTGATAGGTTCATGTACATGTATTTCAAAATGAAATAACACCTATTATATTATATATATATATATATATATGTGACAGTTATTTACTGTTTGTACAAAATAAAACAACTACAAACTAGAATTATTATGGCAATTCAAGTTAGAAAATAAGAATTCATCACTGTATTAAATGATCTGTTTTACTTTTATTTACCTATATCAATTGTTGATCTGTTTCACTTTTATTTACCTATATCAATTGTTGATCTGTTTCACTTTTATTTATCTATATCAATTGTTGATCTGTTTCACTTTTATTTACCTATATCTATTGTTGATCTGTTCCACTTTTATTTACCTATATTTATTGTTGATCTGTTCCACTTTTATTTATCTATATCAATTGTTGATCTGTTTCACTTTTATTTACTTATATCTGTTGTTGATCTCTTCCACTTTTATTTACCTATATCTATTGTTGATCTGTTTCACTTTTATTTACCTATATCTATTGTTGATCTGTTCCACTTTTATTTACTGTATTTAGGGTTGCATAACGCGCATTGGTGCATAATGCGCACCCCTCTTGGCCTTGAAAATCTCCAGAAAAAACTAGTTCCTGTCTATAATGCGCATGGAATTTTGAAAAAAATCGTCGTCGGAAATGTAAGAATTAAATATCAGTCGTATATATTTTTCAAAACAAAACTGCACTAGACAGTTTTAATTCTTCAATAATTAAAGCATAGTAGATGCAATTAATTATTTTGTGGAATAGTGTCCAAACAATTTAAGAAATATTTAACTTTGCATGTTGACAATACTAAACAAAAAAACATGGCGGACATGTGATTTCCCAGTCTGGGAAAGAGTGAAGCACATTGTTCCTGTTTATAATGTGCACACCTCCTACCAAATAAAGAATCTGGGCAAAATCCTGCGCATTATACAACCCTAAATATGGTACCTATATCTATTGATTTGTTCTTTATTTGTATTCCTGTACTTTAAGTTACAGTAGAGGAAACATGCAATGTTCCTGATGGGATTTTAATCCCACAACATCTCACGTTATAAACCAATGCTTTACCAACCTTAATTACAATGTAGTTTTAATAATAATTACAGTATTTAATAGAAACTGTAAATATCAATAGTAAATACAAATGTATATCTTATTCTAGTAAACTATGTCAGTGCCTAAAAACTGACTGAGTGGAATGAATTTCATTAAGTTTACCTGGAACCATGGTAACCATGATTGAGGTAGATAAATGAAACATTTGAAATAAATTCTTGAATTTCTGTAAGGATATGATACAGTGTACTACTGAAAATAAAAAATTCTACAAATGTACATGCTAGTGTTTTTTCAAAAAATTCAGACAGGCATGGTATAAATTTGTATTTTGTGCATTCAGAGGGCATTTATGGATCTTTTTGTGAATGTAAAGGGTAGAAAAAATGAAGATGTTGAGGGCAGTTTTTATTAATTGTCAGTTACATTTGTATTTCTAATGTTAAATCTATTTATATTGATTCTAATACTGTTATTCTACTACTAAGTACTTCTAAGGTAAAATATTATAGTTTAATTAATTTGACAAGTGCATATGAACTTCCAGTGTGAGGGCAGCTTGGTGCTGGTAAAAGAACACAAGGTGCTGTGCCATGTTAAAATTGTCTAGGGAAAACTTTACACACACACACGCATATATATAGGGAGTGGATGTGGTCGAGTGGTCTAGGGCACTGGACGTAAGGCTAAGCGAATGGTGCTGCAGTGTATCAATGGTGTGAGTTCAAATCCCATCGAGGGAAGAAGAAAAATTTGACAGCTCTAAAATCTAATTCTAACACTGTTTGGTTTAATTTTCAGACGTATTATAACTGGAATAAATCATCAAAATAAGTCCTCAATTACAATTACAACTTAATAAAAGTCCCATAAATTTGAAAATTTCACTGAACTGTTATTTAAAAAAAAAAATAACCTAAATTAGACACCTCAAATCTCCTGTTTTGTTGCACTCCTGACATAATTATACACATTGACAAACAATGCATAAACCACAAAAAATACACATTCAATTTTCAATTTGAAAGTTTTACTTGTAAATTAAGAAATCAGGTGATTTTTCAATTTTATCTGATACATTTCATGTACCTGTACTTCAGTATATAATTAAACATATTTTTTTTTTAAACATTTTTCAGATAAAATAGGGTGTAGTTAAATGCATACATATAAAAAAACAGGAATAAATCATCAAAATAGTCCTCATTAATTATAATTACAATTATCTTTGCCATTATCACAGGTCAGATCTGAAAATTAACTCATTCATTCAAAGGTTGGTGCTGAAAAGAAACAGAAAATTTACTGAATTCCTTGTAATGGTACATTTATGTCAGGAGTGCAACATAATTTATGGGTTTTCATTGAAAGTAATTTTTAAAGAATTGGTATAGCAACAAGCAATATCATTATAACATACTTATTTGTTAATCTGAATTACAAGTTAGCAAACATTTTCTTCTTAAAGGTAAAAATTACTTGAATTATAGCATTAATAATAATGAATCTAACTAGTAAAGTAAATCTTGTGACACAATGGTCCTATAACATTGCCAAGTGAAATAGTTTTAATAGCTTAGTAAGGTATTCTGTATTACAAGAAACAGTTTTGAATGTAAGCATGTCATTGGATAATTAATTTTACTTTAAAATTGAATTCTATAAATATATCATTATACAAGTGTTGCACTCCTGACAGCAAAGAAATGGATTTCTGAAAAAATATTCATATCTATCATGCAACTTTATGACTGCAATCTGGTGTCTTGTATAGTCTCCTGAAAAATGAAACAAAAATCATATATTGGCTTTGGTACTTTTTAATTGTGAGCCTCTAAACTTCAAAAGTTGCACTCCTGACATTGGGACGAGGGTGTTCTTTAATGACCATTGAGGGTTAAACCATATATGAATTGGGCAAATTAATGTTTTTTTCATGAAAGAACATATTGTGTTAATAGTTACAACAACATTTGCTGATTTTGTGCGAGTCATTGATTCAAAATTCAATTTTCTTTTTGAAATTACATATTTTTGTGTTGCACTCCTGACATAGCAATTTTTTTTGTAAAAACAAATTCATATTAAAATCATTTGACAAGAAAGCTGTATAAGGTACTCAAATGATGACCAACATATCAAGTTTAAATAATAAATAAAAATCCAGTGCACCTACCTTCATATAACTATAAACTTCACCTTTAAAAAAATGTATTTTTCAAAATGTCACACAAACATGTTGCACTCCTGACAATTTTGGCATCATATTTTGACATAATTTGTTTAATACTTGAGATATCCCTAAGAAATTTTGCATTTCTATACTACATATCAAGCCACATAAATCAAAACAGTTTCTAAAAACCAGATACTTCTCAATTTTTAATTTATAATGCTTTTTATAGAAGGAACAATTTTTTTTTACTTTATCTTTATGCACAAATTTATTGGTTAGCAGAATTTGGGGACGTTTCCTGTTTACAGTTTAACTATCTGAGAGTGGAGACTCTCACTCCGACATGGGATACTCTCACTCTTACATCTACCTGGGAGGATTTTGTCGGACGATTTTAAGAGTGACACCCTCTTCAAGTCCGACAAAATTTCGGGTGACTCCCAAGTCCGACCTGAGAGTATGAGCGTTGATACACTTTGAGGGATCTGTATATAATGTTTGTGAGGTACATTTTTGTACTGTGTACAGTATATATAGTTTGTGTGATTCCTCATTATCTCATTTTTTATCTTCTTTCCTAATTATCTAATTTTTTTATCTTCTTTCCTCTATAATTATACAATCTTTTTAAAGAAATTAAGTGACACGTATTTATTCCACCTTTTACGTCATTATAATCTGTGAATAAACTTTGTCCCTTTAATAAAGTGACGGACAGTACACTAGCTGTATTAGCTCTAATCAGAATGTTAATACATGTACCTACTAGAAATTAGGAAGATTAACACATTGATTTACGCACATAAGATAAGATAATTTTATTGAAATAAAGACCAGACAATGATCTATCTTCAATGTCAATACAACAATGTACAATGTAAAATAACAATACAAAAAGAACAATAAACATATACTTAATTGAAGTTGTGTATCTCAGTTGAGGAAGGTTGAAAAGAGTTATCTCTCTTTTCACATTAAACTAGATTAGGAGAGTACTACAAACTTTGTTTTAATGTTTGGTTCAAATCATACATCTTTTTCACACCCAAAATACAAATCTTACAAATGTCTAAATCATTACTACTTTAGTACTCAAAATATATTCAAATTTTTCAATCTCAGACATATCTGGAAAAGAGGGTATAACTAATGATAAACTTTCAAAAAGATCAGCACACTGTCTTAACTTTATACTAAATTAATGTACATTTCTATAGTACATGTACATGATGTAAGAAAAACACCATGAATATCATACATAGAGAATAACGTCAGTTTTGAAGGTTGAGACAAACATTATCACTAGTATTGCAGTGAGACCGATATCATAATCTGTGATACTAGTGATAATGTATGTTGACGCCTTCGTTTTTATTTTGATCGGTAACGTCATAATGTGTTTGACATCACACTGACAAATAATTGTCAGTATCAGAGTCACAGATACAATGAACTCTTGAGATTGTCATCATATTACTGAAATTATAGGATATATACGTAAACTACATTTAATTCTGCTTTTGTTGGTTAAAAAAATGATCTAAATGGGACATGAATTGGCTTGAAATACTTTTTTTTTGTGAAAAATTGAGATTTTAGATATAACTGAGATATTGTTGAAAGTGGCATTAAATACCATATAAAGCCACTGATAAACTTATATTTTTATACAATTTTTTTTTTTTTATAGATTTCAAACATTTGAATTTAATTTGATGTAGCAGTACATGTTTTGCTTATATGTACATTATGTCAATATTGTTCCATTCTGCTGGTACACAGGACAGAGATAGAGTTAAACATTTATTTTAATGTATTATAAGTGTACAAATATTCTAAATGTACTGTTAGAGCTGAAATGGACGGAATGATTTTTTTTCAGTAGAAATTGGATAAAAAGCCTATCTGGTGTTAGTGTAGATACACAATAATTATATGATTATTTGTTTTCAGGCTTTATTATGCAGTGCCCACGTGCCTTTCTACTCAGGACTTTTACCACCATCATTCCAGGGAACAGTAAGATAGTTTAAAGGCCTAATGCAATGTTATTATATGTTACATTGTATATTTATTGATTTATAAAATGCAGGCATGAGATCCAAAATGTTGGAGTGTTTTTTCAAAAGGACACTTTAAAAACCAAAAATACCAATATTAATTCAGTGACGAAAAAACATATGTTTACCCGTTATTATTTCTGTGTACAAAGTCTTCAATGGTACCAGATCTGAAAACAAATTTAAACTCCAGACATACAAATGTAGAGGAGTTATATAATTATTTCCCTTTTAACAAAAAAGTCAAATGAATACAAGAGTCTATATATGGTACTTAAACTTTAATTGTTAATTAATGAATGTGAAATTGAGCTGAATTAATATCAGTGTGCAAAATTCTGATAAAAATTTCCACCAGAAGTTTTTTTTAGTGTAAATTGATTCTAGGCCCAAAAAATAGTGTTTCGACTAATTCTACAACATGTACCAACCCTAATTTTTAGTGCCTACTATATCCTAATGTTGTTATTGTCATTTTTGACAAGCTTTGTTAAAGTTATATTCTTATCCTGTATAACCTATATATCTAGGAAACACAGGTGTTTTTTTTTAGCTCACCTTGCCAAAGGCAATGTGAGCTTTTGCCATCACTTGGCATCCGTTGTCCGTTAACTTTTCACATTTTAATCTTCTCCTCTGAAACCCCTCGGCCAAATGAACTGAAACTTGGTAGGAAGCATCTATGAAAGGTCCTATATAATATAAAGAATGCTCATTTCGTCCCGATCCTTTAACAAACATGGCCACCACAGGCATTTCTTGTTTCTGATTGACTGATTTTTAAAAATCTTTTCCTCTGAAACCACTAGGCCAAATGAACCGACACTTGGTAGGAAGCATCTATTGAAGGTCCTCTATAAAGATTGCTCATTTCATCCCGATCCATTAACAAACATGGCCACCACAGGCGATTCTTGTTTCTGATTGGCCAATTTTAAAAAATCTTCTCCTCTGAAACCACTTGGCCAAATGAACCGAAACTTGGTAGGAAGCATCTATGGGCGGTTCTCTATAAACATTGCTCATTTAGTCCTGATCCATTAACAAACATGGCCACCACAGGCAGTTCTTGTTTCTGATTGGTTGATTTCTAAAATCTTCTCCTCTGAAAGCGCTTGGCCAAATGAAATGAAACTTGGTATGAAGCATCTACGTAAGGTCCTCTATAAAGATTGGTCATTTCTTCCAGATCCGTTGGCAAACATGGCTGCCATAGGTAATTCTTGTTTCTGGTTGGTCGATTTCTGAAACCGCTTAGCCAAATGAACCAAAATACCTATGGAAGGTTCTGTATTAAGTTTCCTCAAAGCAGAATGAAAGGTGAGCTACACAGGCTCAGCCCACTGAGCCTCAAGTTTTTTTTGCTTTATCAGATTCTGTAAAAAGAAAATTCCAGCACTATATTTGATAGTCAATAGTAGATTTAACATGTTCACATATCTGTTATAATTTACCATGTATATTATAATTATCTACTATGTAGAATGACTAGGTGTCCTAGTGGTGAATTTGCTTGACTTCCTGACCATTCGACTATATTCTCTTTATAAGACCATGTCTTAAAACAAAGCATAAAAATGACATATTTATATGCCCCTTCAGAGTATACATTTACACATGTTGGTCAGTAGACTAGTGTACATTGATAAAACTACAAAATGTATATACAAAGGCTAACGTAACACTGTTACACAAAGCAAAATCCTGAATAACTTGTGCTGAGTTTAATGTAAAACAAATGCCCCTTCCCCCAATTTAAAAAAACATAGATCTCTTACCATGTACAGTTTAGTCACTTCAATTTTTATTTTTTCCAGAGATATGTAGACGGAGGTCTGAGTGATAATTTACCTATCCTTGATGACAACACTGTCACAGTGTCACCTTTTGCTGGCGAAAGTGACATCTGTCCCAGTGATAATGTCGCCAATGATGCCCACGTCCATCTTGCCAATACCAGTCTACAGATGTCCGGGAAGAATTTGTACAGACTTACAAGGACCTTGTTTCCGTGTAAACCAGAAATCCTTAGTGATATGTGTAAACAAGGATTTGATGATTGTCTAAGATTCCTTCAAAGAAATGGTGAGTAACTGGAAAATGCCAGTACATGTATGTCAACTTAAGTCAATTTACTCATAGCTCTTACCATTCTTTGTTAGATATTTTATCAGAAGCAAATAGGTTAGGTTTAGATTTATGGGGTTTAACGCCTCTTTCAACAATATTTCAGTTATATCGTAGCGGCCAGTTTTATTGATGGAGGAAACCAGAGTACACGGAGAAAACCACAGAACTACCGCAAGTCACTGACAAACTTTATCTCACCTTCGTGGAACCTTGACCTTTGATCTCAAGGTCAAATAATTGTTTTTTTAATAGTATTTATTTGGTATGTGGGTGCATGACCATAAAGCGGTGTGTCGCATACCGTAATGACCTTCGTGGGACTTTGACCTCAAGGTCAAATAATTGTTTTTTAAATAGTATTTTCTTGTATGGGCCATAAGATTTTTGTCTTTCGAGATAGGTCAATGATATTTGGTATGTGGGTGCATGACCATAATGTGGTGTGTCGTGTACCGTAATGACCTTTGACCTCAAGGTCAAATAATTGTTTTTTAAATAGTATTTTCTTGCCCGGGCCATAACATTTTTGTCTTTCGAGATAGGTTGTTGTACAGATGGCCGCATTAAGGGGAGACATAAGTTTTAGATACCTAAAACAGTTCATCCTAGTTTTGCTTTTGTTTTTATATAAAATTTTGTTTATTTTCACAGAGCTGATAACTTGTTCCAGACACTTGTCAGTCAAGTCTTCTATAGTATCTGTAGAGGAGAGTTCATCACCTCTCATTCTAGTATCTACAGAGGAGTGTGATGATGATGTTGATGAGGAGGAGGGTTCTGATGATAGCTGTGATGAGGAGGATTGTGAAGAATGTAAAATAAAACAGAAAGGAGCTCTTGTTGACAGCCTCCCTCCAATTGTTGTTGAGGGTATGTACATTGTATCATGATATATTGCTAGTTACTTTGCAGATGTCAGTTGTCTACAAACTTAGTTGATTTAAGTTGATATAAGGAAGCAGTTATATACAATGATGTGTAAATTTTCCTTCTGATACTGACACAATAATATCTTATAAATCAACAATTTGTAAATTTTCTTTTTGATCTTTACCTGCAATAATATCTATTATCAAGTAACAAGCGTGATATAAACTTATTGTGATACAAACATACCATTGTTGAATTCTAACCTTGACGTTATATAGATGTCACTTTGACAAGTCATTGATAAACATACTATGTTTGATATTTTTTGCTCAAAATAGATTTCTCATCACATCTCGTGTTTCACCTTTGATGCAATATCACTCTGAGAAATCCATTCTTGCAAAACCAATCAATGATAGTATATATTTATCAAATGACAGGTATTATATATATCCATTGCATACATAGTGTGGTGGTACAAGACTTTGTATCAGGTCGAGCCTGTTGTGTGAACCAGTTTCACTATGAGTCGCGATAGCGACGAGTTAGTTCACGCAACAGGCAAGTATGATATTGTAAATTATCGTTGATTTCTGTGTATAATTATGTGACTTTATATTGATGTTTGTGACATCGCCATGACAGATCCTTGATAAACATACTACCGTCAATATGCTTTGCTCAAAATGTACTTGTCATCTGATCTCTTATCTAAGGCTTCAAGATCTTTGATGTGATATTTCTGTGAGATATCTATTCTCACAAAGCAAATCAACAAAGTAAAATGTATGATCACAGATAATTAAGTGAGTCAGTGATTGTTGCTCAATGCTAAATGAGCAAACCCACAATCTACCACACTTCACCATTACACCCAGTCTTTGCCTTAATTGTTTTCACCTACATGCCCAAAAGCCAAATTTAGAAGAAAAATAATTATTTATTCAAGCAAATTCATTCATAATTTTCACTTGTCTAAATCCAGTTTTACTTGTCCCAGTGCTTCAGGCAAGTGGGTTAGTGTAAAGACTGGTTACACGACCAATTCGTTTTCACACAGAATTTAAGAGTAAATACAAAAATATTAATTACTTCTTGCTATGCTTGGAGTTATAATGGAGTGGAGTAAACATGTTTTAGTGGGTATTCTCTCCACGGTACAGGAGTTATAATGGAGTGGAGTAAACATGTTTTAGTGGGTATTCTCTCCACGGTACAGGAGTTATAATGGAGTGGAGTAAGCATGTTTTAGTGGGTATTCTCTCCACGGTGCAGGAGTTATAATGGAGTGGAGTAAATATGTTTTAGTGGGTATTCTCTCCACGGTCCAGGAGTAAGCATGTTTTAGTGGGTATTCTCTCCACGGTACAGGAGTTATAATGGAGTGGAGTAAACATATTTTAGTGGGAATTCTCTCCACGGTACAGGAGTAATCATGTTTTAGTGGGTATTCTCTCCATGGTACAGGAGTTATAATGGAGTGGAGTAATCATGTTTTAGTGGGTATTCTCTCCACGGTACAGGAGTTATAATGGAGTGGAGTAAACATGTTTTAGTGGGTATTCTCTCCACGGTACAGGAGTTATAATGGAGTGGAGTAAGCATGTTTTAGTGGGTATTCTCTCCACGGTACAGGAGTTATAATGGAGTGGAGTAATCATGTTTTAGTGGGTATTCTCTCCACGGTACAGGAGTTATAATGGAGTGGAGTAAACATGTTTTAGTGGGTATTCTCTCCACGGTACAGGAGTTATAATGGAGTGGAGTAAACATGTTTTAGTGGGTATTCTCTCCATGGTACAGGAGTAATCATGTTTTAGTGGGTATTCTCTCCACGGTACAGGAGTTATAATGGAGTGGAGTAAACATGTTTTAGTGGGTATTCTCTCCACGGTACAGGAGTTATAATGGAGTGGAGTAAACATGTTTTAGTGGGTATTCTCTCCACGGTACAGGAGTTGTAATGGAGTGGAGTAAACATGTTTTAGTGGGTATTCTCTCCACGGTACAGGAGTTGTAATGGAGTGGAGTAAACATGTTTTAGTGGGTATTCTCTCCACGGTCCAGGAGTTGTAATGGAGTGGAGTAAACATGTTTTAGTGGGTATTCTCTCCACGGTACAGGAGTTATAATGGAGTGGAGTAAACATGTTTTAGTGGGTATTCTCTCCACGGTACAGGAGTTATAATGGAGTGGAGTAAACATGTTTTAGTGGGTATTCTCTCCACGGTCCAGGAGTTGTAATGGAGTGGAGTAAACATGTTTTAGTGGGTATTCTCTCCACGGTACAGGAGTTATAATGGAGTGGAGTAAACATGTTTTAGTGGGTATTCTCTCCACGGTCCAGGAGTTGTAATGGAGTGGAGTAAACATGTTTTAGTGGGTATTCTCTCCACGGTACAGGAGTTGTAATGGAGTGGAGTAAACATGTTTTAGTGGGTATTCTCTCCACGGTACAGGAGTTGTAATGGAGTGGAGTAAACATGTTTTAGTGGGTATTCTCTCCACGGTACAGGAGTTATAATGGAGTGGAGTAAACATGTTTTAGTGGGTATTCTCTCCACGGTACAGGAGTTATAATGGAGTGGAGTAAACATGTTTTAGTGGGTATTCTCTCCACGGTACAGGAGTTATAATGGAGTGGAGTAAACATGTTTTAGTGGGTATTCTCCACGGTACAGGAGTTATAATGGAGTGGAGTAAACATGTTTTAGTGGGTATTCTCTCCACGGTACAGGAGTTATAATGGAGTGGAGTAAACATGTTTTAGTGGGTATTCTCTCCATGATACAGGAGTTATAATGGAGTGGAGTAAGCATGTTTTAGTGGGTATTCTCTCCACGGTACAGGAGTTATAATGGAGTGGAGTAAATATGTTTTAGTGGGTATTCTCTCCACGGTCCAGGAGTAAGCATGTTTTAGTGGGTATTCTCTCCACGGTACAGGAGTTATAATGGAGTGGAGTAAACATATTTTAGTGGGAATTCTCTCCACAGTACAGGAGTAATCATGTTTTAGTGGGTATTCTCTCCATGGTACAGGAGTTATAATGGAGTGGAGTAATCATGTTTTAGTGGGTATTCTCTCCACGGTACAGGAGTTATAATGGAGTGGAGTAAACATGTTTTAGTGGGTATTCTCTCCACGGTACAGGAGTTATAATGGAGTGGAGTAAACATGTTTTAGTGGGTATTCTCTCCACGGTACAGGAGTTATAATGGAGTGGAGTAATCATGTTTTAGTGGGTATTCTCTCCACGGTACAGGAGTTATAATGGAGTGGAGTAAACATGTTTTAGTGGGTATTCTCTCCACGGTACAGGAGTTATAATGGAGTGGAGTAAACATGTTTTAGTGGGTATTCTCTCCATGGTACAGGAGTAATCATGTTTTAGTGGGTATTCTCTCCACGGTACAGGAGTTATAATGGAGTGGAGTAAACATGTTTTAGTGGGTATTCTCTCCACGGTACAGGAGTTATAATGGAGTGGAGTAAACATGTTTTAGTGGGTATTCTCTCCACGGTACAGGAGTTATAATGGAGTGGAGTAAACATGTTTTAGTGGGTATTCTCTCCACGGTACAGGAGTTATAATGGAGTGGAGTAAACATGTTTTAGTGGGTATTCTCTCCACGGTACAGGAGTTATAATGGAGTGGAGTAAACATGTTTTAGTGGGTATTCTCTCCACGGTACAGGAGTTATAATGGAGTGGAGTAAACATGTTTTAGTGGGTATTCTCTCCACGGTACAGGAGTTATAATGGAGTGGAGTAAACATGTTTTAGTGGGTATTCTCTCCACGGTACAGGAGTTATAATGGATTGGAGTAAACATGTTTTAGTGGGTATTCTCTCCACGGTACAGGAGTTATAATGGAGTGGAGTAAACATGTTTTAGTGGGTATTCTCTCCACGGTACAGGAGTTATAATGGAGTGGAGTAAACATGTTTTAGTGGGTATTCTCTCCACGGTCCAGGAGTTGTAATGGAGTGGAGTAAACATGTTTTAGTGGGTATTCTCTCCACGGTACAGGAGTTATAATGGAGTGGAGTAAACATGTTTTAGTGGGTATTCTCTCCACGGTACAGGAGTTATAATGGAGTGGAGTAAACATGTTTTAGTGGGTATTCTCTCCACGGTCCAGGAGTTGTAATGGAGTGGAGTAAACATGTTTTAGTGGGTATTCTCTCCACGGTACAGGAGTTATAATGGAGTGGAGTAAACATGTTTTAGTGGGTATTCTCTCCACGGTACAGGAGTTATAATGGAGTGGAGTAAACATGTTTTAGTGGGTATTCTCTCCACGGTCCAGGAGTTGTAATGGAGTGGAGTAAACATGTTTTAGTGGGTATTCTCTCCACGGTACAGGAGTTGTAATGGAGTGGAGTAAACATGTTTTAGTGGGTATTCTCTCCACGGTACAGGAGTTGTAATGGAGTGGAGTAAACATGTTTTAGTGGGTATTCTCTCCACGGTACAGGAGTTATAATGGAGTGGAGTAAACATGTTTTAGTGGGTATTCTCTCCACGGTACAGGAGTTATAATGGAGTGGAGTAAACATGTTTTAGTGGGTATTCTCTCCACGGTACAGGAGTTATAATGGAGTGGAGTAAACATGTTTTAGTGGGTATTCTCCACGGTACAGGAGTTATAATGGAGTGGAGTAAACATGTTTTAGTGGGTATTCTCTCCACGGTACAGGAGTTATAATGGAGTGGAGTAAACATGTTTTAGTGGGTATTCTCTCCACGGTACAGGAGTTATAATGGAGTGGAGTAAACATGTTTTAGTGGGTATTCTCTCCACGGTACAGGAGTTATAATGGAGTGGAGTAAACATGTTTTAGTGGGTATTCTCTCCACGGTACAGGAGTTATAATGGAGTGGAGTAAACATGTTTTAGTGGGTATTCTCTCCACGGTACAGGAGTTATAATGGAGTGGAGTAAACATGTTTTAGTGGGTATTCTCTCCATGGTCCAGGAGTTGTAATGGAGTGGAGTAAACATGTTTTAGTGGGTATTCTCTCCACGGTACAGGAATTATAATGAAGTGGAGTAAACATGTTTTAGTGGGTATTCTCTCCACGGTACAGGAGTTATAATGGAGTGGAGTAAACATGTTTTAGTGGGTATTCTCTCCACGGTCCAGGAGTTGTAATGGAGTGGAGTAAACATGTTTTAGTGGGTATTCTCTCCACGGTACAGGAGTTATAATGGAGTGGAGTAAACATGTTTTAGTGGGTATTCTCTCCACGGTACAGGAGTTATTATGGAGTGGAGTAAACATGTTTTAGTGGGTATTCTCTCCACGGTACATTTTACAGTTTTGGTGACATTTGTGCTGTATATCTTCACTCTCTGATTATTTGTAGACAAATCAGAATTGTTTGTTTGTTTGAGATCATGTAAAAAGTCCTGGCCTTATTACCATAAACAAATTTCTATTTTGAGTTTTGTATCTAACCAAACACAGAAATCATTAAAGTTTTTTTTCTTTATAATTTTATATCTTCATTATATTAACTTTTTGCAGCGTTCCAGTCTGCCATGAGTAAGAATTTCCAGTCTTATATTCACCGGTCCAGAACATTAAGATTTATGGGAGTTTTAGCCACACCCTGGCTCTTACCAATTGATCTAGTCTATAATTCTGTTGTCAGGTATGTTCAACGAGAAAAAAGTCAATTATCTCCCTTATAGCAAGTTGTTTCATAATTAGAGTCCAAATATTGTTCTAATGCAACTTGAATGTAAATATTATTTCATTGGCTACTGTTTACTGTCAAATCATCAATTGATATTTCGTAACTTAGGGTTCTACTTTCAATGAGCAGCCATATTGAATTCTTGAAATCTAACATGTCTGATTATTGCAATATATTCAAATAAAAAACACCACTTACCTCAAAAACTGGTTTTAATGTGATCTTTATTCAGATCTGAGGTGTATCAATATCTAAAAAAACAAAACATCCAATGTTATGTTATGCTTTGAAAGTTTTGATACATACATGTATATAACATCATGTTCTTCTATGACGACACTCTGGAAGTTTTCAAAAGAAAAACGTTTTTTTGTAATGTATTGGAATAGGAATAATAATGTATTGTATCAGAAGACCTGTCATGTCAATTAGGGATCTGACGTGGGAAATATTGGATTTACAGGTTCTGATTCACATCACCAGTAAAACTGCATTTGTCACCGTCAAATCACCACTTGATGTTGATGAGTACAGTTATTCCTTAATTAGTACAGGTATATGTCATAAAAGAAAACTCAATTCAAACAAATGTTTCAAATTCTTGTTAAATAAATGACTTATTGTTTGTAGATTGTTGGAATATTTACCATCTCTACCTCAAGATGCTGTTCAGATGTACAGAGAAATTATGGATATATTTCACTCAGTGTCGGCCAAGATGGCCAACAGAAAGAGGAGATATACAGCCAGGTGTGTACATGTCTTTATTATATCAGTATTTTATACTCTCACTAATTAAGAAGGTTAGGCTACATCAATATCTGTGCTTTATAATATTTAATCCATATTTTGAATGAAATTTATTTTGATACATTAAAAAAAAGTAATAATAAGACTTTAATAATATATCTGACATGTCCAAAGTCCTGTGTATTGTACAGATTTGTGTATAGAAACCTCTGTTATTTAAAGATTACAAAAAGATCTTCAAAATATTATCACTAATCAAAGTTGAATTTTCTTCAAAGTAGCAAATAAATCGTTAACTAGATTTTTTGTAGGGTAAACAGGTTTTTGTCTGTCTGTCTATTTTTAGCATCAGCTGGTTTTCACTTGTCTGTCTGTCTATTTTTAGTATAAACTGGTTTTCACCTGTATCTTTTTTTAGTATCAACTGGTTTTCGCCTGTCTGTCTATCTATTTTTAGTATAAACTGGTTTTCACCTGTCTGTATCTATTTTTAGTATCAACTAGTTTTCGCCTGTCTGTCTGTCTATCTATTTTTAGTATAAACTGGTTTTCATCTGTCTGTCTTGTCTGTCTATCTATTTTTAGTATAAACTGGTTTTCACCTGTCTCTCTGTCTATCTATTTTTAGTATAAACTAGTTTTCACCTGTCTGTGTATCTATTTTTAGTATCAACTGGTTTTTGCCTGTCTGTCTGTCTATCTATTTTTAGTATAAACTGGTTTTCATCTGTATGTCTATCTATTTTTAGTATAAACTGGTTTTCACCTGTCTCTCTGTCTATCTATTTTTAGTATCAACTGGTTTTTGCCTGTCTGTCTGTCTATCTATTTTTAGTATAAACTGGTTTTCATCTGTCTGTCTTGTCTGTCTATCTATTTTTAGTATAAACTGGTTTTCATCTGTCTGTCTTGTCTGTCTATCTATTTTTAGTATCAACTGGTTTTCACCTGTCTGTATCTATTTTTAGTATAATTTGATCATTGTTTACTTTCTCTTTCAGATTTACTTGTCAGTTGGCTATTACAGAATTCAACCTTAACAAAGATGTTGCAGAAAATGTTTTAATGTCAAGTAATCCTTATCAACCACAACCAACTGAACCTGTTATTAGAAATCTAAATATAGGCTTTGCTGTAGATTTTGAAACGAAATTAGGGAAATCCATTAATTCTCTAAGACAAATTGAAAGTCACATGGATCATATGAATATTGATAAAATATCTATGGAATCTAATAGTCCTGGACAAAGTGGAGCTGTGGGCACTGATGTGTCGGCCACGAAAGAAAGTATGCTTCATAGCCAACAGGTGTTTGACACATTTGAACAATGTCTGCACATTTCTGATGAAATGGAGTCTGTAATGGCGTATTATTACAAAGACGAAGATGACTCAAAATCTTATAACTTTGAAGAAATATTTGACATAGATAACACGGACATCAATTTCCCGGTTAATTTACCGAACACGTCAAAGTCAGAGGAGAGCAACACTTCTACACAAGATTTATCTTGGGATTCCTACGTTGAAATGAAGCCAGAAATAGAACAAGAAACGGAGGATTTTATTAACGAGATTTTAAACATACCAGATTTAATAAATCACCACAATGATCATAACATTAGCCATGTAGAAACCTTGGAGGGGGTTTCACGATCACGGTCTAATTCTTATAAAGTGTCATGGGAAGGCTCGCCACGATCAAGGTCAAATTCATTCATTGGAGCAAGGTCAAGTACCAGTAAAAGATTATTGGAACTTTCGTCTCGATCTAGATCAAATTCTAACGTTAGTATGTTGGAAGTTCCGTCTCTATCTAGATCAAATTCTAATATAAGTATGTTAGAAGGTTCATGTAGATCATGTTTGAAATCAACATCACAGTCAAGTTCACTATCTAATATAGACAATGTGGCAGATGTTTCTAGATCAAATTCTGATATAAGTACGAGTTAGTGCTACTAATTATGTTTTATTTTGTTATTGATGGTTCAACAACAACTTTTGTTCAATTTTAATGTTAGACAATCACTATTTATTAACAAACAAAAAATGTTGAAACTATAAAAAATAAACAATGCACATTTTAATGATGTATATAGATATGTTTGTTATACATTGTGGGTTTATTTTATTTTTTTAAATTAAATGTTGTTTTGATTTGTATAATATGATTTAGTAATTAATCACCTCTAGTTTTTAGTATTCTTTGCATTAACCAATAGTTAGTAGGTTTTAAGACGAATGTATTATTTAAGATTGTAGGTTTTAACACGTATGTATTTTTTAAGGCTGTTATGTAAGATAGAATTTTAAAGAGAACAGCTTAAGATAACAAAATTGGGATGAATGAGTTATTTTGTCATTTTTACATTTTCGATGACCAAAATTTTCCTCATGTGAAAAAATATTGACCCAGATATACAATCACTATTGGTAGGCAAATGATGATGTGTTTATTTTTTTAGCTGTCTTAAAATAGACTGTTTCAGTATATTTAATTGATGATATTGTCAGTGACATATATGAGCACTTGATAAGCGAATGATGATGTGTTTATTTTTTTTGCTGTGTTAAAACAGATTGTTTCAGTATATTTAATTGACAGGATTTTTTCAGAAACTGTTATATTTATTTTTGTCTGTTTTTGACTTTTCCTTTAAAAAAAACGTGAAAATAAATGATTTGACTTGTTGTTGTTTGTGTTGTTGTAGATTTGTTTAGATTCACGATTGTCACTGTTGTCTGTGATTGATAATAATTTTAGAGCGACATCCAAAATTTGGATTGTATCATGGTTAGATTTACATATACATATGTAATTGGTGCCTTTCACTACAAGTTTTATTGTGGTTTTTGGTGATATTGTTGACCATCTTTATTTTGTGGTTGACGGTCATATTGTTGACCATCATTATTTTGTGGTTTGTGGTCATATTGTTGACCATCACTATTTTGTGGTTGACGGTCATATTGTTGCCCATCACTATTTTGTGGTTTGTGGTCATATTGTTGACCATCACTATTTTGTGGTTTGTGGTTATATTGTTGACCATCACTATTTTGTGGTTTGTGGTCATATTGTTGACCATCACTATTTTGTGGTTTGTGGTCATATTGTTGACCATCACTATTTTGTGGTTTGTGGTCAGATTGTCGATCAATGCATATATAGTATTAAACATTTCATGTTATATTTAGCCCTGCCACATATTTGTGCCTGTCCCATCTAGTCAGGACCTAGATTTCTATCAGCATGTGTCATGGTTTTTCTTGTGTTCAATGATTTGAGGTCAGAGGTGGTCGTTTGTTTTGTTGGTCAAAGATTTGAGTTGAGAGGTGGTCAATGATTTGAGGTCAGAGGTGGTCGTTTGTTTTGTTGAGATTGGTTAAATTGTTCACCATCGCTATTTAAGCTTTCTTTTTCATAATTTATCATACATGTACATATATATCATTTAATTATATTTCTCTTTTCATGTATATTTATTTTTTTTAACATTTATCATTTCATATAATTTTGCTTTTTATTTTTTTACACTATTTTTGGATATGCCACTTCAATGCAAACATTTTAGTTTTTGTTTTTTTTTTACTTAAAATTAATTTTCTTGGAAAAAAAAAAAAAAGAAGAAAAAAAATCTTAAATTTTATTTTAATTTTCATGAAAATGTAAGCATAACATAACATTCTCACATAACATTGTCTTCTAGTCCAAGTATTTGTTATCATGTTGTTTTTTGTTGGCCTACATTTGAAATATAAAATGTTTAGTAATACATCAAATTGGTTGTTTGATATTTTGTTGTTTACCCTCTGTTTTACATTGAAGTTGGTGATGCTCTGAATTTCATGATTTGATGGTAAAAAACTAAAAAAAACTGATATCCCAGGGTTCATCAAACCAGATGAAGTGGGTGACTTTTTTCCCCTCAAAAATGGTTTCAATGAATTTGCTCTACTTCTACTCTTAAGGGAAGTTTTAATCGCCCTTTGGAAATCAGTATTTATTTTCACAAATAATCAAACATTTTCTTGTATATTCACACGTACAGAGCTCCCATTCTACTGTATTTGATCTATACAGGGTTTGATTTTCAATATTTCATTCCAAACTCGTTGATTACATCTTTTTAAAGATCTTTGAGCAGCACGTTTGTTTTACTAAAGCTTGGTAACATGTGGTAAAGTAGAAAGAAACTCAAAATAACCAGAAACTCTTGGGAATTTTCAAAGATTTTCACCCACTTCACCCTCAAGTGTTCTAACAGAGATGTCAAGTTGCCGCACACAACTTTATGTGTGTGATGAGGTTAGATATCCCACAAAAAGTTCATAATCTATTGAAAAAATGCCAGAACTCGAGATTAAAGAGTAAAGCTGTGTAATATGGTGCTATAAAGAGTTTCATGGTTTACTAATTAACATATTATACAATAACATATATTGTTTTATTAGCATACAATGTACAATTAAAGTAAAATAAAGCATTTGCAAAAGTCATCTGATACAACTAATGTGACCTGTTGTCAGTCATAGGAACAATCTGTTGTACCTTTTGTGAGATAGATTAAGAATGAACAAATTTATAATTATCTCCCTTTTTTCTTGTATATCTGTGAAGAGATCAGGAATTAACAAATTTATAATTATCCCCTTTTTTGTATAACTGTGAAGGAACTGGGTACCAGTTTTGTGATTTGCATGTAATGTCAGAATTGACCAACCTTACACATCAGGTTTTATATGTCTAATTTTGTCTATAAACCTTACTTGTAAATTTTTATCACTAGAATGTTTGAAATATGATGGTCTTCCTGTATTTATACATTTTGATTGGTTCTTCCTATTTTGAAAAACAGCCAATCAAATTGTTGTTTAATTTACAATTAGCTACAGGTAAGTTTGTCAATGGTTGAACCCTGACGATTGAGAATTAAGGATTTACATATTGGGAATCTTTAATATTAATTGATAATCTTAAAATAAAATAAGATTTCAATTAAAATGATAATAACAGAAACTATCTTCACCAAAAAAACTTCAGATAGAACATATTTTACCAATTTAATTCAAATTATTTTACTAAATTATTTTTGTTTTGAAATAGTCCCTGTTAAAAATGCATTGTTGGAATAACATTTGTGAATGTCTTTATAACCTATATATTCTGGATTTGCACTATGAAATCCAACCAAAATGATATTGTAAAAATATCCTGATGTCAGGTTTGTTCTATATCAGAATATTGTGTAATGTACAATAGTGTGCCAAAAGTGAATCACGTTTTCAAAATTACCCCCAAAAAAATCTCAAGAGTTTGTTTCTTGTCCCAACTTGAAATGAAATGAAAAAAAAAAAAAAAAAAACCCATTAAAACAGAATATTCTACAGTTGCATTGTGCAATATTAAAATTATTTTATTTTCTCATGGTCAACTAGTATTTGTGAATTAAACTCAAATTGAATCTGATGTCACAGTTTACTATATATTTATAGTAAGGAAAGTTTGAAGATACCAAAGGAAAACTAAAGAACACAAGCTTAAAACAGGTGGTGAACTCGGGTGCTCCGAAGGGCAGTTCCTGATTCACTAGTGGCACCCGTCATGTTACTCTTGTTACAAACCCAGTAAGGTTAAAATTTCTAATTTGTGTTTATCTGATTAATACTTCAACATTTGTGTGTGTATGTATTAACCATATAGATTTTTTAAAGTTTCTTATTAGTGGTACAAGAAACAATATCGGGAGAAATTTTTTCAAAACAGATTGACTTCTCACTTTTGGCACATTGCTGTAGATGTAAATTTGACAGTACAATAATATTAGATGTAGATATAAATCTTGACAAGTTGGATTTTCTGTATATTGTTTATGTAAATAAAATGTAAAGTAATATATATATATATATTTATAATAATTGTTGTATGATGTTGTTATTGTACAGAATTGTGAGCCAAAAATACCATGTTAAAAATAGCTATACCTTGTACATATACAGCTACAATGATGATTAAAAGTAATAATTATCTTTTGTTTGTTTATTACAAAAATACAGGTTTGGGTTTATGATGTTTAATGCCACTTTTAACAATATTTCAGTTATATCATGGCAGTCAGTTTTATTGGTGGAGGAAAATGGGGTACCTGGAGAAAACCACCGACCTGTCACTAGTCATTACCAACTTGATCACATAATGTTGTATCGAGTACACCTCGCTATGAACGGGGTTCGAACTCACAACTTTAGTGATGGTAGGCACCGATCATGGCCCCAACCTGTTTCAGTGACCTCTATTAAGCAATAGCTTGTTTATTATGTGACCTTATTTTACTTTCCATTCATAGTGCATTTCACATTAATTAAACCTGTATATAGTGGCCACCTGTCGTTTGACCCTATTTTAATATTCTCTTGGAAGGTCACATAAGACAGGTTTGGCTGTATATGTATATCCATAAAGGAGGAAGTTTACAAGGGTCCCTTTTTACCCCCTAATTAACATCAAAGGTACATATAACCACATCAAGGGTGTAAGGGTTAGTGTGCTCATCTCAAAGGTGAGTTAGATCACTGTTTTGAGCCCCTGTCAGATCAGACCAAAGACTGAAATTGGTATTTGTTTCTCCTCCGCTAAGTACACAGCATTAAGGACTAAGAACAAAGACTGGTTGGCTGAAGTCAGGATAATGTGTCCGAGTGTGACGACATCTTTACCTGTGGACTGTTGCTTCAGTAACTTACTACAACCACTAAACATCCAAATAAACATATTGGTCTATTACTAATCAGACAAGACCTGCATTTCCATCTAGAAATGCAAGGGTGTTTTTTGTGTTCAATGATTAAAGGTGAGACGTGGTTGTTCAATGATTAAAGGTGAGATGTTGGTTGTTCAATGATTAAAGGTGAGACGTGGTTGTTCAATAATAAAAGGTGAGATGTGGTTGTTCAATGATTAAAGATGAGATGTGGTTGTTTAATGATTAAAGGTGAGACGTGGTTGTTCAATGATTAAAGGTGAGACGTGGTTGTTCAATGATTAAAGGTGAGACGTGGTTGTTCAATGATTAAAGGTGAGATGTGGTTGTTCAATGATTAAAGGTGAGATGTGGTTGTTCAATGATTAAAGGTGAGATGTGGTTGTTCAATGATTAAAGGTGAGATGTGGTTGTTCAATGATTAAAGGTGAGATGTGGTTGTTCAATGATTAAAGGTGAGATGTGGTTGTTCATTGATTAAAGATGAGATGTGGTTGATCAATGATTAAAGGTGAGATGTGGTTGTTCAATGATTAAAGATGAGATGTGGTTGTTCATTGATTAAAGGTGAGATGTGGTTGTTCAATGATTAAAGGTGAGATGTGGTTGTTCAATGATTAAAGGTGAGATGTGGTTGTTCAATGATTAAAGGTGAGATGTGGTTGTTCATTGATTAAAGATGAGATGTGGTTGATCAATGATTAAAGGTGAGATGTGGTTGTTCAATGATTAAAGATGAGATGTGGTTGTTCATTGATTAAAGATGAGATGTGGTTGTTCAATGACTAAAGGTGAGATGTGGTTCAATGATTAAAGGTGAGATGTGGTTGTTCAATGATTAAAGATGAGATGTGGTTGTTCAATGATTAAAGGTGAGATGTGGTTGTTCAATGATTAAAGATGAGATGTGACTGTTCATTGATTAAAGATGAGATGTGGTTGTTCAATGATTAAAGGTGAGATGTGGTTGTTCAATGATTAAAGGTGAGATGTGGTTGTTCAATGATTAAAGGTGAGATGTGGTTGTTCATTGATTAAAGGTGAGATGTGGTTGGTCAATGATTAAAGGTGAGATGTGGTTGTTCATTGATTAAAGATGAGATGTGGTTGTCAATGATTAAAGGTGAGATGTGGTTGTTCAATGATTAAAGGTGAGATGTGGTTGTTCATTGATTAAAGGTGAGATGTGGTTGTTCAATGATTAAAGGTGAGATGTGGTTGTTCAATGATTAAAGGTGAGATGTGGTTGTTCAATGATTAAAGGTGAGATGTGGTTGTTCATTGATTAAAGGTGAGATGTGGTTGGTCAATGATTAAAGGTGAGATGTGGTTGTTCATTGATTAAAGATGAGATGTGGTTGTCAATGATTAAAGGTGAGATGTGGTTGTTCAATGATTAAATGTGAGATGTGGTTGTTCAATGATTAAAGGTGAGATGTGATTGTTCAATGATTAAAGATGAGATGTGGTTGTTCAATGATTAAAGGTGAGATGTGGTTGTTCAATGATTAAGGGTGAGATGTGATTGTTCAATGATTAAATGTGAGATGTGGTTGTTCAATGATTAAAGGTGAGATGTGGTTGTTCATTGATTAAAGGTGAGATGTGGTTGTTCAATGATTAAAGGTGTGATGTGGTTGTTCAATGATTAAAGGTGAGATGTGGTTGTTCAATGATTAAAGGTGAGATGTGGTTGTTCAATGATTAAAGATGAGATGTGGTTGTTCATTGATTAAAGATGAGATGTGGTTGTTCATTGATTAAAGATGAGATGTGGTTGTTCAATGATTAAAGGTGAGATGTGGTTGTTCAATGATTAAAGATGAGATGTGGTTGTTCAATGATTAAAGGTGAGATGTGGTTGTTCAATGATTAAAGGTGAGATGTGGTTGTTCAATGATTAAAGGTGAGATGTGGTTGTTCATTGATTAAAGATGAGATGTGGTTGTTCATTGATTAAAGATGAGATGTGGTTGTTCAATGATTAAAGATGAGATGTGGTTGTTCAATGATTAAAGATGAGATGTGGTTGTTCAATGATTAAAGGTGAGATGTGGTTGTTCAATGATTAAGGGTGAGATGTGATTGTTCAATGATTAAATGTGAGATGTGGTTGTTCAATGATTAAAGGTGAGATGTGGTTGTTCAATGATTAAAGGTGAGATGTGATTGTTCAATGATTAAAGGTGAGATGTGGTTGTTCAATGATTAAAGGTGAGATGTGGTTGTTCAATGATTAAAGATGAGATGTGGTTGTTCATTGATTAAATATGAGATGTGGTTGTTCAATGATTAAAGGTGAGGTGGTTGTTCAATGATTAAAGGTGAGATGTGGTTGTTCATTGATTAAATATGAGATGTGGTTGTTCAAGGATTAAAGGTGAGATGTGGTTGTTCAATGATTAAAGGTGAGATGTGGTTGTTCAATGATTAAAGGTGAGATGTGGCTGTTCATTGATTAAAGATGAGATGTGATTGTTCAATGATTAAAGGTGAGATGTGGTTGTTCAATGATTAAAGATGAGATGTGGTTGTTCATTGATTAAAGATGAGATGTGGTTTTTCAATGATTAAAGGTTAGATGTGGTTGTTCAATGATTAAAGGTGAGATGTGGTTGTTCAATGATTAAAGGTGAGATGTGGTTGTTCAATGATTAAAAATGAGATGTGGCTGTTCAATGATTAAAGATGAAATGTGTTTGTTCAATGATTAAAGGTGAGATGTGGTTGTTCAATGATTAAAGGTTAGATGTGGTTGTTCAATGATTAAAGGTGAGATGTGACTGTTCAATGATTAAAGGTGAGATGTGGTTGTTCAATGATTAAAGGTGAGATGTGGTTGTTCATTGATTAAAGGTGAGATGTGGTTGTTCAATGATTAAAGGTGAGATGTGGTTGTTCAATGATTAAAGGTGAGATGTGGTTGTTCAATGATTAAAGGTGAGATGTGGTTGTTCATTAATTAAAGGTGAGATGTGGTTGTTCAATGATTAAAGGTGAGACGTGGTTGTTCAATGATTAAAGGTGAGACGTGGTTGTTCAATGATTAAAGGTGAGATGTGGCTGTTCGTTGATTAAAGGTGAGATGTGGTTGTTCAATGATTAAAGGTGAGATGTGGTTGTTCAATGATTAAAGGTGAGATGTGGTTGTTCAATGATTAAAGGTGAGATGTGGTTGTTCAATGATTAAAGGTGAGATGTGGTTGTTCATTAATTAAAGGTGAGATGTGGCTGTTCGTTGATTAAAGGTGAGATGTGGTTGTTCAATGATTAAAGGTGAGATGTGGTTGTTCATTGATTAAAGATGAGATGTGGTTGATCAATGATTAAAGGTGAGATGTGGTTGTTCAATGATTAAAGATGAGATGTGGTTGTTCATTGATTAAAGGTGAGATGTGGTTGTTCAATGATTAAAGGTGAGATGTGGTTGTTCAATGATTAAAGGTGAGATGTGGTTGTTCAATGATTAAAGGTGAGATGTGGTTGTTCATTGATTAAAGATGAGATGTGGTTGATCAATGATTAAAGGTGAGATGTGGTTGTTCAATGATTAAAGATGAGATGTGGTTGTTCATTGATTAAAGATGAGATGTGGTTGTTCAATGACTAAAGGTGAGATGTGGTTCAATGATTAAAGGTGAGATGTGGTTGTTCAATGATTAAAGATGAGATGTGGTTGTTCAATGATTAAAGGTGAGATGTGGTTGTTCAATGATTAAAGATGAGATGTGACTGTTCATTGATTAAAGATGAGATGTGGTTGTTCAATGATTAAAGGTGAGATGTGGTTGTTCAATGATTAAAGGTGAGATGTGGTTGTTCAATGATTAAAGGTGAGATGTGGTTGTTCATTGATTAAAGGTGAGATGTGGTTGGTCAATGATTAAAGGTGAGATGTGGTTGTTCATTGATTAAAGATGAGATGTGGTTGTCAATGATTAAAGGTGAGATGTGGTTGTTCAATGATTAAAGGTGAGATGTGGTTGTTCATTGATTAAAGGTGAGATGTGGTTGTTCAATGATTAAAGGTGAGATGTGGTTGTTCAATGATTAAAGGTGAGATGTGGTTGTTCAATGATTAAAGGTGAGATGTGGTTGTTCATTGATTAAAGGTGAGATGTGGTTGGTCAATGATTAAAGGTGAGATGTGGTTGTTCATTGATTAAAGATGAGATGTGGTTGTCAATGATTAAAGGTGAGATGTGGTTGTTCAATGATTAAATGTGAGATGTGGTTGTTCAATGATTAAAGGTGAGATGTGATTGTTCAATGATTAAAGATGAGATGTGGTTGTTCAATGATTAAAGGTGAGATGTGGTTGTTCAATGATTAAGGGTGAGATGTGATTGTTCAATGATTAAATGTGAGATGTGGTTGTTCAATGATTAAAGGTGAGATGTGGTTGTTCATTGATTAAAGGTGAGATGTGGTTGTTCAATGATTAAAGGTGTGATGTGGTTGTTCAATGATTAAAGGTGAGATGTGGTTGTTCAATGATTAAAGGTGAGATGTGGTTGTTCAATGATTAAAGATGAGATGTGGTTGTTCATTGATTAAAGATGAGATGTGGTTGTTCATTGATTAAAGATGAGATGTGGTTGTTCAATGATTAAAGGTGAGATGTGGTTGTTCAATGATTAAAGATGAGATGTGGTTGTTCAATGATTAAAGGTGAGATGTGGTTGTTCAATGATTAAAGGTGAGATGTGGTTGTTCAATGATTAAAGGTGAGATGTGGTTGTTCATTGATTAAAGATGAGATGTGGTTGTTCATTGATTAAAGATGAGATGTGGTTGTTCAATGATTAAAGATGAGATGTGGTTGTTCAATGATTAAAGATGAGATGTGGTTGTTCAATGATTAAAGGTGAGATGTGGTTGTTCAATGATTAAGGGTGAGATGTGATTGTTCAATGATTAAATGTGAGATGTGGTTGTTCAATGATTAAAGGTGAGATGTGGTTGTTCAATGATTAAAGGTGAGATGTGATTGTTCAATGATTAAAGGTGAGATGTGGTTGTTCAATGATTAAAGGTGAGATGTGGTTGTTCAATGATTAAAGATGAGATGTGGTTGTTCATTGATTAAATATGAGATGTGGTTGTTCAATGATTAAAGGTGAGGTGGTTGTTCAATGATTAAAGGTGAGATGTGGTTGTTCATTGATTAAATATGAGATGTGGTTGTTCAAGGATTAAAGGTGAGATGTGGTTGTTCAATGATTAAAGGTGAGATGTGGTTGTTCAATGATTAAAGGTGAGATGTGGCTGTTCATTGATTAAAGATGAGATGTGATTGTTCAATGATTAAAGGTGAGATGTGGTTGTTCAATGATTAAAGATGAGATGTGGTTGTTCATTGATTAAAGATGAGATGTGGTTTTTCAATGATTAAAGGTTAGATGTGGTTGTTCAATGATTAAAGGTGAGATGTGGTTGTTCAATGATTAAAGGTGAGATGTGGTTGTTCAATGATTAAAAATGAGATGTGGCTGTTCAATGATTAAAGATGAAATGTGTTTGTTCAATGATTAAAGGTGAGATGTGGTTGTTCAATGATTAAAGGTTAGATGTGGTTGTTCAATGATTAAAGGTGAGATGTGACTGTTCAATGATTAAAGGTGAGATGTGGTTGTTCAATGATTAAAGGTGAGATGTGGTTGTTCATTGATTAAAGGTGAGATGTGGTTGTTCAATGATTAAAGGTGAGATGTGGTTGTTCAATGATTAAAGGTGAGATGTGGTTGTTCAATGATTAAAGGTGAGATGTGGTTGTTCATTAATTAAAGGTGAGATGTGGTTGTTCAATGATTAAAGGTGAGACGTGGTTGTTCAATGATTAAAGGTGAGACGTGGTTGTTCAATGATTAAAGGTGAGATGTGGCTGTTCGTTGATTAAAGGTGAGATGTGGTTGTTCAATGATTAAAGGTGAGATGTGGTTGTTCAATGATTAAAGGTGAGATGTGGTTGTTCAATGATTAAAGGTGAGATGTGGTTGTTCAATGATTAAAGGTGAGATGTGGTTGTTCATTAATTAAAGGTGAGATGTGGCTGTTCGTTGATTAAAGGTGAGATGTGGTTGTTCAATGATTAAAGGTGAGATGTGGCTGTTCGTTGATTAAAGGTGAGATGTGGTTGTTCAATGATTAAAGGTGAGATGTGGTTATTCAATGATTAAAGGTGAGACGTGGTTGTTCAATGATTAAAGGTGAGACGTGGTTGTTCAATGATTAAAGGTGAGATGTGGCTGTTCGTTGATTAAAGGTGAGATGTGGTTGTTCAATGATTAAAGGTGAGATGTGGTTGTTCAATGATTAAAGGTGAGATGTGGTTGTTCAATGATTAAAGGTGAGATGTGGTTGTTCATTAATTAAAGGTGAGATGTGGCTGTTCGTTGATTAAAGGTGAGATGTGGTTGTTCAATGATTAAAGGTAAGATGTGGTTGTTCATTAATTAAAGGTGAGATGTGGCTGTTCGTTGATTAAAGGTGAGATGTGGTTGTTCAATGATTAAAGGTGAGATGTGGTTGTTCAATGATTAAAGGTGAGATGTGGTTGTTCAATGATTAAAGGTGAGATGTGGTTGTTCAATGATTAAAGGTGAGATGTGGCTGTTCGTTGATTAAAGGTGAGATGTGGTTGTTCAATGATTAAAGGTGAGATGTGGTTGTTCATTAATTAAAGGTGAGATGTGGTTATTCAATGATTAAAGGTGAGATGTGGTTGTTCAATGATTAAAGGTGAGATGTGGTTGTTCAATGATTAAATGTGAGATGTGGTTGTTCAATGATTAAAGGTGAGATGTGGTTGTTCAATGATTAAAGGTGAGATGTGGTTGTTCATTTTATAGATACAGTATTGTTAGATTTGTTGACCATCACTGTTTAAACTTTCTATTGATAATCATCATCTCATCAAAAACGTAACATGTTCTTGCCATGATATGGCTGAAAAATAGCACAATTGGTGTTAATAACTTAATCAACAATCGCTAACTCAGAAGCTGAAATTAAGTTAACACTATGATTCATGGCACAAAATAAAGGTTTGGTAATATTTTGGGAAATTCTAATCCTATACGTTTTCAAACAAAAGCCTCAAATGCCACTGTCAAATATTCATCTTCATGGATTATTGATGACCTGTGATTATTTATCTTTTATTGTTAGTGAAAAACGCTGAATTGTTCTATTATTTATGTATTAGCTAGACAAGATTGTAGTAAAAGGGGAAGCCCTTGTCACTTGATAATGGTGACCCGGTATAACCCTTTCTGTGCAGGGGCGTAGGAGCCGCGTGCAAGGGGGTACGTGGAAGCAGAAAAGTTCAGAAAATCACGATATTTAAGCTTAAAGGTCTCAATAATGTATGCTTAGAAGGTAAATAACATGTTTAAATTTGTTTTTGCTTGTCAGTTTCAGGTCCTCTCTTGAAGGCCCGAAGCTCTTCCACTTTCCGGTATTTTCCTGAAGCTTGCATCTCATTTTACGGTCCATTTCAAATGCTTGACACCCCACATTTTCATGTCCACCCTAAAAGTTGCACCCCAATTTATACGCCTCCGATTTCATATACAATTAAGACCCCAAGGTATTTAGAATCCAAGTCAGTCTAAAACTTGAATATATGCAACAATGGGGTATAGCTTTCATGAATTCTTGTTTACCAGGTGAGCGATACAGGTTGATGAAGACCTCTTGATATTAGTGAAAAGGTTTTAAAAAATGGGAAAACCCTTCACTGTTTAAAATGTCTTTGCATACCGTTATTAAATCGGGCTTGTAATATTACACCAAGTTATAAAAGAATACTACTTATCCAAATTCTAGATACATGTAACAAGATTTGACTGTCAAAATATTTGGTAAATATCAGGTTTAATATAGTTAAACATCACCAAAATTATATCGTACAAAGAATAAAGATTAAAGACTTATACTTTAGTATTGTATTATAGCCAAGAATTATGTGTGTATACTGTATAGTAAACAAGAGGATATCCTGTACACTGCTGCCAAGTACTACTATATTTATATCTGACATATGTCATATTAAATATAAGTATATCCTGTTGATAATAATCCCCCAAAATATGAATATTTGTCATTGTTATTTACTTGTCAAAGTTTGTCAGTGACTTACGGCAGGTCGGTGGTTTAAAACTGTTCTCCGGGTTCTATGGTTTCCTCCACCAATAAAACTGACCACCACGATACAACTGAAATATTGTTGAAAGTGGCGTTAAACACCATAACCACAACCTCAAATTGCCATCCTTTTAATTTTCCTTTGGCACCGATTGGCACCGATTCTAAATTCAACATGGCCACCAGATCCAATAAAGCATTTTATTTGTTTACCCTGAAATCTCTCTTGTTCCATAAACTATTCAATAGTTTGATATTTATCTAGGCCTACATTGTAGTATGTGAAATTGTGGAGATTTGAAATCCAATATGGCTGCCGCCGTAGAACATAGTGGAACACAGAACCCTATGGAAAATGATATAAAACATTTCATTGGAGTCTAGAGACTACACTGAACCAAAATTGAGCAAGATTGACCTTACAAGGTTTACATCAACAATCAAACACTGCTACCACTACATGACAAAGTTTAATATAGAACTTAATTAATTTATTTTTCTATATATTTCCTTGAATCATTTTTTAATAACTATTTAAAAAGAAAAGGGACTAGAATGGTTCTATATAAAAAAAAAATCAAATCTGGAGAATGTAAAAATTTCTTTGTCGATGGGAAAGTTGTCATCATCAATGTTAATTAAGAAATAAATCATGTGTTTTGAGTTTTAACATGGGTTGGCAGGATATTAGTAATTTTAAAAAAATACTAATATCCGCCAACCCATGTTAAAACTCGAAACACATTCTGGCTTCCATGAATTATTTCGATTCTGTTATATCTAACAGTACAAATAAGGTAGTATACTTTGATTGGAAGACGGCAATTTATATTTAATTGCGGACAATGTCGCACACAATTTATGTTGCCAAATTCGAGCAGACGATAACTCATCAACATGTACTTTTACGTCGGGAAAGTCGGTCGTATTGATGGAGCATTAGTAAAGGACGAAGTCCTTATAACTGTAGGTTGTCCGATTTTTCCTCCTTTCTATATTGATAGTCAAATATCTGTTCACCAGAAGTTTAAAAAATTGATCAATTGATATTTAGAAACGCAAAAGAAATATATTTCATTGAAAAATTCCCAATTCTTTAATTATTTACTCTATGCAAAATCGAAATAAACTTGAAATAAAATTCTAATAAACAAATCTTTCTACGAAATTCTTGACGGAAGAGCGGCGTAGGTATAATGAACGGAACAGCCATAAATCAAAGAGAGATAACTCCAGCCAAATAATTAAAAAAAAATATTAAAAGGTACTTGAAAAAAAATAATACATTCCCTTCTCATGCCTCCCTCTTAAAATTATAGGACTTCGTCCTTCAAACAGGTTGTGCCTGTCTCATATTAACAATAATATTGTGCTTGCATGTTTTACTTGCACGTCGCATATGCTTAATTTTTGATATGTTGATTATTTTCAGTGAATAATAGATGCTTAAAACGTTAACAACCGTGTGAATAATTTTATTTTGTGATTTTATCACCTGGATTAGCATCGTGTAATGGGTTTTCGTACTATTATCGATTTTCCGACATAGCGATTAACAGTGTTAACCCTTCATTCATATGACGATTGGAATTTTCAAAGAATGGCTAGTTAAATATTTCTTTGTACATAAGATTGTTTTAAAAGCCATTCTTGTATTTTAATATACTCTCGATTATCTGGCAACTTTTGCTGTCAGTAAAATGGCGTCATATGTTTTCGTATGAAGTAAAAACAGGGCCAATATACGGGATGGAAACGAATATAAAATCCGGAAATGGCTGGTTTTAGAATTTCATGGTTCTGGTCATCTACAAATCATACTACATCTAAATAAAATAACAATGTTTGAAAATGACACTTTCAAAATTGTGTTTACTTTTGATGTTTTTTTTAGTGCTGAAACCACAATGCACTGCAAAGTGACATGTATTTTATATAAGAAACAGGCACACTTCAGTCAGCTCCTTTGTTTACAAGTACGGTCAGTGACCCCATGACAGTCACATTACAGGAAGAGCCGGTGTCTGAGAGGCAGACGACATAGTTCAATTTTATATAGCCCTTCTGGATTTTTTTCCAGCTACTTTATAAATGAAGTAAATTTTTAGCATTACAAAAAGTATGAATCAGTAGGTAGGTTCACTATTTTTGGTATTTACGTCTTTAAAAGCAACCTTGAACATTTTTGACAGATGTCACGTTGGAGTCTTGTTTACGTTCCAGAAATAAAAACCGGAAGACACGTCAAAAATAACGCGTGCACTGTGGAAATCAAAATAAAATGGATGATACGAAAACATATGACATACGAAAACACATACCGTGGCGATAAATGTGTACACGTGCTAGTGAGATTTTGCCATCTAATTAATCAATCGTTTGTTTGCAAAGCGAAAGAAGGACGTCATGTTAGAATATATGTTTTATGCTGATAAGAAATTAAAGAATATACACGACTGTAGCCGAATAAAGAATAAAATTAGCAAATCAACGAATAAATGTTATATTTTCTGAGAAACCACTGACCTTATTCAACCCACAATGTATATAGCTTATTATTTGATAATAAATTGACAGTTTATAAATCTCTAGGCGAGTGATACAGGTTCAGGTGAGCCTCTAGTTTTGTTTTCATGTTGTATCATTTTTTCAATGGGTCGAAACCTTCTCAGTTTAACCTAATAGAAAGACGTTACTTGTGATTATCTAGGGGTAATTTTGCAAATTAGAAGCAAAGGGAAAATGCTGTAATTCACTAGATTAACACAAAAGTACTGTTATTCCAGTTCATTTCCATGGTGACAAATACATGTATAGATTATGAACGACATTGGGGGCTATATCACTTGGATGGTGCAATGGTCTGGCAAACAAAAGATATTTGGTATCTGCTGCTTCATCGCTAACCACAGTCAACATTATAGAGTAAGAACAAAGACCAGTTTGTTCGGAATCGAGATATGTATTCGAATGGAACGACAATGTCTACAATGTAGACCGTTACATTAGTGAGCTAGTACTACAAAATCCAACTAGGTGTGTTGGTCTAGTTCATCACCTTCTCATCAAAAGTACCCTGTTTTCTCCATAGAAAGCTGAAACTGAAAAATAATAATGTTCGACTGGTATGACACTTCGTTCCACTCGGATATTTTCCTGACTCTGGGCCAACCAGTCCTTGCTCTTGCTTCTTAATGCTGCGTGCTTATAGAAGTAAGTGAGTAATTGTTGTTAAACGCCAATTCAGCAATTTTTCAGCTATGTCATGTCAAGAACAGGTTAATTTTGAATGAGATGATGATGCGGTTCGCTTTGTACTAGACCAACACACTTAGTTGGATTTTTATAGTGCTAGCTCAGTAGCTCACTGAAACAACAGTCCGCCGCGGATAGATTTGTCGCCCCACTCGGACACATTAACCTGATTCCGAGCCAACCAGTCTTTGCTCTTTCTCCTTAATGCTGCGTGCTTAGTGGAGAAGCATCAAATAGTCTTTGGTTTGACTCGACAGGGGATACGAACTCACGATCTACCACACTCAAGGTGAGCACGCTAACCATTACACCACCGATGCGATTTTCAAAATGTGAGAATGAGTTGAGTAATTAATGAAATATCACAAACATAATTTTCTATGGTTTTAAATTTATATGAAATTACGTCAATAGAATAAGTAATGAAGTGTTCGACAAGGCCAAGTATATCTTACAATAATACACTTCTCTGACGTCACACTATTATTCGAACAGTGGAATATATTTAAGAATCTACAATTTATTCTTTTGTTCTTGAATATATGAACTTTAACCTTTTACTGTTTTAGGCTTAAAACCGTAATATAAATATTTTGAGATTTTCGGGTATCGAACCACTGCTGGGCCATTCAAAGTCTACTTCGACTTTCAAAACTTCCATCTAACCACTCGACTACAGTGACCAAACTACTAAATTCTATAATTAGTATATAATATGACTTTTGATAGTAAGCTTTGTTAAAAAAATATCAACAATTTGTTTAAGAAAGCAATTGATCAATATATACAAGACACGCAATCTAATTAAAATTAAATCTCAGAACTTGCTCCCTTTTTTCATTTTGTTGTTTACATGTCGCGCGTTTGAGATCTAAAAACACCCGATCAAGCGTCATCAATTGTTAAAAATAGTTTTTGTTTATGTTCCCAGATAAAATTCTACTGCATCACTGCTTTCTGAAATATTAAATACAATATTTAAATATGATTCGTTGTTACTTTGGAAACTTCAATGATTGTATACTTTTCAAAAGTCAACCTCATATATTTATGTCATCTCAACTAATTTAGTGAGGGGTGTCGTGGTCGTGATCGTATGGTAGTTGGATTCACAATTTGCCTATCACCACTGATGTTGTGAGTTTGAATCTCGATCAGGGCGAGGTGCACAACATTATGTAATAAATTTGTCAGTGACTTGCGACAGGTCGATGGTTTTCTCCGGGTCCTCCGGTTTCCTCCACCAATAAAACTGACTTCCACGATATAACTGAAATATTGTTGAAAGTGGCGTTAAACACAACAAAGCAATCGAACAAACATTTGTTTGCGCAACATTGTAGTCTAAGGGAAATAACTCGTATGTATAATCTTCTCTGACACCATTGAAATTTAGACATCCATGTACATTTGAAATACATGGTTACCATCATTACACCAACTGTAATGAGAGTTCTTACATCACTAGACCAACTGTAATGAGAGTTCTTACATCACTAGACCACCTGTAATGAGAGTTCTTACATCACTAGACCAACTGTAATGAGAGTTCTTACATCACTAGACCAACTGTAATGAGAGTTCTAGATCTTACATCACTAGACCACCTGTAATGAGAGTTCTTACATCACTAGACCAACTGTAATGAGAGTTCTTACATCACTAGACCAACTGTAATGAGAGTTCTTACAACACTAGACCAACTGTAATGAGAGTTCTAGATCTTACATCACTAGACCACCTGTAATGAGAGTTCTTACATCACTAGACCAACTGTAATGAAAGTTCTTACATCACTAGACCAACTGTAATGAGAGTTCTTACATCACTAGACCACCTGTAATGAGAGTTCTTACATCACTAGACCACCTGTAATGAGAGTTCTTACATCACTAGACCACCTGTAATGAGAGTTCTTACATCACTAGACCACCTGTAATGAGAGTTCTTACATCACTAGACCAACTGTAATGAGAGTTCTTACATCACTAGACCAACTGTAATGAGAGTTCTTACAACACTAGACCAACTGTAATGAGAGTTCTAGATCTTACATCACTAGACCACCTGTAATGAGAGTTCTTACATCACTAGACCAACTGTAATGAAAGTTCTTACATCACTAGACCAACTGTAATGAGAGTTCTTACATCACTAGATCACCTGTAATGAGAGTTCTTACATCACTAGACCAACTGTAATGAGAGTTCTTACATCACTAGACCAACTGTAATGAGAGTTCTTACAACACTAGACCAACTGTAATGAGAGTTCTAGATCTTACATCACTAGACCAACTGTAATGAGAGTTCTTACATCACTAGACCAACTGTAATGAGAGTTCTTACATCACTAGACCAACTGTAATGAGAGTTATTACATCACTAGACCAACTGTAATGAGAGTTATTACATCACTAGACCAACTGTAATGAGAGTTCTTACATCACTAGACCAACTGCAATGAAAGTTCTTACAACACTAGACCAACTGTAATGAGAGTTCTTACATCACTAGACCAACTGTAATGAGAGTTATTACATCACTAGACCAACTGTAATGAGAGTTCTTACATCACTAGACCAACTGCAATGAAAGTTCTTACAACACTAGACCAATTGTAATGAGAGTTCTTACATCACTAGACCAACTGTAATGAGAGTTCTTACATCACTAGACCAACTGTAATGAGAGTTCTAACATCACTAGACCAACTGTAATGAGAGTTCTTACAACACTAGACCAACTGTAGTGAGAGTTCTTACATCACTAGACCAACTGTAGTGAGAGTTCTTACATCACTAGACCAACTGTAATGAGAGTTCTTACATCACTAGACCAACTGTAATGAGAGTTCTTACATCACTAGACCAACTGTAATGAGAGTTCTTACATCACTAGACCACCTGTAGTGAGAGTTCTTACATCACTAGACCAACTGTAATGAGAGTTCTTACATCACTAGACCAACTGTAATGAGAGTTCTTACATCACTAGACCAACTGTAGTGAGAGTTCTTACATCACTAGACCAACTGTAATGAGAGTTCTTACATCACTAGACCAACTGTAATGAGAGTTCTTACATCACTAGATTGGCTACCATCACTAGACCGGTTACCATCACTAAAACCAAGTGTAATGAGAGTTCTTACATCACTAGAACAACTGTAATGAGAATTCTTACATCACTAGACCAACTGTAATGAGAGTTCTTACATCACTAGACCAACTGTAATGAGAGTTCTTACAACACTAGACCAACTGTAATGAGAGTTCTTACATCACTAGACCAACTGTAATAATAGTTCTTACATCACTAGAACAACTGTAATGAGAATTCTTACATCACTAGACCAACTGTAATGAGAGTTCTTACATCACTAGACCAACTGTAATGAGAGTTCTTACATCACTAGACCAACTGTAATGAGAGTTCTTACATCACTAGACCAACTGTAATGAGAGTTCTTACATCACTAGACCAACTGTAATGAGAGTTCTTACAACACTAGACCAACTATAATGAGAGTTCTTACATCACTAGACCAACTGTAATGAGAGTTCTTACAACACTAGACCAACTGTAATGAGAGTTCTTACATCACTAGACCAACTGTAATGAGAGTTCTTACATCACTAGACCAACTGTAATGAGAGTTCTTACATCACTAGACCAACTGTAATGAGAGTTCTTACATCACTAGACCAACTGTAATGAGAGTTCTTACATCACTAGACCAACTGTAATGAGAGTTCTTACAACACTAGACCAACTGTAATGAGAGTTCTTACATCACTAGACCAACTGTAATGAGAGTTCTTACATCACTAGACCAACTGTAATGAGAGTTCTTACAACACTAGACCAACTGTAATGAGAGTTCTTACATCACTAGACCAACTGTAATGAAAGTTCTTACATCACTAGAACAACTGTAATGAGAATTCTTACATCACTAGACCAACTATAAGGAGAGTTCTTACATCACTAGACCAACTGTAATGAGAGTTCTTACATCACTAGACCAACTGTAGTGAGAGTTCTTACATCACTAGACCAACTGTAATGAGAGTTCTTACATCACTAGACCAACTGTAGTGAGAGTTCTTACATCACTAGACCAACTGTAATGAGAGTTCTTACATCACTAGACCAACTGTAATGAGAGTTCTTACAACACTAGACCAACTGTAGTGAGAGTTCTTACATCACTAGACCAACTGTAATGAGAGTTCTTACATCACTAGACCAACTGTAATGGGAGTTCTTACAACACTAGACCAACTGTAATGAGAGTTCTTACATCACTAGACCAACTGTAATGAGAGTTCTTACATCACTAGACCAACTGTAATGAGAGTTCTTACATCACTAGACCAACTGTAATGAGAGTTCTTACATCACTAGACCAACTGTAATGAGAGTTCTTACATCACTAGACCAACTGTAATGAGAGTTCTTACATCACTAGACCAACTGTAATGAGAGTTCTTACATCACTAGACCAACTGTAATGAGAGTTCTTACAACACTAGACCAACTGTAGTGAGAGTTCTTACATCACTAGACCAACTGTAATGAGAGTTCTTACATCACTAGACCAACTGTAATGAGAGTTCTTACAACACTAGACCAACTGTAATGAGAGTTCTTACATCACTAGACCAACTGTAATGAGAGTTCTTACATCACTAGACCAACTGTAATGAGAGTTCTTACATCACTAGACCAACTGTAATGAGAGTTCTTACATCACTAGACCAACTGTAATGAGAGTTCTTACATCACTAGACCAACTGTAATGAGAGTTCTTACATCACTAGACCAACTGTAGTGAGAGTTCTTACATCACTAGACCAACTGTAATGAGAGTTCTTACATCACTAGACCAACTGTAATGAGAGTTCTTACAACACTAGACCAACTGTAGTGAGAGTTCTTACATCACTAGACCAACTGTAATGAGAGTTCTTACATCACTAGACCAACTGTAATGAGAGTTCTTACAACACTAGACCAACTGTAATGAGAGTTCTTACATCACTAGACCAACTGTAATGAGAGTTCTTACATCACTAGACCAACTGTAATGAGAGTTCTTACATCACTAGACCAACTGTAATGAGAGTTCTTACATCACTAGACCAACTGTAATGAGAGTTCTTACATCACTAGACCAACTGTAATGATAGTTCTTACATCACTAGACCAACTGTAGTGAGAGTTCTTACATCACTAGACCAACTGTAATGAGAGTTCTTACATCACTAGACCAACTGTAATGAGAGTTCTTACATCACTAGACCAACTGTAATGAGAGTTCTTACATCACTAGACCAACTGTAATGAGAGTTCTTACATCACTAGACCAACTGTAATGAGAGTTCTTACATCACTAGACCAACTGTAATGAGAGTTCTTACATCACTAGACCAACTGTAATGAGAGTTCTTACATCACTAGACCAACTGTAATGAGAGTTCTTACATCACTAGACCAACTGTAGTGAGAGTTCTTACATCACTAGACCAACTGTAGTGAGAGTTCTTACATCACTAGACCAACTGTAATGAGAGTTCTTACATCACTAGACCAACTGTAATGAGAGTTCTTACATCATTAGACCAACTGTAATGAGAGTTCTTACATCACTACACCAACTGTAATGAGAGTTCTTACATCACTAGACCAACTGTAATGAGAGTTCTTACAACACTAGACCAACTGTAATGAGAGTTCTTACATCACTAGACCAACTGTAATGAGAGTTCTTACATCACTACACCAACTGTAATGAGAGTTCTTACATCACTAGACCAACTGTAATGAGAGTTCTTACATCACTAGACCAACTGTAATGAGAGTTCTTACATCACTAGACCAACTGTAATGAGAGTTCTTACATCACTAGACCAACTGTAATGAGAGTTCTTACATCACTAGACCAACTGTAATGAGAGTTCTTACATCATTAGACCAACTGTAATGAGAGTTCTTACATCACTAGACCAACTGTAGTGAGAGTTCTTACATCACTAGACCAACTGTAATGAGAGTTCTTACATCACTAGACCAACTGTAATGAGAGTTCTTACATCATTAGACCAACTGTAATGAGAGTTCTTACATCACTAGACCAACTGTAATGAGAGTTCTTACATCACTAGACCAACTGTAATGAGAGTTCTTACATCACTAGACCAACGTAATGAGAGTTCTTACATCACTAGACCAACTGTAATGAGAGTTCTTACATCACTAGACCAACTGTAATGAGAGTTCTTACATCACTAGACCAACTGTAATGAGAGTTCTTACATCACTAGACCAACTGTAATGAGAGTTCTTACATCACTAGACCAACTGTAATGAGAGTTCTTACATCACTAGACCAACTGTAATGAGAGTTCTTACATCACTAGACCAACTGTAATGAGAGTTCTTACATCACTAGACCAACTGTAATGAGAGTTCTTACATCACTAGACCAACTGTAATGAGAGTTCTTACATCACTAGACCAACTGTAATGAGAGTTCTTACATCACTAGACCAACTGTAATGAGAGTTCTTACATCACTAGACCAACTGTAATGAGAGTTCTTACATCACTAGACCAACTGTAATGAGAGTTCTTACATCACTAGACCAACTGTAATGAGAGTTCTTACATCACTAGACCAACTGTAATGAGAGTTCTTACATCACTAGACCAACTGTAATGAGAGTTCTTACATCACTAGACCAACTGTAATGAGAGTTCTTACATCACTAGACCAACTGTAATGAGAGTTCTTACATCACTAGACCAACTGTAATGAGAGTTCTTACATCACTAGACCAACTGTAATGAGAGTTCTTACATCACTAGACCAACTGTAATGAGAGTTCTTACATCACTAGACCAACTGTAATGAGAGTTCTTACATCACTAGACCAACTGTAATGAGAGTTCTTACATCACTAGACCAACTGTAATGAGAGTTCTTACATCACTAGACCAACTGTAGTGAGAGTTCTTACATCACTAGACCAACTGTAATGAGAGTTCTTACATCACTAGACCAACTGTAATGAGAGTTCTTACATCACTAGACCAACTGTAATGAGAGTTCTTACATCACTAGACCAACTGTAATGAGAGTTCTTACATCACTAGACCAACTGTAATGAGAGTTCTTACATCACTAGACCAACTGTAGTGAGAGTTCTTACATCACTAGACCAACTGTAATGAGAGTTCTTACATCACTAGACCAACTGTAATGAGAGTTCTTACATCACTAGACCAACTGTAATGAGAGTTCTTACATCACTAGACCAACTGTAATGAGAGTTCTTACATCACTAGACCAACTGTAATGAGAGTTCTTACATCACTAGACCAACTGTAATGAGAGTTCTTACATCACTAGACCAACTGTAATGAGAGTTCTTACATCACTAGACCAACTGTAATGAGAGTTCTTACATCACTAGACTAACTGTCTTTTTTTATTTTATTTTATTTTATTTTATTTCTACTAGTATTTAGTAGTGAGTAAAAACCATGAGAGGTCCATTGCATATCACAGGTTTACTGACATTTTATCTAGATTGATTTACTTGTATTATTAGACCTGTGTTGTCATTTTATAATGCCATGCTCATCCAGTTATATAAATGTTAGAGAAAACCGAAGGGGCAATCAAGAATAGACAATCTAGAGACACACACAACATTAATCACACAAGACACAAGACAAACAAACGTTAGAGAAAACCGAGGGGGCATTTAATAATAGACAATCTAGAGATACTGGCAACATTGAGCACACAAGACACAGGATGAAGACATCTAAAACACAAAAACACAACACACAAAACTTAAAACATGAGCACCACGGATCACACCAAAAGGCGGGGGGGGGGGGGGGGGGGGGGGGGGGGGGCTCGCGAAGGGTAAGCAGTTCCCTGCCTCTTATAAGACACCCACCATGTTACTCATATGGTTCAGGTGTGTTGTACACCACAATGCGCAAACAAACACAAATAACGTAAATAAGACATATGAGCCCTTGTACAAACAACTGGGGATAAAGATGAACCGATCATCGATCGTGCAATAATTTGAATGTAGTTTATCGTAGATTAGAGTCCTGGTCGGGTCAAACCACAGACTACGAAATTGGGTATTTGTTGCTTCTCTGCTTAAAACACAGAATCAAGCAGTAAGAGCAAAAACTGACTGGCTCTGAATCAGAACAATGTGTAATGTGTCCAATCAAGTGGAGCGACATGTCTATCCGTAGAGTAGGTCAGTTTTAGTGAGCTACATGTAGCATTATAAAAGTGCAACTAAGGTGTTGGTCTAGTACAGAGCGAACATCATCATCATCTCATTGAATGTAGCTTGTTCTCCTCATGACATAGCTCAGAAAGTACTCGTTTGACATTAAACAATAAACATTGACTCACTATATGTGATGGTCAGCATGTTACAGGCATGTGGGAAACATTTGTATGACCACATCATTTCACTAAGAGGGATGGTTTCAGTGCCGGAATTAGATAGAGAGAGGCCCTAGGCTATTCCACTTGTGAGGCCCCTCACAATTCCCAGCCTTCACGACTGGAGGAAGATGGAAGTGTGCTTAATCAATTTGAATTAAGGCAAAGGTTTGTTTAGAAAGTACAGTACGTTATGACAGCATAAGTGTGAAAGTCTAATAACAGTGTTAAGAATATTATACACCTTGGCCGGAGTCCCCCTAAATTTTGAGGCCCTAGGTTTCAGCCTGTCTAGCCTATAGGTATATCCGGCACTGGGTGGTTTGGTCCACTGGTTGTACCCCGTCACCTTTATTGAAGTGCCATGTCGAGTGAGAGGACATTATACATTATCTATTTTACTTCTGTTTCTACAATTTTCCGGATTGATTTTCTAATTTTTCGGCGGCGTGCACGTGGTATTAAATGCTTTTCATTTTATTTATAGCAGGACTGAAATATTGTTGAAAATGACGCTAAACGTCACAATTCTAAACTTATATATTCGTTACGTTCATTTTTTACATGTATGTTTTACTAATTACAATCATTGATTCCCATTGTCTTTGGGGGTACCAGATGAAGGTTATTCTAGAAACGCGTCGTGCACACCAAATTAGATGGTTGGTTTGGTTTGGTTTAGGTTTATGGTGTTTAACGCCACTTTCAACAATATTTCAGTTATATCGTGACGGTCAATTTTATTAGTGGAGGAAACCGGAGTACCCGGAGAAAACCATCGCCCTGTCGCAAGTAACTGACGAACTTTATCGCATAATGTTGTATCGAGTACACTTCGCCATGAACGGGGTTCGAACTCACAACTGTAGTGGTGATAGGCACTGATTACACGGGTAGTTGTAAATCCAACTACCATACGATCACGACCACGACGGCCCCCCCATTAAATTAGATATCTAATTTTTATTAGGACGTTTCATTGATATCCAGTCTTTATTTCTATTTGTGAGGGTATTTCAACATGACGATTTAGTATCAATAATAACAGTATTACCAATAATTTGTTTACACTTAGATATAATTATAAATAGATAATGTAAATAAATAAATTAAAGTAATAATTTTTTTATTAGAAAACGGAAAAATCTAAATAGTTCGTAAACCGTAGATTTTTTTTAACGCATCCAACGAGAGTTTTGTCAGGAATTTTACTACCATTTTGGAATTGTATAAATATTTACGGTTGAAATTATTCTGAAGGGCCTGCTCATCTGAAAAATTATCAATTTTTAGCGTTATTTTGGTCTTTATTTCAGGCTAAGTTCTTCAACATACGCCAAGTTTGCTCGTTAAATGAGATAGCCAACTCACCGCGGACGTAATCCCATATAACAATAGGAACGACGGTGGTCCCGCAGCTGGTTTATTGTCTCTCGTCGAAGTGCCGGAGAAGGATATTGTTCCCTTCATGGTTAATGCATTTGACTACGTGACATTTATACACAGGCTTACCTGGAAAATTTTGAAAAAACGTGAAATCATAAATTTACATAATTACTGATTTTTAATTTGACCAAGTTATTTCAATCTTTCGGAAATAATTCGAAAAAGAACGGTCTTTTCTGCTAATAAATTCCCTGAAGTTAGACATAGAGTACACAATTATTGGATATGAATAAAATTTTATAGGTAAAAACGTTATGTACAATCTGTCATTTACAACCGGTGTACCCTTTCAATCTGTAATCATGTTGGACTGGATTTAGCTTTCCTCGTCGTCATCAAAATAAATTATTATTGGAGGAATCTCACTCCTATCAAACTTTCTGATTTTTCCGAGGTAATTACACGTACACGGATCATTTATTACTGACCTGTGATCATATAAAAGCCTCCTATTATCGCCGAACTTTTTATACTTATAACACGATCTAATAAAGTTAAAGTAAGTATTGATTTCGAGATTTTAATTGTATCTTCAATTTCTTTCTTAATTTTTGACTGTTGGGGCAATTTTCCTGTTGTACATGCTATGAACGGTCCGTTTAATAACGCAACGGTCAAAATCATCAAGAGTTTTCTTTCTTTCGGTCTGTTGGATTCAGGAGGACTTTTACCGTTTACAACTCTATACACAGAACTGTAAGATATGCCAGCAGCTTTGCATGTTCTTTTAATCAACTTATCTGGGGAATAAAGTGGTCTCCCCCTGGCCTTCTCAAGCTGAAAAAACCTAAATAGATTTAACACAACGTTTTTACAATCATTTGACAAGTCCTTTGTTTTACCCATTCTTGCGATGTTTATATATGTTAAGATGTCAAAAAATAGGTTTATTAAGAAATTTTATGTGAACTTTTAGAAAGATTTTAAAGTTTAAAAATGGAGTGTCAAAATATGCCTGTACACGTGTCTCTGTCTCTATCAAGGTAAGATTTACCTGGCTGCTACCTCTAGTTAGTTTACTCCCACCTCTATTTTGGCGGTAAAAATCGGGGAAAATGTCAAATTTCAGATGAGTGCAGCAGTAATGAAAGGTTATGGTTAGATGAAATGCATATTTTAAAAATGGTGGTAAAATTCTGCACAAAACTCTCGTTTACTGTGTTTTAAAAAAATGTATTGTTTTCGAGAAAACTCAAATTTTCCGTTTTCTAATAAAACAATTATTACTTTTAGTCAACACATTTTGTACAAAGACAAATCAACTCGACTGAACAGTGATTTCTTCAACACCAAACACTCATGAATGAATGATGTCATGTTGTTTATATAGAAGGTAACATATTATATACAAGATCAGATTTTATATACTTATTGAAGCGTACATGAAATGATGTAAAATGCACATCTATATAGAGATTAATATGTAATGTCAACCAATCAGTGTCTGTTTTATGAATATTTACAATCAAATATTTGGTATTATTGCAAAATAAAATTTTGATGATCTTCTTTACGGACCAGTCAGTCAGTTTTACCCAATAAAATTTGAAGGGTCTTTTTTTTTGGATAATGAGAGTTTGTTCTATGAGTATCCATAATGAGTTTATTACAATAAAAGTGTTCTTAGTTTTGGATATCGAGAGTCTGCTGTAGGGATAACAACAGTCAGTACTATTGCAATCAATTTGGAGACTGTGTTGATGTCCTACGTCTTTAAATACACAACACTGTCGAATAACACACAGATGTTTCAACAGCCACTCCATGAAACCTGAAATATAAGACAATCTATCAGTTTATATATAACGTCAAGTTCTGCATCATAAAGAATAAAGATATTATGTATTAAGTTCATGTGCTTCAACAACCACATCATGAAACCTGAAATTTAAGACCATCAGTTCTGCATCATAAAGAATAACTACATTATGCATTAAGTTCATGTGCTTCAACAGCCACATCATGAAACCTGAAATAAGACAAACCATCAGTTCTGCATCATAAAGAATAAATATATTATGTATTAAGTTTATGTGCTTCAACAGCCACATCATGAAACTTGAAATTTAAGACAAACCATCAGTTCTGCATCATAAAGAATAAATATATTATGAATTACAACAACGCAGTTGACGCATATCCGGAAACAACTGCATGGCATGACTGCATCATCTCATTAAAATGTGAGGTTTGTTCCCATAACATATGTCTAAGCCCCACTCTTTACTGAGGTATCCACCAATGTATACACGTGACCTCACACGCTCCTGGCTTTGTGGATACCTCTGTAAAAAGTAGGGGTTTAATATATATATATAGTCTAAGGGAATCTATTTATATATATATATATAATTGGCAGATCAAAAAGACCCTGACATATGCTGTATGTTTGAAAATACCAAAGGGGTAATCAGAAGTCGTAAATCGAAGAAGAACAAAAAATAAACAAACAAATTTGTGTTTGTTGTGTATAGTGATGTCCACGAATTGACTGTATATATGAGTAACATGGTGGGTGTCTTATAAGAAGCAGGAACTGCTTATCCTTCGCGAGCACCTGAGTTCACCCCCGGTTTTTTTGGCAGGGTCCGTGTTTTTTAGTTCTATATTTTTGTTTGTGTTATCCTATTATGTGCCTTTACGTTCTGAGTTCCGTGTTGTGATGTCCGTAACGATTTCTACATAAAAATGATCGATGTTCGGTTCGTCGTTACCTTCGGATGTTTGTTGGAGGTTACGTTATTTACGTATAGTGGGATCCGATGTTGTTGTTTTTGTGGTTTGTTCTTCTTCGTCGTGTGTAAACTATACTGCCAGTTTCTCTGAATTGTCCATATTTGATTGTCCTTTTGATGTTCTCTAGCGCTTAATTATCTACAAAACACTACACAGAAAACTAAAGATCGAGGAACACCAAGCACATTAAAAACCGGGATGAACTCAAATGCTCTAAACAGTTCTTGCGTCACATGTGGCACTCGTCGTGTTGCAATTGTTACAATTACGGTCACAAGTCATGAATGAGGAAAGGATTAGATTGTAAATACGCCAAATGGAACATATCCATGATCATTTGTGACACAGATATTCCGTATCGGTTAACCAAGTCATGTTGGTGACAGTAAAACTTTGGAAGTGATGACTTCAGTTTAACCACTATTAAATGCTTGGTTCAGTAGCTTCCTTGTTAGCAGCAACCCTGTAGTGTCTGTGTAGTGTTTTGTAGAATGTTGTTTGTCTATTTTTCCTTTGACCATTGTTGTATTGTCTGTTCACGACTTTGGTATTTTCAAGCTTTCCATACCATTTAAAATATGTTCAGAACTAGTGAATTCAATTATCTTTGATAGTTTAATACGGGTAGTTAGATGACAAGCGTAGTTTTAAATTCAAATTAATAGATAAATGCTTTGATGGCCTATATTATTGCAAAACAACCTGGAAATGTAAACCTGACATTCAACTCTATTTTGGAGAGGAAAGACCTAAGGTTGCTTGTTTAATATGATAATAAAAACGTAGATAACTAATATATTGCACACGACACGTTTCAAAAATAATATACTCGATGTTAATAGATTGGAAGCAAGAAAACTAAAGGGTTTAAACAGGACTGATAATATCGGCTAAAGTTTTCTATGCCTGACGAAGATGTTCATTTGTTTTCATAAATTTAGCATAGATGAGAATAAAAATTGCTACTGTGACTGTAAGGTGGCAGATGGAAAAAATCTCTCATTCAAGTGATGTTCAGCTAACTGTCAAATATATAAACATTACCCATTTACTCTTGAAGGACACAATTACTTTTGTATATACACATTAACAGAGATTTCTTTCTAACAGACAGGAGGATAATAAGGTAATTATAAACACCAATATAACTACGGCCATGGTTGACACATCAAATTAGTAAGAAATAAGACAAGAGAGAGTGGTCTGACAACCCTTACCATCTATCACTAAGAGTAATGAAGTCTTCTAAAGTTTCTACAGATATCATACAATTTGACAAAATTGATCGAATCAATGACAAATCATAATGTTCTATTTCTTGAAAATATTTTTTAAAACATTATACAATCTAATTATTCGGGGAACCAATTTTCACGCAATATTGATCTTAGCGGCAGCAAAACTATTTTGATCTTTAAGATTCTAATCTGTTCTTTATGGCGCGGTATATCGGTACAAAACAACTATTTATATATTATATAATATATTACACTTATTGACTGGTATGAGGGTAATAACAAGTTTATTGTTCCCCGAGTCAAACCCAAGTGCAATAGTTGGTATCGAAAAGAACGATAAACATGCTATTACCCGAATACCCAGTCAATAAATGTTTTAGTACACTGAACAGGATAAGAGACAATAATACCATGGACACAGCAACTGCTCGCCATGTTTGTTGGCGTCTTACGGTTTCATAATTTTAGTTTAGAATAGGAAAACTCCCGAGAATTTTGAATGTCCATTACAGTGGTTCTTCCAATGAATCAAGAGGATAAAACAATTCCGCGAAAATATATCGCCCCTCCGGTGAATAGTATACACTTATTTACTGGCTATGAGGACAATAAACTTGCTATTGTCCGAATAGCCAGTAAATAAGTGTTTTATTATACCAAAGGCAATCTACGAAATCTGAGAAAATATGGCTATTAAAAAGACACAAATATAAGTTCTTAATAGTAATATTAAGAAAAAATATCAACAATAAACATGTTTTAACAACAAGTCTAACCAGTTTAAAGAATTAATCAACAAGATTAAACTCAAAATCCTCCTCGGAGAGCGAGGCAAATCGACCTGCTTCAGCAGATGCCATTTTATCGTCTGGTAAACAAATAATCGTATCTCTCGGGCATGTAGGTGCATGTATGTTAAAACACGCAAGATCCGAACCATAAAAGCGCGGGAAAACGTATGCTGTTTGAACTGAACTATTTCCCTAGGGAAATAGTCATCGAGACTATTTCCCTAGGAATAATAGTCATGATCAGTCATCAAAACTATTTAAACAAAATCACCAATTGGATTTTTATGTGCAAAATAGTAATTTTATCTGCATTTGATTTTATATAGAAAATATATACTGAGGTATAATAACACAGGATATGTCTTTTGAACTATTCACCGGTGAATAGTTCATTACACAATATACTAGTAAATATTATATACTTATTGACTGGGTATGAGGGAATAGCAGGTTTGTTGTCCCTGAGACACTGACTATTGACCGAGGCGAAGCCGAGGTCAATAGTCAGGATCGAGGGGACAGCAAACTTGCTATTCCCGAATACAGTCTATAAGTATTTTATTATGTCGAAAAACATTAGACTCATAGTTGAGTGATCACCTCAAAACGATAAAGACCAATAAAATCACGCATCTTTTGCCAGTATTTTGCATTATAATATACAGTTATTTAATGGGTGTGGATGCAATAGACCAAACTATTTGTCCTGAGGTGCTGGGAATGACCAAGTGTTCTATTGCATTCGGCCGTTGGCCTCATGCAATAGAACACTTGGTCATTCCCAGCACCTCAGGACAAATAGTTTGGTCTATTGCATCCACACCCATTAAATAACTGTTTTATTTCCTAATTAAACAGAAGCAAGGTAGCGAACATGACTTAAATATATTCATGCATATATTGTAGAAAAACTGATGAAAATGATTTATTTGTTGAATTAGATAACAATAAACAAGTGGAATACAGAGTAAAAAGTCCTAAATTGTTGTATTACATATGTTTTTCAATATTATTATTTAAATATTAAAATTTTATGAAAGCTGAAATTTTAGAATTTTTTTTGAAAATTTTGATATTTGAAATTTTTTAAAATTTTTGTGAAGTTTTGACATTTTTTGAAAATTTTTAAATTTTGAACTTAAATTAAAAAAAAAAATTATTTTAGAATTTTTAAATTTTCTGAAAATTTTAGAAATTTTGAAATATTTTGAAATTTTTGAAATTTTGAAATGTTTTGAAATTTTTGAAGTTTTGAAATTTGTTGTCCAATGAAAAAAAGGTTCAAAGGTCAGTTCAATAGTCTGTCGTGCAATAGTCTCTTGAAGACTATTGACGCGTCAATAGATCACAAGGGAGCAAAAAACGCAAAAATATCTTAAAATATGTAGTTACTTAATAAACAAGAAAAAAATTACAATTAGGTAATAAATCTGAATATTGTCTCATGGACATTGTTATGCTATTTCCCGTCATTCAAAATAGTTTGATTCTTTTGAGAAAGTAGACTTCAACATAAATGTACATGGTGACTACAAGTTTGATGAAAATTTTGAAATTTTTTTGAAATTTAAAATTTTGAATTTTCTTTTGAAATTAAAAATTTTGAATTTTCTTTTGAAATTTAAAATTTTGAATTTTCTTTTGAAAATTTAGAAATTTTATGAAATTTTAAGAAAACTGAAATTTTTGAAATTTTTTGAAAATTTTGAAATCTTTTGAACATTTGGAAATCATGAAAATTTTTAATTTTTTTGAAATTTTTGAAATTTGATAATATTTTTGAAATTTTTGAAATTTTGAAAAAAAAATCCGTTAGCGACGATAACGCCAGAGGATCACGCATATCGATTACCGTAGTTTGTCCAATAAGCTACGTCCAATTAAAAATTCCGCGAAAGTTGTTAATTGCCAGTAAATAGTTCAGCGGCAGTCAATAGTCTTGAAAACTATGGACCGGTCAATAGTCTCAGTGTTAAAAATGTGAAACAATAGCATTTTTATTTCTTTAAAAAAGCTTTAACAAAGTATATACTGAGGTATAATAAAATATATTATAACATGTCTTTTAAAATGTTAGACATATACTGAGGGATAATACAACTAATTATTTAAGTCTAGCTATTATTAGTATGGCTAGCATTGATTATCTATACCTACCCATAATCCAGTTACCTAGCGACCGACTAATGAATATCCCCGTAAGAACAGATTTGATTTGATTTGATTTATTGTGCTTAACGCCCCTTTCAGCAATAGTTCAGCTATATCATGGTGACCAGTTTTAGTGGTGGAAGAAGCGTAAGTACCCGGAGAGAACCACCGACCATGGGCAAGCAACTGGTAAACTTTATCACTTGCGGCTGCGAGTCGAGTGCACCCTTTTTGTAATTTACAAAGCCGGGCGTGAACCCACGCCGTACTGGTGAAAGCTTGTATGAGTTGTTTGGTAATCCAACTACCTAACTCATTGAGCCACCCGGGCCCTTCCGTATTAAGAACAGATCATGCACGGTTGATATAAAAGTTTAATACACTGAGACCTACCTTGAAAGGCACCTCTATATAGCAAATCACTTTCTATAAATAACAGTCTGATTTCCCCATTAATGAATAGTACATATAATGTTAATCGGTATACAGGGATACTGCTCATCAAGACAACTTACAGGATAAAATGAAAAATTCAGCGTGGTCATCTAAATTCAACACCCATTCTCTTTAGTGCTAACATTGCATTGACAGCTCTCTGTAAAAGTCAAACAAATAACATATTTCATCATTTGTCGGGTTCAAAGTTTAAATATAATTGATTGCTTTCATTATTTAATGTAAAAAACACAAAGATGAATATGCATTGTCTTTGTCCTGTGTCTTGTGTCTGCAAGTGTCTCGGGATTATCTTTGTCCTGTGTCTTTTGTCTGCTGGTGTCTCGGGATTGTCTTTGTCCTGTGTCTTGTGTCTGCCGGTGTCTCGGGATTATCTTGTCTTGTGTCTGCTGGTTTCTCGGGATTGCCTTTGTCCTGTGTCTGCCGGTGTCTCGGGATTATTTTGTCCTGTGTCTTGTGTCTGCTGGTGTCTCGGGATTGTCTTTGTCCTGTGTCTTGTGTCTGCCGGTGTCTCGGGATTGTCTTTGTCCTGTGTCTTGTGTCTGCCGGTGTTTCGGGATTGTCTTTGTCCTGTGTCTTGTTTCTGCCAGTGTCTCGGTATTGTCTTTGTCCTGTGTCTAGTGTGCCGGTGTCTCGGGATTGTCTTTGTCCTGTGTCTGTCGGTGTCTCAGGATTGTCTTTGTCCTGTGTTTGCCGGTGTCTCGGGATTGACTTTGTCCTGTGTCTTGTGTCTGTCGGTGTCTCAGGAATGTCTTTGTCCTGTGTCCTGTGTCTACCGGTGTCTCATGGATGTCTTTGTCCTGTGTCTTGTGTCTGCCGGTGTCTGAGGAATGTATTTGCCCTGTGTCTTGTGTCTGCCGGTGTCTCCGGATTGTCTTTGTCCTGTGTCTGCCGGGGTCTTGGGTTTGTCTTTGTCCTGTGTTTTGTGTCTGCCGGTGTCTCGGGATTGTCTTTGTCCTGTGTCTTGTGTCTGCCGGTGTCTCGGGATAATCTTTGTCCTGTGTCTTGTGTCTGCCGGTTTCTCGGGATTGTTCATTCTTGATTGTTCCTTCGTTTTTTGGTTTTCGAATTTGTACTATTGTTTTATAGCTTACGGATAAGCATGTAGACACGAGATTGATTCAAAAGGCAACTAATGTCTGATTTGTTTACTGAAATGAAATCATTACGTTAAGCATCAGACAAATAAACACTGTGCACATAATTGCCGCCGTTTAATTGTGTGAAATTGACCAGAAGTGACTTCCCGTAAATCAATCTAGAAAAAAAAACCGAACAGTTGCCAAATATGAAATGATCAACACAGAAACCCAACCGAACACCGAGGCGAACTCAGTGAGCAACACAGAAACCCAACCGAACACCGGGGCGAACTCAGTGAGCAACACAGAAACCCAACCGAACACCGGGGCGAACTGAGTGAGCAACACAGAGACCCAACCGAACACCGGGGCGAACTCAGTGAGCAACACAGAAACCCAACCGAACACCGGGGCGAACTCAGTGAGCAGCACAGAAACCCAACCGAACACCGGGGCGAACTCAGTGAGCAGCACAGAAACCCAACCGAACACCCGGGCGAACTCAGTGAGCAGCACAGAGACCCAACCGAACACCGGGGCGAACTCAGTGAGTAACACAGAATCCCAACCGAACACCGGGGCGAACTCAGTGAGCAACAGAGAAACCCGACCGAACACCGGGGCGAACTCAGTGAGCAACACAGAAACCCAACCAAACACCGGGGCGAACTCAGTGAGCAGCACAGAGACCCAACCGAACACCGGGGCGAACTCAGTGAGCAGCACAGAAACCCAACCGAACACCCGGGCGAACTCAGTGAGCAGCACAGAGACCCAACCGAACACCGGGGCGAACTCAGTGAGTAACACAGAATCCCAACCGAACACCGGGGCGAACTCAGTGAGCAACACAGAGACCCAACCGAACACCGGGGCGAACTCAGTGAGTAACACAGAATCCCAACCGAACACCGGGGCGAACTCAGTGAGCAACACAGAGACCCAACCGAACACCGGGGCGAACTCAGTGAGCAACACAGAAACCCAACCAAACACCGGGGCGAACTGAGTGAGCAACACAGAGACCCAACCGAACACCGGGGCGAACTCAGTGAGCAACACAGAAACCCAACCGAACACCAGGTCGAACTCAGTGAGCAACACAGAAACCCAACCGAACACCGGGGCGAACTCAGTGAGCAACACAGAAACCCAACCGAACACCGGGGCGAACTCAGTGAGCAGCACAGAAACCCAACCGAACACCGGGGCGAACTCAGTGAGCAGCACAGAAACCCAACCGAACACCCGGGCGAACTCAGTGAGCAGCACAGAGACCCAACCGAACACCGGGGCGAACTCAGTGAGTAACACAGAATCCCAACCGAACACCGGGGCGAACTCAGTGAGCAACAGAGAAACCCGACCGAACACCGGGGCGAACTCAGTGAGCAACACAGAAACCCAACCAAACACCGGGGCGAACTCAGTGAGCAGCACAGAGACCCAACCGAACACCGGGGCGAACTCAGTGAGCAACACAGAAACCCAACCGAACACCGGGGCGAACTCAGTGAGCAACACAGAAACCCAACCGAACACCGGGGCGAACTCAGTGAGCAACACAGAAACCCAACCGAACACCGGGGCGAACTCAGTGAGCAGCACAGAAACCCAACCGAACACCGGGGCGAACTCAGTGAGCAACACAGAGACCCAACCGAACACCGGGGCGAACTCAGTGAGCAGCACAGAAACCCAACCGAACACCGGGGCGAACTCAGTGAGCAACACAGAAACCCAACCGAACACCGGGGCGAACTCGGTGAGCAACACAGAAACCCAATCGAACACCGGGGCGAACTCAGTGAGCAACACATAAACCCAACCGAACACCGGGGTACTCACAAAGTCAAGAGATTTGAGAGCAAAATAATTTTAAAGTCGTTGAAAGCTAGAAAGGCAAATTTCAATAATGAATATATCTAATAAACCATATCGGCAGTGCATAAACCCCACTGACTACTGGGTGAGTGATACCTTAGGGGACCAATAGTTCATCAGCAGAGCTATCTACCCAGTTATAGTAATAATAACATAAATGATAATACGATTAGTACCATCGCCATGATATAGCTGAAATATTGCTGAAAGTGGCGTTAAATACCAAAAATATAAATAAAAAATCAATCAACGATTAGTACCTGCCATTTTCTTCTATATACAAATTTTCGTAATCGCTTAGTTGACAATGTTCGTTGTACTCCTTTGGTTGCTCTCTGTACCGTTACCTGAAGACATAAAGTGAACAAGCTATCTTTATACATACTGAAAGTTTATAGCTGAGAAATACATGATCATTATGAAAGAAGCTGATACAGTAATGTTCAACAATTCAGGATGGGTCTGACTAGAAGTTGAAACAGTAATGTTCAACAATTCAGGATGGGTCTGACTAGAAGTTGAAGCAGTAATGTTCAACAATTCAGGATGGGTCTGACTAGAAGTTGAAACAGTAATGTTCAACAATTCAGGATGGGTCTGACTAGAAGCTGAAACAGTAATGTTCAACAATTCAGGATGACTAGAAGTTACAATTGATTTCCTTCTACTTAATCATATACATAGGTAGAAAGTATATAGATTCAGCAAATTTTGTATTAACGATAATTTATTATTTTCATTGACAATATCATATTCTCAGTGTTTCATATCTCCGCTCAAAAATATTAAGTTTAAAGTTTTATGATATTTTACTGTAATGTGTTCGGCATCTCCTATCACAAACACATATGTTTACCATTAATTATTTACAAACAGCCTTAATCATGACAGTTTTGCAGTATAAAAGTACTTCACAGAAATTGTTGATTTTGGCCTCATTTCTCTCTTAACTGATATCTGCATAAGATCAAAGATTCAATCAATAATAAGACTTCAATGTAAACAGAGAGTAGGATTACTTTGTTTAACTCCACTGACTATGCCACATCCTGATTAGCTGATTCAGTGTGATCTCAAATATAACATTTTTATACATATATTGTTACACTAAATACATCCAGTTGCATGACATACTTATGATTGTGTTGCTTACATATCAACTGTACTGATTTTTATAAACATCTAAACATATGTGCGTGTATTTCCACAGCTAGTATGCACGTGCATTCAGAAGCCAAACATTTACACATTCTTACCTGTAGCCACTTGTGTTCAAGACATTCCCTACAACTCATTCTTTTCCTGTAAGAAAATAATATTAGCACACATTTTTCTCCAATTTCAATGCATGGCATTTCAACGTTGCGTGGATTGGCAAATAATACTGTTTTTGTCACGGACACTTTTATCATGTCATAATCATTGTCTTTGCCAATATCGGACTGATTTCTGCCTATTCATGACTTGTTTCCGGGTTTGGAATTAGATTAACACTACGGGTACCACTAGTGGAGCAGAACCTGTTTACCCTTCCGGAGCACATGCGTTCACCCCCGGTTTTTAGTGGGGTTCGTGTAACTCGATCTTTAGTTTTATGTGTATGTTTTATAGATCATTGTTTGTCCTTTGTCGTTTTTTTTTGGCCATTGTGGTGTCTGTTCTTCTTCGATTTACGGATTCTGATTTACCCTTTTGGTATCTTCAAACTCTTCTTATGATCATTGTTTTTGCCAATATTTGCCCGATCTCTGCATATCCATGTCATAGAGGTTTTTATCATGGCATAATCATTGCCCTTGCCAATATCTGCCTGATCTCTGCCTATCCATGTCATAGAGATTTTTATCATGTCATAATCATGGTCTTTGCCAATATCTGCCTGATCTCTCCCTATCTTTGTCATAGAGGTTTTTATCATGTCACAATCATTGTCTTTGCCAATATCTGCCCGATCTCTGCCTATATTTGTCATAGAGATTTTTTATCATGTCATAATCATGGTCTTTGCCAATATCTGCCTGATCTCTGCCTATCCATGTCATAGATATTTTTATCATGTCATAATCATGGTCTTTGCCAATATCTGCCTGATCTCTCCCTATCTTTGTCATAGAGGTTTTTATCATGTCACAATCATGGTCTTTGCCAATATCTGCCCGATCTCTGCCTATCTTTGTCATAGAGATTTTTTTATCATGTCATAATCATGGTCTTTGCCAATATCTGCCTGATCTCTGCATATCCATGTTATAAAGGTTTTTATCATGTCATAATCATGGTCTTTGTCAATATCTGCCTGATCTCTGCATATCCATGTAATAAAGGTTTTTATCATGTCATAATCATTGCCTTTGTCAATATCTGCCTGATCTCTGCATATCTTTGTCATAGAGGTTTTTATCATGTCATAATCATGGTCTTTGCCAATATCTGCCTATCTTTCTATCTTTGTCATAGAGATTTGTATCATGTCATAATCATGGTCTTTGCCAATATCTGCCTATCTTTCTATCTTTGTCATAGAAATTTTTATCATGTCATAAGTCATAATCATGGTCTTTGTCAATATCTGCCTGATCTCTGCCTATCTTTGTCATAGAGGCTTTTATCATGTCATTACATTTAAATATTATCTATGTGTACATTACATCATATTATATTATACTCTCCTGTGTTTTGTTGTAATTATTTTACTAAATTACCTGACAAATAAATCGTGTTTATATTTAGATGTTCATTACAAACGTTTGTACCACAGATGCTTCAGCTGAAGTGCTACATTGTGTACATGGATTATTTTTAATTTAACAGACGCCATTTTTAATTACAGACAGTTGTAAGCTACACATTGTAGTGTTGTTTTTACCTTTAGATTACTAGACTACATGTGATTAATCTAAATATAGAAACATAATATACTTGGTGTGTTTGAACTAGTCGCTGGTATTACCTTCTATTATATAATAATACTTAAGTATTCTGTAACTGTGCTGACAATATTTTCCTCATCCGACAGGTATGAAACATGTTTCTTGAATTGTTTCATGTGCACTTATCTAACTGGGAAGCCAGCGAAGCGCTTCAGTAACGTATTTTACGTGTAGTCATATGCATTTCCAGTATCCACACATTCGTCAAGCTCTTTAGTTTGCAGAGCGAAAGTGCTTACGCTTCTGGAGCACATGAGTTCATCCCAGGTTTTTACTGGGGTTCGTGTTACTCGATCTTTAGTTTTATATGTCTGTTTTGTAGATCGTTGTTTATCCTTTTGTCCCTTTTCTTTTGGCCATTGCGTTGTCTATCCTTCTTCGATTTACGGATTCTGATTACCCCTTTGGTATCTTCAAACTCTTCTTGGAGACATTAATTTTCACCACTAACAGTGATTTAAGTCAAGATGCGTTTCAACCAAGTTAGTACTCATTTACATTCTTAGCCTATGCAAAACTTTTTTCGGACACTTGATTTTGTTTCAAATATTCCGTAACGGTTAACGAGGTCATGCTGGCGACCGTAATGCGTTTGAAGTGATTACTTCAACTTAACCATTTAGGAACCCTTGGTTCAGTAGCTTCCTTTTGAGCAGCAAACCTTTATCAAGGAAATCCTGATTGGAAACACAAGGTCTGGAATATCCGATCAGCTGAGAGATATATACTCCATATGCAGGTGTTGTTGGGACTTGTTGTATATTAATGGAAAGAACACAAGTTTCGTTCTTAACCGGTTTTCATAACACTCCTTGAGCAGATAATGTCACAAAAACTATGAAGTACAGTTTTGACCCCTGATAGAATAGATGTTAATAATTTGGAAAGAGGTTTCTTGGATCATCTTGCAGAACCAGCAATATAACGCTGTTATATAAAAGTGGAGACTTTGACAAAGGTATATGGGAGTGTAAGGTATTGGGGAAACAACGAGGTACAGTAATAGGACAGACATTCTCTGCGGTCCAGTGCAGCCACCCCTTTGTGAAGGGCGAATCAAAATTTAAACAATTATAAATAAGTAAAAAATTTACAAATGTACCTGGGATCCTTTACTAAAAGTTTTGAAATGAAATCTTTGGCGACGCTAGATATACTCTCGAACTCTTCAGCCTCGAAGTCCCATTTAGCTGTTGTCACATTACATAACGTTTCCGGTTCCGTTGCTCCCATAAATGGGGAAAGTCCTGATAATCTAAAACAAGTATATATATCTAATTTGATATTTGATTTTCATATTCATATGTCATACCAGATTTTTAAACTGATACATCGCAAATTATAAAATAAAATATTTACAAAAAATATGCTTAATTTTGTATTGAATCTATAAACTCAACTTGAACACTCTCAATAAACATGTACTTATTGTTGCATGGCAACAATTCCGTTCATATTAATTCTGTTTCTTGTGACAATCTAAAGTTCCGCCCATTGAACCATTACAATCACACGATTTTGTTGTTCCTCTACCACTACCAAGATATTTACTGAGTCTTATCAGAAGCAGGAACTGCTTATTCTTCGCGAGCACCCGAGTTCACCCCCGGTATTTTGGTGCGGTCCGTGTTTTTAAGTTTTATAGTTTTTTTGTGTTGTCCTATTATGTGTCTCTACGTTCTGAGTTCCGTGTTGTGATGTCCGTTGCGATTTCCGCATAAAAACGATGTTCGCTTCGTCTTTAACTCCAGTTGTTCATAGGAGGGCTCATGTCTTATTTACATTACTTGTGTTTGCTTACGCATAGTGATGTGCGCCACAGATTGTGTTGTGCTTTTGCTTTGCTTGCCTTCATCTTGTGTACCATATGCTACCAGTTTCTGTGGACTGTCAATTTGTGATTGTCCCTTCGATGTTCTGTAACGTTTATTTGTTCTTGTAATTGAAGAAGTTGAAGTGTTGTCAATCCCCGCGAAACAACTATCAATCAACCAACTCTAGTAATCGAACATATATTTATCAACCTAATTATGTAACAAAGAAAATAATCTCAAAGTTTAAAATGGAAATGTGCGTTTTCTGTGTTGTGCTATGTTTTTGTGCTTTGTTTGACTTCGTCTTGTATCTAGTATGCCCCATGTTGTCAGTGTCCTTTGTCTTGTGTCTAGTATGCCCCATGTTGTCAGTGTCCTTTGTCTTGTGTCTAGTATGCCCCATGTTGCCAGTGTCCTTTGTCTTGTGTCTAGTATGCCCCATGTTTCCAGTGTCCTTTGTCTTGTGTCTAGTATGTCCAATGTTGTCAGTGTCCTTTGTCTTGTGTCTAGTATGTCCAATGTTGTCAGTGTCCTTTGTCTTGTGTCTAGTATGCCCAATGTTGCCAGTGTCCTTCGTCTTGTGTCTAGTATGCCCAATGTTGCCAGTGTCTTTTGTCTAGTATGTCCAATGTTGCCAGTGTCCTTTGTCTTGTGTCTAGTATGCCCCATGTTGCCAGTGTCCTTTGTCTTGTGTCTAGTATGCCCAATGTTGTCAGTGTCCTTTGTCTTGTGTCTAGTATGCCCAATGTTGTCAGTGTCCTTTATCTTGTGTCTAGTATGCCCAATGTTGCCAGTGTCCTTCGTCTTGTCTAGTATGCCCAATGTTGCCAGTGTCTTTTGTCTTGTGTCTAGTATGCCCAATGTTGCCAGTGTCCTTTGTCTTGTGTCTAGTATGCCCAATGTTGCCAGTGTCCTTTGTCTTGTGTCTAGTATGCCCAATGTTGCCAGTGTCCTTTGTCTTGTGTCTAGTATGCCCAATGTTGCCAGTGTCCTTTGTCTTGTGTCTTGCCCAATGTTGCCAGTGCCTCTGCATTGTCTATTGTTGATTGCCCCTTCGGTTTTCTTTAACATTTATCTATAAAACTGGATCAATATAATTAGTGGATTTCGTAGTTCATTTAAACCGTAATTAAAAAGTCAAAAACAATAATATTGTAAGTAGAGCTATCATAACACAACTCGATGTCTAAGAATTTACGTCTCATTGAACTTGCTAATTCTTGCAGACCATGATTTTGTTTTATCAAGCGAATTAAGACGTTTTGGGTTTTTTTGTTTTTGCATAGCCATGTTCTTTTATTTTTCCTATTCTTTAAAAATCAAACGTACAGTATATAGCAAATAACACCAATGCTCCACATATCTGTTGCTGGAGCCACCGGGTCAAAGTTTACCACTTCCGGTGCCATAAATTCTGGTGTTCCGAATAGAACTTTCAAGTCACCTGTTGGGTTATATTTTCTAGCTAGCCCAAAATCAATTATTTTTATTCTGTTCCCTTGTCGTGTTAAACAAAGAATGTTTTCAGGCTGAAATTATAAATAAAGTGGAATACATAATGCTTGGAAATGAACAGACAGACAATGCCCAAGCTTAAACAGTAATGACCAAGAAATGAACTGACAGACAATGCCAAAGCTTAAACAGTAATGACCAAGAATTCCACCAATATCAACACAACCTTCATTTACATCTTTATCCTCTCTTACTAATTAATGTAGTGCAATTTTGTTATTATATGTACAAAAAAATGTATACCAGCTGAAGATTTTCATGGAACCTTCATAATATTATATATTATTCAAAAAGCCTTCTACCTCATAAAAACACAAGCATGTCTTCTAAGTGTGTCAAACAAACCAGTCTTATAACTAAAGCAACATATGCAATGGTATAACATAACATCATCAGTTTCTTGTCAAAATATATTCCGTCTCTGCAGAAACGATTATAAGCGATGCATTTTCATATAGTGAAAATGTATAAAGATAAAGAAGTCAAGAAAAATGTCAAAAATATTTTTTTATCAATGTGTGACGTAAAAATATTTTTGACATTTACGTCACCGAATATGGTACTGTTTTGACAACTATTTAACCTATTTTGTTCCTGTATTTAAATACTGTTATAGTGACAGCCGGAACCTTTGAACCGTAATGAGAGCGGGAGGTTTGGCGCTTTAAAATCTGATTCAACCCACCATTTCTTTAGAAATGCCTGTACCAAGTCAGGGTCATTACGGTTTTCACAGTTTTCCGGTTGTTGACTGATTTTGTCTGTTTATATAATTATGAGTTTTGACTTTCCCTTTGTAAGATTGCTCGGAGTTCGGTAATTTTGTTATTACCCTTATTTCACACTATCAACCACTTTTAAACCCAATATCAGAGGCCTAAAAAGTTTCATCTGAAATGTTATGCTTTTATTCTTCATATGATATATAATTTGTCAAAATTCCTTTATTACCTGTGTTTATATTTAAATCAACACTTGTATCTTGAAAGAAGAATGTGACGTCGTACTTGTAACTAACATAACGGTGGTAGTACACTAATAGGAAGCATAGTTTCACACTCATTCACAACAGAGCAATTATCGCCAAGATCGACATCATTAAATGTTTTCGAGCACCTGCTTGTTTTCTGTAATTTGATTGGCTAAAATCAACAAACGGAGGCGGTAAAACTGATAACAATTAATTAGTATTTCTCTGTGGGTAATCATACAATATAACCACCATATGTTATTCGTTTGCTCTGACTATTGATGAGAATTTGCTGGATAATTCTTTATAAATAAGACAACCACTGAGAATGTTATAGATGAATAGAGGCTCCTTAATTTACGTCTGAGGGGAGGAATGTAGTAATACTAACGATTGACGTACACTGATTCAATTATATTCATTTAAACGATATTTCAATGCTTGAAATTGCCCATTTAATTCATTTTCTTATTTGAATCATAGAATTACACTTGAGAGTACTGTTGTTGTACTGTTATTGTCTGAGTTGGTAAAGTATTTGTGGTGGGAAAAAAATGTTGAAAATTTGAAGATACCAAATGGGTTATCAGAAACAGTAAATCGAAGAACATACGATACAATGACCAAAAAAAACCTAAAACTATTATCTACAAAACACTCCACTGAACCCTAAAGATTAAGCAACAGGAACATCACACACAAAAAAATAAAATAAAGCGGGAGTGGACTGAGGTACTCCGCAAGCATAAGCAGCTCTTGCTCCACTAGTACCCCCCTCCGCGTAACTTTTGTTAAAAATCCAAAGTTGTATCGAGTGGGATGGAGTACTGTCGTTTTTCTAGAATGTTCATGATTGTAGGTTCATTTAAATTTATTTAGTAGAGAACTAAACCAGATGAAATGAGCCACCATTCTCATTCTTACAGTTTACGATTGCCATCATGACCAGGCTAACCGTTGCTGAAATATCTGTTACCGTTTGTCATATTCACAATCGCGTCCTCGTGACATGGTCTTCTTTATGCTCAGTGAGCTCAGCTAAGATGAGAGGTGATTGTTCGTTTTGTTGATATTGGTGGAATTTATGACCATCACTGTTTAAACTTTCTTTTCATAAAAACATAATAATACGAACTCGAAATATTTAACGTTCAGTTATAAGAAACATTTTCTCATGTCAGTTAAGAACAGACGAACAACTTCTAGTTCTTATAAATCGACAGTTGATGAACAACATTCGATTAAAAAATCTTAAAATATCAACAAAAAAGACGTATCTCCTTCCAATGACATGTAATATTTGTCTATATATCATGGCATGTAATATTTGTAACAACTATTTCTAATTGTCAGGTGATTAGAATATAATAGAGAATTAATTGATGAAGGCGTTGTGTCTTGATTTCAGTCAGTCTTTCGTGTCTTTAATGTATAATTCAGTAATTATGTATCTGGTATTAAGTTTATTAGGTATAGTATTAGACTTGACAGATATAACATAATATAATATCTCTTAATTTAATTCATTTTGTGCTACAATCATCAGAAGATCTCCATATTACGCTGTTATTACTTTGCAACGAACATTTGGGCGCCACTATATATATATACAACGTCTGAAAAACAAGTCAACGACCAATCTTGTGGTATAGCAAGTAAAATGAATTATAAACGTCTAATATTGTTTGTAAAACAACACCAAGTACACAAAACAAAGTGGTAAAGAATGAAGCACTTTGCTGAATGATAAAATTTTAGTTTCACCGAGAGACTTTTTCAATGTCTATTCTACAATGTTAAGTGGTAATAAAGGGGAACATAAACTTAAGTGTTATTTAGACGTGGACATCGTACATCTTTTCTGGTACCAGGTTCATGTAGAGCGCACGGTAAGAAGCGGTAACATAATAAGCGCGGACGTGATAGAAGATACTATTGAAAACGATTAGAATGACTCTCTTTTTCTATTCTTTTAATTACAATTTGATTGTTGTTTTAGATTTTCTGGACAATATACGATGAACACAACATACGTACATTGTCAGTAAAAATAAAAATTGATTCGCGCTCGCTGCATATCGATACAAAAAAGCTCTCCAAAGACACCCTTTGCTACTTGTTTCTAAAGCTCGTTCAATTAACTTTGATATTTTCCGACAATATACATAGTGTATTGTATATTTATTCTTTTCTGGCAGAAGTCAGAACAAACATTGTCGGCAATGCCGATATTTATTTTGCTACTCACAAGATAACAACAAACACTACCTGGGGGTTGAATGGTACCAACTCGATATTCCATTGAATACAAACCAAAATCCTTCCTTGTAAAGGTAATATAAATGTATTTATTATCAATGATAAGATTCCCCTCCTTAAAATTATTTAGATTGTCAATCTTGTGACTGAGCATACGTACGCGTATTGAAGCTTATTCCAGAAATGCGTCGTGCGCACTAAATTAGACAATCTACGTTTTAATTTGGAAATCATTTCTAGAACATTTGTTTGACTTGCTCACAAAGACTTTACCTTAGATTTACAATCGTTTGACTGATGAAGGTTTTCAAGAAGCTCGTAGTGCACAAAAAAGTAAGACAACTAATTATAAACATGTGATATTGTAAAACAATTCAACGCTGTAGACAGACAACAATACTTAATAAAACTCAAATCATTAATAAAAACATAGATATCCAATTGAATGCGCACGACGCGTTAATTAATAATCGTAGAAACAAATTTATCAATGGCAAAAGCCGAAATTACTAATTAATTAAATTATAAATATTATTGTTTTAATTTCCTGATCGAATTCACGTGGGTCCAAGCTTGCCAAATTGTTATTTATTATGTAATATGTTATTATATTCTTTTCATTTGGTACTGCTCTTTTTAGCCAGTTTTATTTAATATATAATTATATAATTTCCATTTTTTCCCACTATCTATAACATCAAGCAAAATTACACTTTTCTTCCATTATGTACTTTTAATTATATAAAGATCATATATCTATACTCACTAACCTTCATATCTAAATGAAGAATGTGTCTGGAATGCATAAAGCTTACGCCATCACAAATCTGGCGCATGAACATCACAGATGCTTTTTCTGTCAGAACAAAATCATCGTTGATAACTCTCTCGAACAGCTCCCCACCTGTAATTCTAAAGAAGACATCAATCAAACAGACCGAATATATATCAACAGTGGTGGCAGGTCAATTAGTCAAATTTTTATTTTACGAGTACAGGTTTTATTGGAATGTAAATGATGAAGCTAAATACAGGTGCTAAAGGTATGCCAGTTCTATTTTGCTTCCTCTCAATTCTGTTGATTTCTATGTATATACCGGACAACGCCATGTGGCTAGTGTGCTCGACCCGATTGGGGTAGATCGAGGATTCCGATCGGGTCAGACAAAGACTATAAAACTGGTATTTGCTGCTTCTCTGCACGGAACGCATAATTATGGAGTAAGAGCAAAGACTGGTTGGCTCAGAGTCAGGATAATATGTCAGAGTTGAGCGATTTGACGTCACACTATTCATTTGGATTTTTAATATTGTACCGTAAAATAACGTTATAATAATAGATATTTACTAAATATAAATGCAACTTACAATTCTGTCATAATACAAAAAACTTACAATTCTGTTACAATACAGAAGGAATTTCTATTTTCAAATGCATCATAAAGTTGTAAGAGTCGAGGATGCTGAAGACTTCTCATTACCTCTACCTCATTCGTCACGTCTTTACGTTCCTGAGGACAACTAAACTCTATAAACTTAGCTGCCAGCTGCCGTCCAGATCTCTTCTCTTTACATTGTTTGACCTCTCCAAACTTCCCTCTATAAACAAGATAGTGTAAGTTATTATTTGTTTTCTCTTTATACAGAACATCTCGATGGTGTGTTGGCTAGAGGGATCGTATCGAGTGTGGATAACGTTCTGGTCAAAACAAAGGAAACATAATGGGTAATTGCTAATTCTCCTCCGAACAGTCAGCATTAAATAGAAAGAGCTAAACCTGATCGTGTCAAAAGAGTTTGAAGATACCAAAGGGGTAATCAGGATCCGTAAATCGAAGAAGGACAGACAACACAATGGCCAAAAGAAAAAGAACAAAAGGACAAACAACGATCAACAAAGCATACACATAAAACTAAAGACCGAGTAATACGAACCCCACTAAAAACCGGGCGTGAACCCAAGTGCTCCGGGAGGGTAAGCAGTTCCTGCTCCTCTAGTATCGCCCGTCGTGTTAATCTAGTTACACACCCGGTCAAAATCAGTTTAATGTGTTGGAGTAGAACGAGATGACCACACTGTCGTTTACGTGTGCTAGCACTATTCAAATAATACAACTCAACGTGCATATAATAGACAACATCAATATCAGAAAGTAACCTGACAAATCCGTGATATAGCTGAAAATCTGCTGACTTGGTGTTAAACAACGATTGAGTCAGGAACTCGCTTAATCTTGTGTTTCTCTTATTTCATGTCATTTATATATTTACTTATAATTAATTGCATTTAAAATAATGCGATATATTGTATATAACTTAGTTTTAATGAAGAATGACACAATTGTTTCTGTGATAATATGTTTTGCCAATGAAACTATGACTTTTATCACAATGACTTTGATATTTTTAAAACTATGCTCTGTGATGAGAATGTCTTTTTATTTAATGTTCATGTATGATTTATGCTCATTTTAATTGCATAGTTGTTTATTTATGATTATTAGACGCAAACATTGGTACCTCGCTGATGTTTGCTCCCGTTGTAAAGGGGTAATGTCTTAATAAAATATATATAACGATACTATATTCACTTCTTGTGGGAAAATTCAATTTATTACTTTCCTCTCTATGAACAACAGTAACAATGTATTCTCGATATTGTATCTTTCTTCTAAGAGGGCCTGGGTGGCTCTATGAGTTAAGTAGTTGTAGGGCCTGGGTGGCCCTATGAGTTAAGTAGTTGTAGGGCCTGGGTGGCTCTATGAGTTAGGTAGTTGTAGGGCCTGGGTTGCTCTATGAGTTAGGTAGTTGTAGGGCCTGGGTGGCTCTATGAGTTAGGTAGTTGTAGGATCTGGGTGGCTCTATGAGTTAGGTAGTTGTAGGGCCTGGGTGGCTCAATGAGTTAGGTAGTTGTAGAGCCTGGGTGGCTCAATGAGTTAGGTAGTTGTAGGGCCTGTATGGCTCTATGAGTTAGGTAGTTGTAGGGTCTGGGTGGCTCTATGAGTTAGGTAGTTGTAGGGCCTGGGTGGCTCCATGAGCTAGGTAGTTGTAGGGCCTGGGTGGCTCTATGAATTAAGTAGTTGTAGGGCCTGGGTGGCTCTATGAGTTAGGTAGTTGTAGGGCCTGGGTGGCTCTATCAGTTAGGTAGTTGTAGGGCCTGGGTGGCTCTATGAGTTGAGTAGTTGTAGGGCCTGGGTGGCTCAATGAGTTAGGTAGTTGTAGGGCCTGGGTCTGGGTGGCTCTATGAGTTAAGTAGTTGTAGGGTCTGGGTGGCTCTATGAGTTAGGTAGTTGTAGGGCCTGGGTCTGGGTGGCTCTGAGTTAGGTAGTTGAAGGGCCTGGGTCTGGGTGGCTCTATGAGTTAGGTAGTTGTAGGGTCTGGGTGGCTCTATGAGCTAGGTAGTTGTAGGGCCTGGGTGGCTCTATGAGTTAGGTAGTTGTAGGGCCTGGGTGGCTCAATGAGTTAGGTAGTTGTAGGGCCTAGGTCTGGGTGGCTCTATGAGTTAAGTAGTTGTAGGGCCTGGGTGGCTCTATGAATTAAGTAGTTGTAGGGTCTAGGTGGATCTATGAGTTAGGTAGTTGTAAGGCCTGGGTGGCTCAATGAGTTAGGTAGTTGTAGGGCCTGGGTCTGGGTGGCTCTATGAGTTAGGTAGTTGTAGGGCCTGGGTCTGGGTGGCTCTATGAGCTAAGTAGTTGTAGGGTCTGGGTGGCTCTACGAGTTAGGTAGTTGTAGGGCCTGGGTGGCTCAATGAGTAAGGTAGTTGAAGGGCCTGGGTCTGGGTGGCTCTATGAGTTAGGTAGTTGTAGGGTCTGGGTGGCTCTATGAGTTAGGTAGTTGTAGGGCCTGGGTGGCTCTATGAGTTAGGTAGTTGTAGGGCCTGGGTGGCTCAATGAGTTAGGTAGTTGTAGGGCCTAGGTCTGGGTGGCTCTATGAGTTAAGTAGTTGTAGGGCCTGGGTGGCTCTATGAATTAAGTAGTTGTAGGGTCTAGGTGGATCTATGAGTTAGGTAGTTGTAAGGCCTGGGTGGCTCAATGAGTTAGGTAGTTGTAGGGCCTGGGTCTGGGTGGCTCTATGAGTTAGGTAGTTGTAGGGCCTGGGTCTGGGTGGCTCTATGAGCTAAGTAGTTGTAGGGTCTGGGTGGCATTATGAGTTAGGTAGTTGTAGGGCCTGGGTGGCTCAATGAATTAGGTAGTTGTAGGACCTGGGTCTGGGTGGCTCTATGAGTTAGGTAGTTAGGGCCTGGGTGGCTCAATGAGTTAGGTAGTTGTAGGGCCTGGATCTGGGTGGCTCTATGAGTTAAGTAGTTGTAGGGCCTGGGTAGCTCTATGAGATAAGTAGTTGCAGGGTCTGGGTGGCTCTATGAGTTAAGTAGTTGTAGGGTCTGGGTCTGGGTGGCTCTATGAGTTAATTAGTTGTAGGGCCTGGGTGACTCTATGAGATAAGTAGTTGTAGGGCCTGGGTGGCTCTATGAGTTAAGAAGTTGTAGGGCCTGGGTTTGGGTGGCTCTATGAGTTAATTAGTTGTAGGGCCTGGGTGGCTCTACGAGTTAAGTAGTTGTAGGGCCTGGGTGGCTCTATGAGTTAAGTAGTTGTAGGGCTTGGGTGGCTCTATGAGTTATGTAGTTGTAGGGCCTGGGTGGCTCTATGAGTTAAGTAGTTGTAGGGCCTGGGTGACTCTATGAAATAAGTAGTTGTAGGGCCTGGGTGGCTCTATGAGTTAAGTAGTTGTAGGGCCTGGGTGGCTCTATGAGCTAAGTAGTTGTAGGGCCTGGGTGGCTCTGAGTTAAGTAGTTGTAGGGCCTGGGTGGCTCTATCAGCTAAGTAATTGTAGGGCCTGGGTGACTCTATGAGTTAAGTAGTTGTAGGGCCTGGGTGGCTCTGAGTTAAGTAGTTGTAGGGCTGGGCCTGGGTGGCTCTATGAGCTAAGTAGTTTGCAGGGCCTGGGTGGCTCTATGAGTTAAGTAGTTGTAGGGCCTGGGTGGCTCTATGAGTTAAGTAGTTGTAGGGCCTGGGTGACTATGAGTTAAGTAGTTGTAGGACTGGATGGCTCAATGAGCTAAGTAGTTGTAGGGCCTGGGTGGCGCAATGAGTTAAGTAGTTGTAGGCCTGGGTGGTTCAATGAGTTAAGTAGTTGTAGGGCCTGGGTGACTCCATGAGTTAAGTAGTTGTGGGCCCTGGGTGGCTCTATGAGTTAAGTAGTTTAGGGCCTGGGTGGCCCTATGAGTTAAGTAGTTGTAGGGCCTATGTGGTTCTATGAGTTAAGTAGTTGTAGGGCCTGGGTGGCTCTATGAGTTAAGTAGTTGTAGGGCCTGGGTGACTCTATGAGTTAAGTAGTTGTAGGCCTGGATGGCTCAATGAGCTAAGTAGTTGTAGGGCCTGGGTGGCGCAATGAGTTAAGTAGTTGTAGGGCCTGGGTGGCTCTATGAGTTAAGTAGAGGGATTACATAACAACTCGTGGCCTATCACCAATACGGCGCGGGTTCGCACCCGGTTTTGTAAATTACAAAAAGGTGCACTCGACTCGCAGCCGCAAGTGATAAAGTTTACAAGTTGCTTGCCCATGGTCGGTGGTTCTCTCCGGGTTATTTCACCACTAAAACTGGTCGCCATGATATAGCTGAAATATTGCTGAAAGTGGCGTTAAACACCAAAAATCAAACCAATCAAATGAAATCTATCATAAAAGTAGTATTTCCTTTCGTCTATGATATAGTATTACTGTTGACATTATCACAATCGTCCAGAGTACTTACCTTCCTAACAAGTTGTTGTGGACATCGTACTCCTCCGTCACCCATATAGACATTATCACGTTCAGAATACTTACCTTCCTAACAAGTTGTTGTGGACATCGTACTCCTCCGTCACCCATGTAGACATTATCACGTCCAGAGTACTTACCTTCCTAACAAGTTGTTGTGGACATCGTACTCCTCCGTCACCCATGTAGACATTATCACGTCCAGAGTACTTACCTTCCTAATAAGTTGTTGTGGACATCGTATTCCTCCGTCACCCATGTAGACATTATCACGTCCAGAGTACTTACCTTCCTAACAAGTTGTTGTGGACATCGTACTCATCCGTCACCCATGTAGACATTATCACGTCCAGAGTACTTACCTTCCTAACAAGTTGTTGTGGACATCGTACTCCTCCGTCACCCACTTAGTTTTCTTTATTGACACATAACGTGGTTCAAATGGTGGTTCATCACCTTACAAGAAAAGATTAAATTTATATTACAAACAAAGCACAATTATCTTCATACTAGTTTTGTTTATATACGATTCGAACCATTTGAACCCGTATCCGTCAACCCTTGTGTTTTTTGGTTTTGTTTTTTGTCTTCGTCCTGTGTCTTGTGCACCCAACGTTATCAGTGTCTCTGGGGTATTCATTCTTGATTGCTCTTTCGGTTTTCTCTAACGTTTATTTGTCCTGTGCATTGTGTACCCAACATTGTCAGTGTCTCTGGGGTATTCATTCTTGATTGCTCTTTCGGTTTTCTCTAACGTTTATTTGTCCTGTGCATTGTGTACCCAACATTGTCAGTGTCTCTGGGTATTCATTCTTGATTGCTCTTTCGGTTTTCTCTAACGTTTATTTGTCCTGTGTCTTGTGTGCCCAATGTAGCCAGTGTCTCTGAGGTATTCATTCTTGATTGCACTTTCGGTTTTCTCTAACGTTTATTTGTCCTGTGTCTTGTGTGCCCAATGCTGCCAGTGTCTCTGGACTGTTCAGTCTTATTTGCTCCTTCGGTTTTCTCTAACATTTATTTGTTCTGTGTGTTGATTTTGCGCTGTTCGAACTACATATTAATAGAAAACGTCTTCATCAGAAAGATTTTTCATGTTCATTTCATGCGATTTAAATTATTGTAGACATTTTGTTGATGTGACGTCAAATATTATTATACTGTAAAAAGAACACGTGTTCTTGTTTTTTTCAAAAACGAATTTCCTTCATCACGTATAGAGGTAATGAGACAGTTCAATTAAAATTAAATTATTATTTCGGAGGAATTATTTTTACTACGCCCAAACAACAGTTAAACTTAATTAAACAGTAAATGTTTATGTATAATGTAATATAAATACATCCTGCGTTTCTTTCAATAAAGGAAATGTAAATAAGTTTTTTGCAATATTTTTCACAAAATGGCTGATCGTGTTCTGTTATTTGATGCTATTTTATTAACTGTTATTTTATTAGATCCATCTTTTTTTTAAATCTTTAACAGAATCAAAGTAATTTGCTTTGACTGGTGATGGGAACATATGGTCATGAAAATATATACCAATACACATTATTTCCCAAATGTTTTTGATTTTGAGAAGTATTATTTGTTCACACTGTAAATATTTAGACCATATAATATCGTTTAGTGTAGGGTAAAGCATTAAATGTTATATTGTAGTCAATTTATTGCTAGAAAACCAGAGAACACTCAAACTCGGGTCAAAACATCCGTGTTTATAATCAGGATGATTTTGTTTTTAAAAACACATGGATATATATATAAAAAAAAAAAAAAAAATAAATGTCTACACAAGAGAAATGTTGGAAGATACCAAAGGGGTAATCCGAAGTCGTAAATCGAAGAAGGACAGACAGCACAATGACCAACAGATAAATAACAAACAATGATCTACAAAACATTACACAGAAAGCTAAATATCGAGCAACACGAACCCAACTAAAAACAAGGCGTGAACGTTTTATGAATGCACATGCAATAAATTGTCATTAGGTTAGATATATGTAAGCCACATCGTTGGGTAGTGGTTAGCGTGCTCGCCTAGAGTACGGTAGATCGTGGCTTCGTTACCCGGTCAGCAACTTGAGTAAAGTATGAAACTAATGCTCTAAATAAGTGCACCCAAAAATAGTTCCTACTAAAAATGATAAAAAGCAACGATTATGACAAGCTATCAAAACAACATACATTCAATATTCATACTAATTATATACATAACAAAAATAACATTATATTCATGGTATTAATCAGCCATGAGTTATTAGGTCGGTATGTTTATTAAATATTGGCTGGAAATTAAACAGGGTGACGACAAAACCTTCAAACGTCCCAAGGAATTATGGGAATAATTAATATCAGTCCGTTAGTCTGCGAAAACTTAATATCGGTATCTTTGATGTATGCAGTTTACTAGTTTATCTTTTCATCTTGCATTTTACTTTGCGCATTAATTTTCATTTGCAATAAAATAATTATTTACTGTACTAATGGTGGATGGTAGTTTGTACAATATTCGTTGTTTATTTCTGAAAATCTTTGCTCCCGTCGACATGGATTCTAAAATTATTAAATTTTAACATTCAGCTTGGTTTGTATTTAACACCTAGTGATACTCTATGCATAAGCGTGTAAAAGGTATCAATGGTTTCTCCTTCTTTTCGGTTGAATTAAATATGATGTTGAATTCTGGAATTTCCGTATTTGAAAGTAGTATAATTTCTATTTTATCCGTTTATCCGGGTTAAATGACATCAATCATTTCTTTTCAAGTCGTGATCAGTCAACAGTTTTTATCTGTAATTCATCACGGTTGAAATAGCTGGATGAAACGGCATCCGCATAAAGTCGGCTAAGAGATATGAAATGGTTTGGTTTGGTTTTATAGTGTTTAACACCACTTTCAACAATATTTCAGCTATATCGTGGCGGTCAGTTTTATTGGTTAAGGAAACCAGAGTACCCTGAGAAAACCACCGACCTGTCGCAAGTCACTGACAAACTTTATCACATAATGTTGTACACATCGCCCTGATCGGTTTTCGAACTCACAACATCAGTGGCGATAGGTACTGATTACATAGGTAGTTGTAAATCCAACTACCATACGATCATGGCCACGATATGAGATTATCTACAATATCATTAATATATATATAATAAATCAGACATTACTGAGAATCTCATTAGAGCGGAAGGGACATCAATGAATGCACCGTTGCTCGTGTCACGCCCCTTTATATGCAAACAAATAAGCAACTTTCAGCAGCTCGGCTCCTATATATAATGAGAAACATATTGTAGGTGTGGTCATTGTTGTCACATTACAAGGTCATAAGTTCACGACCTGTTCTGCCATACTTGTTCCCCTTGTGCCAATCAGTAGGAGTGGTCGCTGTTGTCACATTACAAAGGTTATAAGTTCACGACCTGTTCTGCCATCTCCTGTTTCTCTTGTGACAATCAGCAGGAGTGGTCGTTGTTGTCACATTACAAGGTCACAAGCTTACGACCTGTTCTATCATCTCCTGTTTCCCTGGTGACAATCAATAGGAGTGGTCGTTGTTGTTACATTGCAAAGCATACAAGTTCACGACCTGTTCTGTCATCTCCTGTTTCCCTGGTGACAATCAGTAGAAGTGGTCGTTGTTGTCACATTACAAGGTCATAAGTTCACGACCTGTTCTGTCATCTCCTGTTTCTCTTGTGACAATCAGCAGGAGTGATCGTTGTTGTCACATTACAAGGTCACAAGCTTACGACCTTTTCTGTCATCTCCTGTTTCCCTGGTGACAATCAACAGGAGTGGTCGTTGTTGTCACATTACAAGGTCATACATTCACGACCTGTTCTATCATCTCCTGTTTCCCTGGTGACAATCAGTAGGAGTGGTCGTTGTTGTCACATTACAAGGTTACAAGTTCACGACCTGTTCTATCATCTCCTGTTTCCCTGGTGACAATCAGTAGGAGTGGTCGTTGTTGTCACATTACAAGGTTACAAGTTCACGACCTGTTTTGTCATCTCCTGTTTCCCTGGTTACAATCAGTAGGAGTGGTCGTTGTTGTCACATTACAAGGTCACAAGTTCACGACCTTTTCTGTCATTTCCTGTTTCCTTTCTGACAATCAGTAGCATGCGTCCACGCTCAGTGTTATGGAACATGTAATTAATTATTTGTTTGCTGGTTCAAGTCGTGTATTTAATTGAAATACTGTTAAGAAAAGTTGAAGTCACCAAAGGGACAACCAGAAGCCGCAAATCGAAGAAGAACAGACAACACAATGGCCAATAGAAAAAAGACAAACAACGATCTACAAAACATTACACAGAAAAATAAAATTCTGATATTAAATTAAAAATGAAGAGGTTTCTGAACTTGACAAAGAGGAGGAAAACAAGTACAAAAATGTACAAGGAGCCCTGATACTTGTTAAGTAATTAAACGGTGAGGTAACACCGTTAGAAGTACTTTACTAACATATGGTAATTTTTAACTTCTGAGTTTTACATAATTGTTATGTAAATATTATGTTGGCACCTGCGATAACTTAGTTTTGCCAATTGCCAACAGCAACATACATACCGATCTATCTGAGGCTGTTTGATGTGTTGTCAGCTTCACCTTTCTGTTGTGTATCATATAATCATTGATGAGCGACACCTGACTTTTCTCATCGGCAATGATTTAACCGTCATAATCAGTTAGATATACTATATTACATGTATATTTTATTGAATATTTAAATCTATAGTGAGTATTTCTGCATGCATGTTAAGGGGGGGGGGGGGGGGGGGGGGGGGGGGGGGGGGGGGGGCATTTTTTCCGATAGAACGATATGCAGTATTTCTTTTGAATATTAGTATTATTTACCCAGCAACTTTGTACCAAACTTATTTTGGGGTGGCTGTTCATTTTGTTGATGTTTGTGGAATTGTTGACAATCTATGATTAGGCTTTCTTTTTATATTTATATGACTGATATCTACTATAATAAACCTATGTGATGTTGCCATACCATATTAATAAAAAAAAAAAAAAAAAAAGCGAAAAGAAAATAAAAAAAAACCGAAAATAACACTATTTTTAACTACTATTTTCTTGTTTCAATAGGACTGTAAAAGAATACCGATGTGCAATGAAAAAAGATAATGCAGAGAAACTGGCAACATTGCCATTGGGTACACAAGACGAAGACAAACAAAGCAAAAACACAACACGATATGTGTTGGGACACCACGATACGCAAGCAAACACAAATAACGTAAATAAGACATGCTCCCTCCTACAAACAAACACAAATAACGTAAATAAGACATGCTCCCTCCTACAAACAAACACAAACAACGTAAATAAGACATGCTGCATCCTACAAACAACTTTAGATAATGAGGAACCTAACATTGTTAGTGAGGTGTTCAGTATTTACCCTCATTTGACCTTCATCAATGTCACAACACCAACAGTTGACGTCACATCAATTTCAACTCAAAATCTATTTCAAGGCAGAACATTTAATAGTAAATTAGTTTATCTTATATCTCACGAAGCAACTTCCATCTTTTGAAAGCTAAAGTTAATAAAGTCAATATCTAAATGTCCATCCAATGTTTCTCTGAAGCTTATCATTATAGGAATTCAGACTATTGGTAAAATTGTTAATCTTTATTGGACTTGCACATGTTATGCTCCCAGAATAATAAAGAACGATGATTCCGAAATCTATTAAGTCTTTAATGGTGGACTGACATGAGAACCCAACATGGACATAATAATATAATAGTTACTGATATGGAGTGCAATATCAGGGTATACAGACGACCCAAGGGCAATCTGTCTATCCTGATATTGCACTCCATATCAGAAACTATTGTGTTTATTGCATTGAAGACCAGAATCTGACACATACAATATAAATGCATAGCAATTTTTAATCAGGATCATTGAAGGTTTCCCTAGGCGTTATCACCTTCGTTATTACATAATTTGAATTGACTACAACAATTGTTTGAATGGTGTTCAACTTATAATGAGAAATAAAATGAGATTATAAGTAACATTGTAATTTATTAAAACGTAAGCAAACAAATATCCGTGTATAGACCAGTAGTACCAGTCTATGCACGGTTTTTGGACCGGTCTATATCAGCATTCCAGTCTATATCGCGGAATAGTGAAGGTCACGTGGAGAGTGTTCAGCCAATTAAATGCATGATTTTTATTCTGATATGCAATAATACAAAATAAAGCATATCTACATTATCTAACGGTAAAAAAGGTCGAAACCTGGAACTTTGAAAAATACAAAATTTGCACCGTATCCTTTTACTACTAAAACACTATACCCGATGTCATTCTATGCACATATATGTAATTAATCAAATTCAAATTATTTTATTGAAAATAGCACACACATATATATGTATGATAGCCGTGATCCAGTAATAAATGTACGTTCATACAAGAAAATGGAAAACACTAGAATTAATTATACAATGAATCTTGAGAGTAAAAGACAGATAAACTCAATAATATTTACTATAACGTTACTGTTCACATCATTATTAAGAATTTGATTGTTTTTTAATGAAAATTTTCTTTACACGATATGCTTAGAAAGTGGTTAGTCACATGGTTACAAGATTTAGTAGTGTAGGAATCAAATGTTATCAGAGTAAATCAACGTTCTAATTACATGTAAGAACGTAAGACCGAGCTAAAAAAGGTTGCTACAACACCAAGTGTATAACCCCAGCCCCACTTTGATGTTCTCAACACCAAGTGTATAACTCCAGCCCAACTTTGATGTTCTCAACACCAAGTATATAACCCCAGCCTCACTTTGATGTTCTCAACACCAAGTGTATAACCCCAGCCCAACTTTGATGTTCTCAACACCAAGTGTATAACCCCAGCCCCACTTTGATGTTCTCAACACTAAATGTATAACCCCAGCCCCACTTTGATGTTCTCAACACCAAATGTATAACCCCAGCCCCACTTTGATGTTCTCAACACTAAATGTATAACCCCAGCCCCACTTTGATGTTCTCAACACTAAGTGTATAACCCCAGCCCCATTTTGATTAGTTCTAATAATAAAACCCTAAATGCTCGCTTACTCGCAAGGGTTATAACGGGATGCCATTACACGTAATGGAGCAGCCGCCGAGATTTTTTGCGCTCGCTTACAGAGCTTCTGACGCCTGCATTTATCAATAATAAGACATAACCTTTCCTCTTGTCCATTATTATAACAAGTTTTTATTACCTACCAGTATTTAAGAAAGTAATTCTCACAAAATAAAAATCTTCTCTCTAAACATTTTGAATTTCGTCATTTCCGGCCTCACTATTTGGATGTCGATGCCATATTTGGCGATTTAGGCGTGAATGTTTACATCAGCGTGTAGTAAGAAATACCATATTTAGAACAGCTCCGCCTTCCGTAGTTTCCGGTTATGGAAAACGATCGATAAATTTGAACAATGTTGTTGCTACCTTTGAAAAGCATATATTTCTCGGCCAAACCGATTTAACAAGGACTGGGATCATCAGTAATAGTTATAGTGAAATGTTTGAAGCGTATATAGTGAGTTTTTATGTTTCAACTGCAACTTTTTTTTTGCTCCATTGTGACGAATGGGATTGCGTTGTAGCTCTGCCGGGACACAAGTTTGTCACAGGAGCTACATTATTGCAGCTACATTTTGATGTTCTCAACACCTAGTGTATAACCCCAGCCCCACTTTGATGTTCTCAACACCAATGGTATAACCCCAGCCCCACTTTGATGTTCTCAACACTAAGTGTATAACCCCTGTCCACCCTGATTTTCTCATACAAAGATTAATTATTCATGCAACCTGTTGATTGATCGCTTCAACCTCATAACTATCACATCCTCCTTGATTGACTATCTTAAGTAATGGTACCTCTGTGTTTTAATCAATAATCCGTCAAAGTCTTTATTTCAAGCATCTTTTATTTATAACACAACAATTGACTCATGGCTGACAGTCGTCTTACTTCTTTATATCTTTATTTAATAACACAATACACCGTTAAAGTGCACGATACATGTATTTGTACTTATAATTGTCAGTTCATTTTATAATTTACTTGATTACTTATATACCAGAGCAGAACTTTATTTATAGTGTTGATTTGTCAGTATAGTCGACTGAGTTTTAAAAGAAACTGAATGCATTTTTCCTCGGGAATTTCTTGTTTGTCACCATAAAGAGGTGATATTGAACAATAATGGCGCACGTTAGTATTTTAACGAGCAGGGTTGACATTTCACTCGGACGTGGAATACACTTGCTTGAAGGTTTGGGTGTGTAAAATTAACTTAACCCGCCACTTTTTAATGAAGTACCCGAACCAAGCCAGACAAATGACAAGATATGTGTGTTAGGTGTTGATAAGACATGTGTGTTATGGACAATATATGTGTGTAAGGGACAAGATATGTGTGTTAGGGACAAGATATGTGTGTTAGGGACAAGATATGTGTGTTAGGGACAAGATATATGTGTTAGGGACAAGATATGTGTGTTAGGGGGGTCGATTTTACTTCTACGGTTATTTGATTATATTTTGGAACTGTTCCTACAGTGCGGAATTTGTTTGCTTTTTATGTTACAGTAAAATGTCCGATTGTTCTAGAATTATATCGTATGTATGATGAATGTTACGACAATAATGAGATGTTTGTAATAAATAACAACTATATATGTAACACATGGTAACTATTCGACCAATCATTGACCTGGCTTGTATTCTCCTCATTTGTAGTATTGTGAGTACAAGCAGATCAGTGCATTTTTGTATTATTTGTTTATTTGCATGGTCGATGGTGTGTGGGGATTCACGAGAGGAAGTGGCAGGTACTTAAAACAAACTTGAAGACAGGATAGGGGTAATCAGAAGTTGTTAATCGAAGGAGACACCATAAAATGACCACAAGAAAAAGAACCAATAGGACAAACAATGGTCCACAAATCACTACAGAAAATTACAGCATGTCAATGATAGGCTGATGATCACAGGTACTAGACAAACACACAGAGCTGGATTGTTATAGTCCTAGCTCACAGAACCTGATGATCACAGGTACTAGACAAACATATAGAGCTGGATTGTTATAGTCCTAGCTCACAGAACCTGATGATCACAGGTACTAGACAAACATATAGAGCTGGATTGTTATAGTCCTAGCTCACAGAAAGCTGGATTGCTATAGTCTTAGCTCACAGAACCTGATGATCACAGGTACTAGACAAACATACAAAGCTGGATTGTTATAGTCCTAGCTCAGAGAACCTGATGATCACAGGTACTAGACAAACACACAAAGCTGGATTGTTATAGTCCTAGCTCACAGAACCTGGTGATCATAGGTACTAGACAAACACATAAAGCTGGATTGTTATAGTCCTAGCTCACAGAACCTGATGATCACAGGTACTAGACAAACATACAAAGCTGGATTGTTATAGTCCTAGCTCACAGAACCTGATGATCACAGGTACTAGACAAACACACAAAGCTGGATTGTTATAGTCCTAGCTCAGAGAACCTGATGATCACAGGTACTAGACAAACACACAAAGCTGGATTGTTATAGTCCTAGCTCACAGAACCTGGTGATCATAGGTACTAGACAAACACATAAAGCTGGGTTGTTATAGTCCTAGCTCACAGAACCTGATGATCACAGGTACTAGACAAACATACAAAGCTGGATTGTTATAGTCCTAGCTCAGAGAACCTGATGATCACAGGTACTAGACAAACACACAAAGCTGGATTGTTATAGTCCTAGCTCAGAGAACCTGATGATCACAGGTACTAGACAAACACACAAAGCTGGATTGTTATAGTCCTAGCTCACAGAACCTGGTGATCATAGGTACTAGACAAACACATAAAGCTGGATTGTTATAGTCCTAGCTCACAGAACCTGATGATCACAGGTACTAGACAAACATACAAAGCTGGATTGTTATAGTCCTAGCTCACAGAACCTGATGATCACAGGTACTAGACAAACACACAAAGCTGGATTGTTATAGTCCTAGCTCACAGAACCTGATGATCACAGGTACTAGACAAACACACAAAGCTGGATTGTTATAGTCCTATCTCACAGAACCTGATGATCACAGGTACTAGACAAACACACACAGCTGGATTGTTATAGTCCTAGCTCACAGAACCTGATGATCACAGGTACTAGACAAACACACAAAGCTGGATTGTTACAGTCCTAGCTGACTGAATCATCAGGTAGACATGTCACTCCACTCTCGAGTAAATCTGTTTTCTGCTCTGGCTTATTAATGCTGCATTCGAAACGGAGAAGAAGTGATTATAAAATGAGTCTTTGTTAGATCGGGACCGAGGATCGAACATGCAATATACCTTAATCTAAGACAGAACGCTTACCATTACATCACTAGTACTTAATAAACGTTAGAGAGCAAATGAAGGGGCAATCAAGAATTGACAATCCAGAAAAACTGGCAACATGGGCAACACAAGACACAGGACATTCTCAATGTTGGTTGTAAAAACAAAAGTACAATACGACATATAGGAGAAGATGAATTATATCGTTGTTTGTCCTTTTGTCCATCTGTTGGCCTTTGTGTTGCCTGTTCTTCTTTGATTTACGGATTATGATAACCCTTTTAATATCTTCAAACTCTTCTTATTTTACATTTGTTCTTTTACATATCATTATATATATATATACAGCATGATGAATGAACTCAGAAGCAGGTAATGATGGGAATCTCCTTGTGTAGTAAAAATATATATTTAATTATTTTATGCTTACCACACGTCGGTTGGTATATATTTTGTTTCTATATTTTAATTATTTTATACTCACCACCGCTCGGTTCACTCTCGTCTACAACTACACGTCGACTAGTCATGTTCTATCACCATCTGTTAAAAAAAATAAGTAAAAATCAAATAAAAACTGATAGAAACAAGATATAAACCATAAGTCATCAAAACACACAGAAAATAAACAGGGAGTAGAAACAGAAAAAACCCAAAATGGTCCCAACAGAACTGGTTTAACCCATTTATGATGGAAGTTAATCCAGTTCTTTTGACATTTCTGTACAAAAACAGACTACCATAAGTCTCTATAGTTAATTCTGTCTTGGAATGAAATGAAAAATCAAATATACCACACTGCAAGAAAAATTCCAAAATCAAATATCAAAATCGTAGAAAGAAGTTTTTGTTCCTGGTGAGATGTAAGGCGCGTAATCATTGAGTCAAAGTAGATTTTTTGTACGAGGCAGACTTCATACAGGGGCTTCTCAAGAGAAACGAAAAGAAGCTGGCCCGATCCTGTAATTTCACGCTCCGCTACATAGATGATGTCCTTTCACTAAATAGCTCTACGATTAATGATTTTATTGATAGTGTCTATCTGATTTAGCTTTAAATAAAGTACAAGAGATGTTTCAATTTTCCCATTGTGAACTTTCCATTTTATATACAAAACATTCCTGCAGCACATGCCCATGGCGTACCCGGTATAGATCTACCAGTTGATACGATATCCTAGAGCTTGTGGTAACTATCATGATTTCCCTGATAGAAGGTTAACCGACCACTCTATCCTCTCAATGAAAGTTCGTTTTCTAGAAAAGATAGGTCATCCTAGTAGCACTCCGTACACAGAACGAGAAAAACTGGATACGAAAACTGGTTGCTACAATACCATATGGGTGCAGTGATAACATTGATAGTCCAGGATTATCTAGTCCAGGATGCAGCAATGTGAACTACTCCTTACCACTTTAAAAACTACATTCTTTATATACAACATGTCCAGAAACTTTAACTACTGATCCTTATTTAACTCTGTATAAGCTGCTTGTATGTAATGCGTTTTCTAGCCACTGATGATCCATGGGAATGACAAGGAAAATCCATCCTTTCTCCAACTTTTCTTTGCTAACAAAGGTTTGAATACCATACACTTTTGCAATAGCCATTGATGCTGTATGTTCTTCTTCGATGTCCGGATTCAGATTACCTCTTTGATATCTTCAAGCTCCTCCTACACCATAAATCTGTTAGAGCTATGGTTCCATCTCTTTTTTAAAGATCAACCTGTTCCTATCATTTCATATTCCTACACTACACCCATTTCACTCATTTTGTTAAATATAGACGTGTCTTGCCGGACATCAGTATTGATGACACAAAAGCTAATCCTCTTGATTGTTCTTGCCAAAATTCTCATTTCAAATATAGTTCAACTGGCCACGCCATTACGAACGGATGCCACTGTCCATCCTCGGATTTTTGTGGGGTTCGGTTTGCTCAAACTTTGGTTTTCTGTGTAGATCGTTGTTTGTTCTTTTGGCAACTGTATCTTCTGACTTCAGAGTACCAGTTTGGTATCTCCAAACTTTTCTGAATAAGTATAAATACTTAAGCTTCTATAACATTATATTATGATTGGATTCGTCCCATTTACGACACTCCCACGTTTATCTATGTCCGTGGCATACTTTCTTGTGTCCTGGTAATGTCTATGACACTCCGTTAGCATAGTGCTACAAAGAGCACGAATATACGAATGAATAATACCAAGCAAGGGTTATAGACAATGGTTTGACAAATCAACAGATTATTGTACAACATAACTTGTAATCTTTGTAATGATATATATATATATATATATATATATATATATACGTCTGAAAATTAAACTAAACAGTGTTAGAATTAGATTTTAGAGCTGTCTTTTTTTTTCTTCCCTCGACGGGATTTGAACCCACACCATTGATACACTGCAGCACCATTCGCTTAGCCTTACGTCCAGCGCCGTAGACCACTCGACCACATCCACTATATATACCTAAATATTTAACAGTAATTTAAATCAGATTGTGATCTCTAACCGCGGGATATTATCTCCCTAGATAGATACTGATAGTATCTTTGGAAATGTATTTATATTAAATATGTTAAATATCTTGGTGCAAGCTGTATCTCAGCTGTACTTCACATACTTTAAAATACATTAAAGTTTAAAGAATCACTTCTCAAAATACGTTTTTAATCAAAATGTGACATATGCAACCTCCAAGTATGTAAATAAAGATAAATAAAAGGGAACCAGTGAAGGAATGGTCTGATAAAATTTATTTAGAATATCTTAAGTAGCTTAGTTGTCACAGGGGGAACATGTCAATTGACCACCAACGACAACTCGTAAGAAAGTGTTACTCGTTATAAGCTGATTTAAAGTATCTTTTAGGTACGATTGTGTCATTGTTCAAACATTGAACACCCATTTACGTCCCATACTAACCCGAACTCGTCCCAAGTAAAAACAAATCCGCACAATTCAGAGAAGTTGTACATCGTAGAGAAGAAACTAAATTTGATTTTATACCCTGGTATTCCCTCATGGAGAAAGTCGCTAAAAGCGAAGTGTAGGATGGCAAAATACAAAAAACAACTAGGACATGGCCTCATCGTCAAATAACTTTCGATTTTCTTCATGATCTTTAGTATTCATAATAAAACAATCTCATTTGAATTTCAGAACAAAAGTTTCCCCATATATATTTTATTACCAATTACATCGATTCTGAAGTCCATGTTTCTTCAGTTGCCTAAAATATTTGTTTTGATCAGTTAAAATCGTACTGGAAGAAAGTTTTATGCCGGAAATGACTGATGTTGTAGAGAAATAATTATGTGTATACACGGTGCCAATTATGAACGTGAATGACCTATAATAAAATGTAGTAATTTTGCATGCTGCACGCGCCTACATTGTATATTGCTCATCGTCTTCAAAAGCAATTTTCATATCTTCACATACTTTGGTGGTTTTCTTTATGTTCACAAACTTTTGTGGTTTTCTTTTATATTCAAGAATCTTTCAGAACAAAAATACCTACTTAAGAATGTGCATGATAACACATCACTTTTATAAATTATTTCATCCGGGGGATCGACACAAGATTTACACGTGTGATGTAAGGATGCGCGTGTTGTAGATTGATAAATCTTTATCAGTAAGATCAGCTGTATTACAATTGTAAGAAATGAACCTTAATGTCTATCTAATGTACAACTGTTATATATTGTAAATATGTACTGATAGTATCAATACAGGTTATCAACGGAATTAAGTGCTTTCTACTACCGCGTGGAGATTTATAGCAATCTGCTGTTTACAAACAAAATAGAGTAAACGATGCTACTATTAATGTAGCGTGTCGGGGGTAGTGAGTTGGCGGAAGGAACGCCATTCGTTATGGGATAGGTTATCTAAGTTAGCGGAAGAAACGCCATTCGTTAAGGGATAAGTTGTATACGTTAGCGGAAGAAACGCCATTAGGTATGGGATAGGTTGTATAAGTTAGCGGAAGAAACGACATTCGTTAAGGGATAGGTTGTATAAGTTAGCGGAAGAAATGCCATTCGTTAAGGGATAGGTTGTATAAGTTAGCGGAAGAAATGCCATTCGTTAAGGGATAGGTTGTATAAGTTAGCGGAAGAAATGCCATTCGTTAAGGGATAGGTTGTATAAGTTAGCGGAAGAAATGCCATTCGTTAAGGGATAGGTTGTATAAGTTAGCGGAAGAAATACCATTCGTTAAGGGATAGGTTGTATAAGTTAGCGGAAGAAATGCCATTCGTTAAGGGATAGGTTGTATAAGTTAGCGGAAAAAACGCCATTCGTTAAGGGATAGGTTGTATAAGTTAGCGGAAGAAACGCCATTCGTTCAGGGATAGGTTGTATAAGTTAGCGGAAGAAACGCCATTCGTTATGGGATAGGTTGTATAAGTTAAAGGAAGAAACGCCATTCGTTATGGGATAGGTTGTATAAGTTAGAAGAAGAAACGCCATTCGTTATGGGATAGGTTGTATAAGTTAGCGGAAGAAACGCCATTCGTTAAGGGATAGGTTATTTAAGTTAATCATTTGACTTATATATTAAAACTTTATTAATCATTCAATAAAATGATGTACAAATGTTGATCAGGTCCTATATTTTCAAACACAACTTTCCCAATTCCTTTCTCCACCTTTTCATTTCGATATACCAATGCATTTTTCTTATTTCTGTTTGGAGTTTTGTTCTGGGGCAATTTGACAACTTTTATGAGAGTGTTGCAATACATTTTCCGATAAATGGTCGGCGATACATAATACAAAAAACAACCAACAGACACTGAAGTGTTGGAAAACGTAAAGTCATACACGAATTATACTTAGTTTATTCAATCATTCAGGAAGAGGGTACCAGTCGATGTGAATCTTCATATTACATGTAAGTATGTGTAATAGTGAAATAAGTCCTGGTGTGGAATTGGTCCGGGTGCGATAAAGTTACTAGTAAAATAAGTCTATGGACCATATATATTAGGAAAAAAAAATCCCTACAGAACGTTGAAAAAGTATATACTACTTACACTTAGAAAGAAGGCTGATGAAGGGATAAGTTGTTTGTCATATTTCAGTTATATCATAGCGAGAATTAATGACGGGTGTCTTGTGATAAGCAGTAACTCCTTAGCGAACACATGGGTTCATTCCCGGTGTTTTGGTGGATCCGTGTTGCTCATCCTTTGCGAGCACCTGGGTTCATTCCCGGTGTTTTGGTGGATCCGTGTTGCTCATCCTTTAAATTTTCTGTGTTATATGTATTCGTTCTGTGTTTTGTTCCGAATATTGCCTGTGTCTGTGGATAGTCATTACTTGTTTGGCCCTTCGGTTTTCTCTAAAGTTTATTTACTTTTGGATGCGATAAGGATGATGTCAGTATTGTATTAGATAAACATGTTATTCTGAGTCCATAGATAGACATTGCGCTACAGGTTTATATCCGCCGGAGGAATCGAGCCTAATATTTACGAAACTAGAGGAGAGCATTCTAACCAGTCCAATGCCGAGAAAATTATATAAACCAGGATGGTGATAGCATAGGAAATTATCGGTTTTTGATTTTTGGAGAAATTTAAACGAAGGCCCGTACAATGATTTGGCGATATATAGAAGCAATATGGTTTTACTTTTGATATGTTGTTTAAGATGACCATATAACCACCTCAGCTTTAGAGACTGTAGTTGAACGGTCGATTGTCAATTGGTTTTTATCTGGTTCTTATGGTGTTTAACGTCACTTTCAACAATATTTCAGTTGTATCGTGGTGGTCAGTTTTATTAGTGGAGGAAACCGGAGTACCCGGAGAAAACCACTGATAGACCTGCCGCAAGTCACTGACATATTTTATCACACAATGTTGTATCAATGACACCTCTCCATGAGCGGGATTAGAACTCATAACTTTAGTAGTGATTGCATAGTTAGTTGTAAATCCAACTACCATACGATCACGACCACGACGGCCCCTTCGTTAATTGGTGTTTACGCATTAATTTGATTGATGAATGACTATGTAATGTTTTACGACTGACTGTCATTTCCCATTTCTTTTATCAATGAATGTCTGACCAATGACCGTCGAACAAATGATTATTACTGTCTAACTAATGACTGTCTGACTAAATAAATGACTGACGACCCACAAAGATTCAGGGAGGTTGATTAACGACCCCACAAAGTTTCAGGGAGGCTGACTGACAACCCCACACAGATTCATGGATGTTGCCAATATAGGGGTTACGGCTATGGTGTTTAACACCACTTTCTACAATATTTCAAGTTTATCGCGGCATTCAGTTTTATTGGTCATGGTGGACCATTAACAATACATTTGTTTGAATAAAGTGATTATAAATACGTCAGGGATTGACACTATAAACATTTAGAAATAAAGGACTAACCTTTTTCTTCTTTAATTTAGAAAGGGCATATAGGGAACAGGGGATATTGAAACATTACAATCCTTTTTAGCATTATAGTTCTTTGTTTTCTCTTTTGAGAAGGGAGGTTTCGGTCCATAAAACTAGCCTAACCCCGCCACATTTGATTCACGTGCCTGGACCCAGCCAGGAAAGTGAGCGATCATGTATTTGTGTGTTAGGCGTATCGATTTTTCTTCTTTCTACGAATTTGATATTTGATTTTCGAATTGTTACGACAGTGTGGTATTTATTGGTTTTCATTTTATTTTCACCAGGATGTCAATAGTTTTATACCCCCCCCCCCCCCCTTTCCCCGATATAAGAAAATGATTAGAGCTTATGATATTAATTAAAAAAAAATACACTGAAACAGTGATGTTCAACTATTCTTAATACAACATTAAAAATATATATGTCGCCATGATATAGCTGAAATATTGCTGAAAGTGGCGTTAAGCACAATAAATCAAATCAATCAAAGTTATATATGTAACTTACCTGATTTTATACGAATGTAAAATTGGTCCCATAACTAGAATCAAAGACAATAGTGTACTGTGTGTGTAACAGAAATAATAAAGCCACGTTACTATGTAGTAATAAGTGTAACTACTGGCATTTGATGATAGCAGAAGATGCCGTCTGCTATCTTATCACGTGACTATAGAACCGCTTACTATCAATGAAAAGCCATTATAAAAATGTCCAGAGAGAGAACCGAGAACAGATAAACACTTAAGATGCTATTAGAGAATCTTTGATACAGAGAGTATTTATTTATTGTAAGTAAGAAGTGTCTATCACTTTCATCAACATACATTATTGGATTCTTACATTTTTGCACACACGTGATATTTTAAAAATATGTTTACCTAGGCCGTGTTTTGGTTTTCAAACATTCCAAAAACACATTTGTATTCTCCAAGTCATCAGGGGGTAGATCGCGGGTTAAAATGTTACGTACGCATCATTATGGAATAAGAACAAAGACTGGTTGGCTCGGAATCAGGTTAATGTGTCCGAGTGAAACGACATGTTTTTTCTGTGGACCGTTGTTTCAGCGAGCTATCTCTATACGTGTTGTTCTAGTACAAAGCTGTCATATCATCATCATCCCACAGAAATATAACTTTGTTCTCGCCATGGCAGGTATAGCTGAAAAATTGTTCATTTTGGCGTTAAACTACAACCACTCACTCGCTCTAAAAGTTTAAAACAATTATTTGTAATATCTAATATTCCAAACGGAAATGATACTTTATATAAATCCTTACCTTCCAGTTATAAGTCAGATATTAACGCGATGATTAAAGTGAAGAAGATTGGATTGTTTTGTCGTTGAAGGTGAAAACAAATTCCTTAGTGATATAAACATCTTCTGTATGTTTCATTCTTTATTGATTTATAATTAACCGTTGAAGATCTACATCAACGTCTTACACAACATAGAACATCTGTGAGGTTGTAAACGTCATGCCATACAATACTCTCTTCTTAAAAAACTCATTTTAACTCGAGTTACACCCTGTAAAATGTAAATCTTAAAATCAACAGTTTGATATGAGTGTTCTGTAGAAATATCAAATGAATTTAATATTCCTCTTCATAATAAAGAACATAGTTAAAGGGTTTATTGTGTAAATAATACAGCCTCATTTGTCTGTCAAAGTATAAATAAATTCTTTTCGCCTTGCCTTTCACTAAGACATATGTTTTGTTTTAAAGTTACTTAGTTTGGCAAGACACTACGTATTCTAATTACATGTACTTTATTTTGTTACCATCTTTTATTTACATATTATAGTATTACTACGTGATGTTTTTCATATTGTCCTAGTTATAGGTCCGAGGCCTGCTGTATTGGCCTGAGGCGCAGCCGAACGCCAATACAGCAGACCGAGGACCTTTTACTAGGCCAATATGAAAAACATCACGTAATGATACCTTTATTAATTAACCAGTCCAATATCTCTCGGGATTTTTCCTTGCAATTATCGAAATGTCTAGTGGATTCCGATCTAGTTGTTATTGGAGTGACTGGAATTGGGCCAATACGGAAAATGTCCGTATTGGACTGGTTTTTGCCGTATTGGCCCAATGAAAGTTTTTATATTGTATTGACAGATTTGATCATATAAAGGCTAATAAATCAAAGTTAATTGATAATCCATTTTATTTCACCTACCTTGCATACATATGAAGAAATGACTGAAAATTACTTAGAAATACTAAAGGACGAAATAAAATGGAAAACAAAAAATACATGTGAATAATGGAAAAAAGTCAAAATTAAATATACATTTGTATATGTTTTACAACGTCATCCTGAGTGTGTCATCCGTCGTTCAGACAGTCAACAATTCCACCAATATCAACAAAGCGAATAATCACCTCTCGCCTCAACATTCCAGAGCTTGTGGTTCCTTGATAGAGTATAATGACCTCTCGCCTCAACATTCCAGAGCTTGTGGTTCCTTGATAGAGTATAATGACCTCTCGCCTCAACATTCCAGAGCTTGTGGTTCCTTGATAGAGTATAATGACCTCTCGCCTCAACATTCCAGAGCTTGTGGTTCCTTGATAGAGTGTTGCTACCAATAAGGAAGCTACTGAACCAATGGTTCCTACTGGTTAAGTTGAAGTCATCACTCTGACAGTTTTACGGTCGCTACCATCACTTGGTTAACCGTTTCTGAATTTTGTGTCTTGGTACAGGCACTTCAATAAAAAAAGTGGCGGGGTTAAACTAGTTTTATGGGCCCAAACCTCCCCTTTTAGCATTAAGCTTAGTCTCATGTCCTTGGTTTTAGGACTGCCTAATTGAAATAAACATATGTTATTTTTTTCAAAATATTAGCCATTGGGACTGTATAATAAAGGAAACCGTTGTTTTACCTGATTACAGATTTCGGATCTAATATAAAATTTGATATTCCAGAGTCATCTAAATTATGAGAGTCATTACAGCCCAATTTATAATTTGACAAAAAGTATGTGGTCTGTAAAAACAAATTTCGTCCTCTGCTTCTGCCTCTGTTGAAACATATCATTTCATAAAACTTCTGTGGGTGTTTTTGTAGCCACCTATTTCTATTTTAAGAGGATGTGGTCACTTATTTCCAACTGTATGAATATCCTTCGAATATACGAAAGTTATAAATTTGATTTACTAATCAAATTACATATTACAGCTGTAAGGAAGGTTAACAGACATTGTCAACTTTAAAGATACCAAATGATTAATTAGAAGTCATCAATCGAAGAATGACAGACAATTTATAATGGCTTAAAAAATAAAGACAGACAAGACAAACAATGATCAACAAAACACTACACAAAAAACACGGAGAAACACTAAAACACAGAGAAACACTAAAACACGGAGAAACACTAAAACACGGGGAAGCACTAAAACACGGAGAAATACTAAAACACGGAGAAATACTAAAACACGGAGAAACACTAAAACACGGAGAAACACTAAAACACGAAGAAACACTAAAACAAGAGAAACACTAAAACACGGAGAAATACTAAAACACGGAGAAATACTCAAACACGGAGAAACACTAAAACACGGAGAAACACTAAAACACGGAGAAACACTAAAACATGGAGAAACACTAAAACACAGAGAAACACTAAAACACGAAGAAACACTAAAACAAGAGAAACACTAAAACACGGAGAAATACTAAAACACGGAGAAACACTAAAACACGGAGAAACACTAAAACAAGAGAAACACTAAAACACGGAGAAATACTAAAACAAGAGAAACACTAAAACACGGAGAAACACTAAAACACGGAGAAATACTAAAACACGGAGAAACACTAAAACAAGAGAAACACTAAAACACGGAGAAACACTAAAACACGGAGAAACACTAAAACACGAAGAAATACTAAAACACGGAGAAATACTAAAACACGGAGAAGCACTAAAACACGGAGAAACAATAAAACACGGAGAAACACTAAAACATGGAAAAACACTAAAACACAGAGAAACACTAAAACACGGAGAAAGACTAAAACACAGAGAAACACTAAAACACGGAGAAACAGAGAAACACGGAGAAACACTAAAACACGGAGAAACAGAGAAACACTAAAACACGGAGAAACAGAAAAACACTAAAACACGGAGAAACATTAAAAAACGGAGAAACAGAGAAACACTAAAACACGGAGAAACAGAGAAACACTAAAACACGGAGAAACACTAAAACACGGAGAAACAGAGAAACACTAAAACACGGAGAAACAGAGAAACACTAAAACATGGAGAAACACTAAAACACGGAGAAACAGAGAAACACTAAAACACGGAGAAACAGAGAAACACTAAAACACGGAGAAACACTAAAAAACGGAGAAACAGAGAAACACTAAAACATGGAGAAACACTAAAACACGGAGAAACAGAGAAACACTAAAACACGGAGAAACAGAGAAACACTAAAACACGGAGAAACACTAAAACACGGAGAAACAGAGAAACACTAAAACACGGAGAAACAGAGAAACACTAAAACACGGAGAAACACTAAAACACGGAGAAACAGAGAAACACTAAAACACGGAGAAACACTAAAACACGGAGAAACAGAGAAACACTAAAACACGGAGAAACAGAGAAACACTAAAACACGGAGAAACAGAGAAACACTAAAACACGGAGAAACGCTAAAACACGGAGAAACACTAAAACACGGAGAAACACTAAAACACTGTTTTGATCTCAGGACTTGTATTGTCACTATAGTGTGTTAACTTATATATGTGGTTGTAAACACTGTCATATGATATTTTAAACACCATGTGTACTTCGAAAGGCGGAGACTGTTCACAAAAACTCTACGTTTTTCTGTAATCTTCAATTTTATACTTATTTAATAATTTAACATAGCCATGCTACATATTTGGGGGCAATTATTGTGAACATATTCCATCATGTTATGAACAGAAAGTGTAAACATTGATGGTCAACAATACAACCAGCATCAACAGGGGGCGGGGTGAAAGTACATATTAAATTACAATTCAAGTAAAATATGTGATTTTCGGCTAAGATTGTGTTCTGTAAAGGCAAATAAAATAATAGCAACATTCTGATATGTAAAGGTCATCAACACGTTAACCCGTTATGGCAAGGGTATTGTGGACATTGTGTGGCTACAGTACTCATACCCCAGGGACGATGATGCAAACCATTCATAATAGAACATTACTTTGTTAATTTGTTACTTTGTTGTTCTGTCCATTTCACCAATCTGGTAAGGACCTCAGTCTTCTTTTAAAGCTGTCCAAGGTAGGTGCGCTGACAACAGCAGATGGCAAGTCATTCCAGTAATTAACCACTCTATTTGAGAATAAGTTTTTTCTGACATTCGTTCTGGCGAAATGTTTAGCAAGTTTAAAGTTGTGTCCTCGTGTTATAGATGTGTTAAGTTTAAATAAATTGTCAGTGTTAGTTTTATAACTATGATTAAGGTATTTACAAACTTCACACATATCCTGTCTACGCCTACGAAGTTCCAGTGGTTCAATATGAAAAGGGTGGTTCGAAATTCTAGTACATCTACGCTGAACTTTATCTAAAGCCTCTATATCTTTAACTAAATATGGTGACCAAGCTGTTGGTCCGTATTCTAAAATTGGACGTACGATTGATTTGTATAATATAGATACTTTCTCAGATGTAAGATTAGTAAAACATCTTCTAATAAGACCTGTACGTTGGTTTGCTTGCTTAACGATATGAGAAATATGACAATCCGGGTGTAAGTCATTAGAAATGATAACTCCTAAATATCGTTGGTTATCCTCTTCTATTAAAGGTATTCCATTCAAGTCGTATATGAATTCAAAACATTTACGTATTCGAAGTACTATGCATGTTGTTTCATTGAAACGCAGCAACCATATTTTAGACCAAGCTGATAAAGTGTTCAAATCTTTCTGTATCTCTTGACAATTATCAAAATCAATAATTTCACGATAAAGCTTTGTATCATCGGCAAAGAGTTTTGCTGTAGAATTGACACAGTCTGGTTAGTCGTTTACATACAATAAAAAGAGTATGGGGCCCAAGATTGAGACTTGCGGAACGCCGCTAGTAACATTCTTCCAGCTAGAAGATCCACCTGGTAAAACAACTTTTTGACGGCGGTTAGTAAGAAAGGATACAATCCATCTTAAAACATTACCACGAATCCCAGGGTTTCTAAGTTTCAATTCTAATCTGTTATGCGGCACTGTGTCAAACGCCTTGGCAAAATCTAAGTAAATGGCATCTGTATCATTCAGACATTCAATAAGTTGCGTAATACATGAGCACATGCTTTGAAATCCATGTTGATGGCAAAATATAATACGATTTTTAGTAATATGAGTAATAATAGCATCTTGAATAAGTCTTTCAAATCATTTCACAATCTTGACTGGTTAATGAAACAGGCCTATAGTTAGTAGCAATAGATCGAGAGCCTTTCTTAAATAAAGGAGTCACATTAGCATCACGCCAATCAATCTTGTAGTACATGACCGGATCTAATAGAGAGGTTAAAAATATATAACAAAGGAACGTCGAAATCTAAACAGTTACGTAAAACGTTAACATGAATACCATCTGGATCACTGGATTTAAATAAAGTTAGTTTTGCAAATTTGTTCCTTACTGAATATGGAGTTGTATCTAAGTCGCATAGAGCGTAATCGAAATTGACGACGGGTAAATCTGGTGTATGGTCTAGTGGTTGCTCTTGAATAAGAACAGATATAAAGAAGTTATTCAATACTTCTGATTTGTCCTTGTCATTAGTAAGTTTAACTCCACTGGGATTATCTTTAACCAGGGCAACCAGTTTGTCCTCAAAATCTGATTTAGCTTGAGACATAATATAGTTAGTGACACATCTTTCCTGATCATAGAGAAGTTCATCCGCGAATAATCCTGATTTTTTAAACTTAACCCACTTTTTCCTACGATTCTTTTTAGCTTTGGTAACCGATTTATACCTAGTCCTTGGCTGTCCATGACGTTTACCCGGTTTGATTGTCTTACTTGGAACGAAAGTGTCTACAAGATCATTATAAGTGTTCTTAAATAGCATCCAACAATCGTTGACGGATTTCTTACTAAACTTATTTTCCCAGTTGATATCTCCTAATTCATTTGATAATGATTCATAGTCACCTTGTGAATACAAGTAAATTGTTCGGGTTAATGTATTTTGTCTCGACACCGGAAAACGCACAGACAAGAATACTGATTTATGATCACTCATGCCAAAAGGCTCATCTATACGACAATCTTCCACAAAACTAGGATCACTTACAAAAGCTAAATCTAGAATGTTATTACCACGAGTTGGTTCGTCCACTATCTGAGTAAGCAGGTTATCTTGTATAGTGTTCAAAAATTTCTCGGTTAAACCAGATGAAGCTTCCATCTTATTCCAATTAATTTGTCTAAAGTTAAAGTCGCTTAACAATAAACAATTGCTAGTGTCAATATTGTTAATTGAAGTATACACAAATACGATCGACAATAATGTTCTCATTAACTTCAGGTCTATAACATGATCCAATAACAATATTAACGTTAGGATGAGGATTTATATTTATCCAGCACAATCCTGCTTGTACATTAATATCTATAAGTGTAGGGCTTAAAAAATGCTTAACTAAAAGTAAAGTTCCACCACGACTAGTTTGTGTATATGTACCTTGAGTATAAAAGTTAAGGTCTCTATCTTGACGAAATATTGTGTATCCATTCGGAACAAATTCTGAGTCTTTCACTGAACTATCTAACCACGTTTCAGAAATACTAACTATATCAACATGAACTGAACTTAGAAAGTCATGTAACTGTAAACACTTGTTAACTAAACCTTAGGCATTAAAGCAACATATATACATTAGAAAGTCAATTTAGAAATTACAATCATGAAGCATGTAAGGTACTTATTAATTGTTTTATCTGGTGACTCCCTTACATTTATTGACGTTCGATTTCTAGTCACATCAGAATCGAAGCAGTCATAATTTAAACAACAAATCAATGACAGACATACACATGTTCAAAATATTGAACAGTTGTCGTAAAGAGTAGAGAGCCTCCAAATGTCAATGAAAGATTACCCGACGCGACCCGATATCGAATGTTGACCGCAAAATAAAAACAATTTTAATTTATTTAGAATGCTGGAATATCTTATTTTGACAAAATACCTATATTTAGACATTTGCGTGATATAGACAAGTAGATACAATATATACAAATATAACAGAGATCTGTGTAGTAAAACAAGATATGTCATCAAATATTTAATAGTTATAAATGTTTATACAAACATTGATAGTTTCTTTTCCCCCCTAAAACAGATATCAATGATCATTTTCTGAAAAATATAAATTGACGATGATTATTACTTGTATACAAAGTATTAAACATACTTTACAAACCCATCACGCTATGATTGTTACTTGTATACAAAGTATTAAACATACTTTACAAACCCATTGCTCTATGATTGTTTATTTATGATAGAAATACTTTAAATATCGACGAATTGAATTACACGTGCAGGAAGACAGATATACAGTACAAGAAACGCATTATACAGGATGACCTTTGACGTGGTCACACTCGGCAGGTGCCTGGAAGCTGAATGTAAATCATGTATGTGGATGATGTAATGATGGTAGAGTTGCTGACAAAGTCAGCAAGGCACAGAGCATGACCTCTCTGAACGTAAGCGAGAAAAAAAAAGAAGAAGTGGAATGAGTAAATGTCGGCTTCATGATGGCAGAGACAAGCTGAAGCATGATCGTTGGAACAAAGCCCACACATGCTTTCATTTATCTACGTATTGTGTTGTCCACCCTGACTTTTCTATATGTGTAACATGACGGGTGTTTTATAAGAAGCAGGAACTGCTTACCCTCGGGTTTTTTGGTGGGGTCTGTGTTGCTCATCTTTTTGGTTTACTGTGTTCTGTTGTGTTTTTGTTTTGTTTGTCTTCTTCTTGAATCTTGTGTGCCCAATCTTGCCAGTGTCTCCAGATTGTCCATTCTTGATTGTCTCTTCGGGTTTCTCTAACGTTTATTCAGATGCCGAATTTGCGAAAAATGTATTGATGGTCACACCATCTGTAGGTGATCATTCATGTTTGTTGCATTGTCTTATGTATTTTAAATTTATTCTATCACATGTAATACTTTTCAACTTTATATAAGACTTATTCAGACATTATCAACGATAAATTGTATTTGTTAGAGAAGTATTAAATTCACAAGCTACGCGAAGGGGAGATCTGGAATGGACAATCCAGAGACACGGGCAACATTGGGCACAAGACACAGACTGAAGGCAACCCCCCCCCCCCCCCCCCCAAAAAAAAACTAAACTAAACAAAACACCACATATAAAACGAAACAGGTAAGCAATTCGAACTCCACCATAAAACCGTAGATGAACCCAGCTGTTCGTGAAGAGTAAGCAGATCCTGTTGCCTAACGATTCCACCTTACAAGTAAGTTGTGAATACTGTCAACAAATTACGTAATTTTAAGGACGTTTTGTAAAAGTAAACTTTTTATAGCACAATTATAACTTGTTTATAAAACGACTGTAAATTTTCCCAGGCAACACAAATAACTGTATTATCCCTTTTAACATCACAATGTAAACACATCTATATAATACGAATCACCTGTTTAGAGTGCAAGAATTTGCTTTGCAAGTGTAAAATATATGTTGAGGATTTGTACAGTATTACCTTTAAAGCAATGTATTGCCATTGACAGTACCATCTTTTACCACATTAATTTGATTAAGAATAGTTTGAAGAATATCAAAGGGGTAATCAAAATCCGTAAGTCGAAAAAGGAAAGATAGGCCAAAAGAAAAAGGTCAAAAGGACAAACGACGATCTACAAAACACAGAAAGCTAAAGATCGAGCAACACGAACCTCACTAAAAACCGGGGAGGGTTGGGATAGTGAATCCATGCGCTCCAGAAGGGTACGCAGTGCCTGCTCCACTATTGACACTCATCGTGTTACTCTAGTTACAAAGCCGGTGATTAGTCATGAGAAAGGACCAGGAAGTGAAAACCCTTTACAGTACATTTGTATTTGTAAATATAAATTACGTTTTATCTGATAACATTATTATTCAAGCTTTGATGTATAGAATTTAATAAGTGTGGTACAGTTGTAAATAAATGTGTCAGATGCACACATGTTTTTCTGCTTCAAGTACAAATACTATAGCTTATATTTCAGGAGGGACCGTCGTGGTCGTGAGACTCGTGACCGTATGGTAGTTGTATTTACAACTACATGTACAATCAGTTTATATCACCACTACAGCTGTGAGTTCCAATCCCGTCTTGCGACAGGTCGTGGTTTTCTTCGGGTACTCCGTTTTCTCTCACCAATAATACTGACCTCCACGATATAACTGAAATATTGTTGAAAAAGGCGTTAAACACCATAACCCTAACTCTTTTTTCTGGAACCACTTTCACATGTTTTACCTGTTAACTTATGGTAAACTATAACTTGAGCTAGTTACAAGTCAGTTCACTTGTATATTTTTCTTATTTAATACAAAATATAAACATTTATCGGTAAGTCGGACATTTTCCCTTTGATCTCAGCTAGTGATGTTGTCAGTATCAACCAACTGACCGTGATACTGTAAATCATAGGTCAGTGTGACGTCACACATATTATCGGATTCTCTGCAGTACTAGTGATAACGTCTGTCTTGACCTTGAAAACCTTCGTTATTCTATATTTATTGCTTATTGCAATTTTTCTGCAGGATAAACACAATATCAGTGAGGTGTCTTAAAAATATAAAGTTACTATGTATGGGGTACAAATTTTGTTAAAGTCTTGGTCCTCATCCTCTGTTAGTGGGGTTCCTGTTAAAGACTTGTTCCTCATCCTCTGTTGTTAGTGGGGTTCCTGTTAAAAACTTGGTCCTCATCCTCTGTTGTTAGTGGGGTTCCTGTTAAAAACTTGGTCCTCATCCTCTGTTGCTAGTAGGGTTCCTGTTAAAAACTTAGTCCTCATCCTCTGTTGTTAGTGAGGTTCCTGTTAAAGACTTGTTCCTCATCCTCTGTTGTTAGTGGGGTTCCTGATAAAGACTTGCTCCTCATCCTCTGTTGATAGTGAGGTTCCTGTTAAAGACTTGTTCCCCATCCTCTGTTGTTAGTGGGGTTCCTGTTAAAGACTTGTTCCTCATCCTCTGTTGTTAGTGAGGTTCCTGTTAAAGACTTGTTCCTCATCCTCTGTTGTTAGTGAGATTCCTGTTAAAGACTTGTTCCTCATCCTCTGTTATTAGTGAGGTTCCTGTTAAAGACTTGTTCCTCATCCTCTGTTGTTAGTGAGATTCCTGTTAAAGACTTGTTCCTCATCCTCTGTTATTAGTGAGGTTCCTGTTAAAGACTTGTTCCTCATCCTCTGTTGTTAGTGAGGTTCCTGTTAAAGACTTGTTCCTCATCCTCTGTTGTTAGTGAGGTTCCTGTTAAAGACTTGTTCCTCATCCTCTGTTGTTAGTGGGGTTCCTGTTAAAGACTTGTTCCTCATCCTCTGTTGTTAGTGAGGTTCTTGTTAAAGACTTGTTCCTCATCCTCTGTTGTTAGTGGGGTTCCTGTTAAAGACTTGTTCCTCATCCTCTGTTGTTAGTGAGGTTCCTGTTAAAGACTTGTTCCTCATCCTCTGTTGTTAGTGGGGTTCCTGTTCAAGACTTGTTCCTCATTCTCTGTTGTTAGTGAGGTTCGTGTTGCTAGCTCTTTAGATCTTTGGTATAGTGTTTTGTAAATCATTGTTTGTCCCTTTGACCTATTTCTTTTAACCATTGTGTTGTCGTTGTTTCTGTGCAGCAACACTATGTTAAAAGTCCAAATGTAAAATGTTGTAATATAAGTACAAACCAGCTATCATAATCATCTCGTCAAAAAGTTACTTGTCATCGCCATGATGTAACAAAATAAAACAGAAGCAATTCTCACTAGGCGTTAAACAACAATTATTCACTCACTCAAATATAAATAAATGTTGTACAACTACATGATAGCACTCTTTAGATAAATGTTGTTAGTATGTATTACTGTGTTAACTTCACTTCTTCTACAGATGTTTGAGAGATTGAAGTAGCGAGGGAGAAAAATATCGGTAACATTTGTTTTGTGATTTAGTGTCCTATTTATATAGGTTTTTGTTTTATGCTTTTGCTTGATGCAGAATCTACGAATACAAATGTATGCCTAAGGTACATATATACTAATTGCAGCTTGGTAAGTTTTCAGGAAACATGTTTGTTATCTAAAACATTAAAACACACTCGTTAAAATAAAACCCCATATGTACACCTCATCTCCGCAATTAGGTCATAGCACTACAGTTATAAAATGGTCAAGTTTTCATTTGTGGGTCTGAAATATGCTAGCTTTGTGCCAAGAATAAATTCATACACAGAAAACAAAATTCCACTTAGAATTTTATAAAATAAAACTAATAAGAACTTTGATTTGTTTTTCTGGAATGCGGTGAAGATCAATAGAAATATCTTCTATTGTGACTAAGCACCGTGTCTTTAGCGATACATCTTATTATCGCTTATCTCCCCTTGGTAAACATTATGAAAAGAAAGTGTAAACAGTGATGGTCAACAATTCCACCAATATCAACAAAACGAACAATCACCTCTCACCTTAACTGAACTCACTGAACACAGCAAAGACCACGACATATGACGTTGAACATCCTGACTTGGAACAGGCACCAAAATGTGGCGGGGTTTTCCCGATTAATTGGATCCCAAACATCCCCTCTTGATAATTGCATCTCCAACGTTAGTACATATAAAACAAACGATTAAAAAAACCTGCATATTGGCTTACACTCACAAAAACAACATACTATCACAAAATGAATGACAACATAAATATAGACAGCACAACAGCGAGTTGAATGAATGCTCGTAGTTAAGTGACTACTAGCTAGGAACGTAGAATCTGTTTAGTTACAATGACAGTACAATGGCGAGACCAATGAATGCTGTAGTTAACAGACAATTCTAGCTAGAAATGTAGAATATGCTATTGAACAATTGTGACAGTTTTACACACAACCATAAGTTTCCATGGAGATGTATCATCTCTATACATATATATCACTGTACTCAAGCCAGAGCAGATATTCTTATAAAAGGTAGTATGAGTGGACACAAAGTACATATATGCTCTTATATTGACTTCTCTTTGTATTCTCATGTTCACCTTGACTGAACTTTCATTAATAAAACATTTGTATTTGTATATAAAAGCAAACATAATCGTGGGTGATACCAGATTAAAAGGGCAATTTCTCCTGTACTATTGTTATCGACTATTAATATAGTATAATTTAATCTGTTGTATTTAAACACACAATATAATGTTTTGAAAGCAAGGGCCGTCATGGTCGTGATCGTATGGTAGTTTCATTTACAACTACCTAAGCAATCAGTGCCTATCACCACAACCGTTGTGAGTTGGAACCCCGCTCGATACAACATTATGTGCTATTATAAAATACTTGAATAAATGCATAGAAAACTACATTTATACTTTGTGTATATGGTGTTCAATATTATAATGTTCTTTATAATAACGTTGTTCGCCTGGATATATGCGAGGGTTTCCATTTTACTCAAATGTGGAAATCACTTGTATAACCGTATCATTTCACCAGGAGGGGAGGTTTGGACCATGTGGCTGGTTTAGCTCCGCCACATTTTGCTGGAGTGCCTGTACTAAGCAGAGAAAGTGAGCGGTCATTTATTTGAATGTTTGGTGTATCGATTTTCTTCCTTTCTACGATTTTAATATTTGATTTTTGAATTGTTCGGACAGTGTGGTGTTTTTTGTTATTAGTCTTACTTATACAATAAAACAAATTGGGACAGCAACAAAAACGAAATAAAATCAATTCAAGACCAAAGTATTAAAAACAATTTGAAATTCAGATTTCAACATTATCTCTGTGTAAACAGAAGCTCATTTATTAACCCCTCTTCTCGAGGACTTTTTCTGTCATTCTTATGAAGCATTTATCTTATTGAATTGAAGTAAAGGATACCACAGATACATCTAGTTTTGCTTCATACATTGACGTACACCTAGAAATGACAAGGAGGAGACCGGTGAAGCCTTACGACAAAAAGATGATTTCAATTTTAAATCTATATATAGCAACATTCCAGCAGTACCTGCATACAGAGTATATCGCTCTCAATGGATATGTCATGGAAGAGTTTGTGGTTCTTATATGGAATTCCTTGATTGATGGCTGCTTCTAACAAGGAAGCTACTGAACCAAGAGTTCCTAGTAGTTAAGTTGAAGTAATCACTTCGACAGTTTTACAGTCGTCATTATGACTGGGTTAGCCATTGTGATGCCACAGATGGTTAGAGGTATGTTCCGTTTGTCGTCACTATACCAAGCTTTCATGATTCATCACAATCCAAGAGTATCACGAAGGACGCCTGGAAAGACGTTAACATGAACTGCATACTCCGGTTTTTCGTGTGGATCTTTAGTTTTCTATGTAATGTTATGTAGATCGTTGTTTGTCCTTTTGTACTTTTTCTTTTGGCCATTGTGTTGTCTGTTCTTCTCCGATATACGGATTCTGATTGCCCCTTTGGTATCTTCAAACTCTTCTTGTAATCATATATATACATGAGTGTGCATTATAAAGAACGATTACTATTTTAATCTGTATTTACAATATCACTATACATATATTTAACATTAACAGTATTTAAATATCTTAAAATATTAAATTAATTGCACATTAAATCAGTGAACACATAACGTAGAAATGAACTCCTAGTACAATGATTACATTCGTTGTGTTGTCTGTGTTTAGAGATCATGTCTAGACAGAGACAGGGTACTTGTTGTTACATAGGGGTATTGTTGTCTGTGTTTAGAGATTATGTCTAGACAGAGACAGGGTACTTGTTGTTACATAGGGGTATAGTTTTCTTTGTTTAGAGATCATGTCTAGACAGAGGCAGGGTACTTGTTGTTACATAGGGGTATAGTTTTCTGTGTTTAGAGATCATGTCTTGACAGAGGCAGGGTACTTGTTGTTACATAGGGGTATAGTTGTCTGTGTTTAGAGATTATGTCTAGACAGAGGCAGGGTACTTGTTGTTACATAGGGGTATAGTTGTCTGTGTTTAGAGATCATGTCTAGACAGAGGCAGGGTACTTGTTGTTACATAGGGGTATAGTTTTCTGTGTTTAGAGATTATGTCTAGACAGAGGCAGGGTACTTGTTGTTACATAGGGGTATAGTTTTCTGTGTTTACAGATCATGTCTAGACAGAGGCAGGGTACTTGTTGTTACATAGGGTATAGTTTTCTGTGTTTAGAGATCATGTCTTGACAGAGCCAGGGTACTTGTTGTTAGATAGGGGTATAGTTGTCTGTGTTTAGAGATCATGTCTAGACAGAGGCAGGGTACTTGTTGTTACATAGGGGTATAGTTTTCTGTGTTTAGAGATTATGTCTAGACAGAGGCAGGGTACTTGTTGTTACATAGGGGTATAGTTGTCTGTGTTTAGAGATCATGTCTAGACAGAGGCAGGGTACTTGTTGTTACATAGGGGTATAGTTTTCTGTGTTTAGAGACTATGTCTTGACAGAGCCAGGGTACTTGTTGTTACATAGGGGTATAGTTGTCTGTGTTTAGAGATCATGTCTTGACAGAGGCAGGGTACTTGTTGTTACATAGGGGTATAGTTGTCTGTGTTTAGAGATCATGTCTTGACAGAGGCAGGGTACTTGTTGTTACATAGGGGTATAGTTGTCTGTGTTTAGAGATTATGTATAGACAGAGGCAGGGTACTTGTTGTTACATAGGGGTATAGTTGTCTGTGTTTAGAGATTATGTCTAGACAGAGACAGGGTACTTGTTGTTACATAGGGGTATAGTTTTCTGTGTTTAGAGATCATGTCTAGACAGAGGCAGGGTACTTGTTGTTACATAGGGGTATAGTTGTCTGTGTTTAGAGATTATGTCTTGACAGAGGCAGGGTACTTGTTGTTACATAGGGGTATAGTTTTCTGTGTTTAGAGATCATGTCTAGACAGAGGCAGGGTACTTGTTGTTACATAGGGGTATAGTTGTCTGTGTTTAGAGATTATGTCTAGACAGAGGCAGGGTACTTGTTGTTACATAGGGGTATAGTTGTCTGTGTTTAGAGATTATGTCTAGACAGAGGCAGGGTACTTGTTGTTACATAGGGGTATAGTTGTCTGTGTTTAGAGATTATGTCTAGACAGAGGCAGGGTACTTGTTGTTACATAGGGGTATAGTTGTCTGTGTTTAGAGATTATGTCTAGACAGAGGCAGGGTACTTGTTGTTACATAGGGGTATAGTTGTCTGTGTTTAGAGATTATGTCTAGACAGAGACAGGGTACTTGTTGTTACATAGGGGTATAGTTTTCTGTGTTTAGAGATCATGTCTAGACAGAGGCAGGGTACTTGTTGTTACATAGGGGTATAGTTTTCTGTGTTTAGAGATTATGTCTTGACAGAGCCAGGGTACTTGTTGTTACATAGGGGTATAGTTTTCTGTGTTTAGAGATCATGTCTAGACAGAGGCAGGGTACTTGTTGTTACATAGGGGTATAGTTTTCTGTGTTTAGAGATCATGTCTAGACAGAGGCAGGGTGTTTGTTGTTACATAGGGGTATTGTTGTCTGTGTTTAGAGATCATGTCTTGACAGAGGCAGGGTACTTGTTGTTACATAGGGGTATAGTTTTCTGTGTTTAGAGATTATGTCTAGACAGAGGCAGGGTACTTGTTGTTACATAGGGGTATAGTTGTCTGTGTTTAGAGACTATGTCTTGACAGAGGCAGGGTACTTGTTGTTACATAGGGGTATAGTTGTCTGTGTTTAGAGATCATGTCTAGACAGAGGCAGGGTACTTGTTGTTACATAGGGGTATAGTTTTCTGTGTTTAGAGATCATGTCTAGACAGAGGCAGGGTACTTGTTGTTACATAGGGGTATAGTTTTCTGTGTTTAGAGATCATGTCTAGACAGAGGCAGGGTACTTGTTGTTACATAGGGGTATAGTTTTCTGTGTTTAGAGATCATGTCTAGACAGAGGCAGGGTGTTTGTTGTTACATAGGGGTATTGTTGTCTGTGTTTAGAGATCATGTCTTGACAGAGGCAGGGTACTTGTTGTTACATAGGGGTATAGTTTTCTGTGTTTAGAGATTATGTCTAGACAGAGGCAGGGTACTTGTTGTTACATAGGGGTATAGTTTTCTGTGTTTAGAGATTATGTCTTGACAGAGGCAGGGTACTTGTTGTTACATAGGGGTATAGTTTTCTGTGTTTAGAGATTATGTCTTGACAGAGGCAGGGTACTTGTTGTTACATAGGGGTATAGTTTTCTGTGTTTAGAGATCATGTCTTGACAGAGGCAGGGTGTTTGTTGTTACATAGGGGTATTGTTGTCTGTGTTTAGAGATCATGTGTTGACAGAGGCAGGGTACTTGTTGTTAGATAGGGGTATAGTTGTCTGTGTTTAGAGATTATGTCTAGACAGAGGCAGGGTACTTGTTGTTACATAGGGGTATAGTTTTCTGTGTTTAGAGATTATGTCTTGACAGAGGCAGGGTACTTGTTGTTACATAGGGGTATAGTTTTCTGTGTTTAGAGATTATGTCTAGACAGAGGCAGGGTACTTGTTGTTACATAGGGGTATAGTTTTCTGTGTTTAGAGATCATGTCTAGACAGAGGCAGGGTACTTGTTGTTACATAGGGGTATAGTTTTCTGTGCTTAGAGATCATGTCTTGACAGAGGCAGGGTACTTGTTGTTACATAGGGGTATAGTTTTCTGTGTTTAGAGATCATGTCTTGACAGAGGCAGGGTACTTGTTGTTACATAGGGGTATAGTTTTCTGTGTTTAGAGATCATGTCTAGACAGAGGCAGGGTACTTGTTGTTACATAGGGGTATAGTTGTCTGTGTTTAGAGATTATGTCTAGACAGAGGCAGGGTACTTGTTGTTACATAGGGGTATAGTTGTCTGTGTTTAGAGATTATGTCTTGACAGAGCCAGGGTACTTGTTGTTACATAGGGGTATTGTTGTCTGTGTTTAGAGATTATGTCTAGACAGAGGCAGGGTACTTGTTGTTAGATAGGGGTATAGTTTTCTGTGTTTAGAGATCATGTCTTGACAGAGACAGGGTACTTGTTGTTACATAGGGTATAGTTTTCTGTGTTTAGAGATCATGTCTAGACAGAGGCAGGGTACTTGTTGTTACATAGGGGTATAGTTTTCTGTGTTTAGAGATCATGTCTAGACAGAGGCAGGGTACTTGTTGTTACATAGGGGTATAGTTGTTTGTGTTTAGAGATTATGTCTAGACAGAGGCAGGGTACTTGTTGTTACATAGGGGTATAGTTTTCTGTGTTTAGAGATTATGTCTAGACAGAGTCAGGGTACTTGTTGTTACATAGGGGTATAGTTGTCTGTGTTTAGAGATCATGTCTTGACAGAGTCAGGGTACTTGTTGTTACATAGGGGTATAGTTTTCTGTGCTTAGAGATTATGTCTAGACAGAGGCAGGGTACTTGTTGTTACATAGGGGTATAGTTTTCTGTGTTTAGAGATTATGTCTTGACAGAGGCAGGGTACTTGTTGTTACATAGGGGTATAGTTTTCTGTGTTTAGAGATTATGTCTTGACAGAGGCAGGGTACTTGTTGTTACATAGGGGTATAGTTTTCTGTGTTTAGAGATTATGTCTAGACAGAGGCAGGGTACTTGTTGTTACATAGGGGTATAGCTGTCTGTGTTTAGAGATTATGTCTTGACAGAGTCAGGGTACTTGTTGTTACATAGGGGTATAGTTTTCTGTGTTTAGAGATTATGTCTTGACAGAGGCAGGGTACTTGTTGTTACATAGGGGTATAGCTGTCTGTGTTTAGAGATTATGTCTTGACAGAGTCAGGGTACTTGTTGTTACATAGGGGTATAGTTTTCTGTGTTTAGAGATTATGTCTAGACAGAGGCAGGGTACTTGTTGTTACATAGGGGTATAGCTGTCTGTGTTTAGAGATTATGTCTAGACAGAGGCAGGGTACTTGTTGTTACATAGGGGTATTGTTGTTTGTGTTTAGAGATGCATGTCTAGACAGAGACAGGGTACTTGTTGTTACATAGGGGTATAGTTGTCTGTGTTTAGAGATCATGTCTTGACAGAGCCAGGGTACTTGTTGTTGCATAGGGGTATAGTTTTCTGTGTTTAGAGATTATGTCTAGACAGAGACAGGGTACTTGTTGTTACATAGGGGTATAGTTGTTTGTGTTTAGAGATGCATGTCTAGACAGAGACAGGGTACTTGTTGTTACATAGGGGTATAGTTGTCTGTGTTTAGAGATCATGTCTAGACAGAGGCAGGGTACTTGTTGTTACATAGGGGTATAGTTTTCTGTGTTTAGAGATTATGTCTAGACAGAGGCAGGGTACTTGTTGTTGCATAGGGGTATAGTTTTCTGTGTTTAGAGATTATGTCTAGACAGAGACAGGGTACTTGTTGTTATATAGGGGTATAGTTGTTTGTGTTTAGAGATGCATGTCTAGACAGAGACAGGGTACTTGTTGTTACATAGGGGTATAGTTGTCTGTGTTTAGAGATCATGTCTTGACAGAGCCAGGGTACTTGTTGTTGCATAGGGGTATTGTTGTCTGTGTTTAGAGATTATGTCTAGACAGAGACAGGGTACTTGTTGTTACATAGGGGTATAGTTGTTTGTGTTTAGAGATGCATGTCTAGACAGAGACAGGGTACTTGTTGTTACATAGGGGTATAGTTGTCTGTGTTTAGAGATCATGTCTTGACAGAGCCAGGGTACTTGTTGTTACATAGGGTATAGTTTTCTGTGCTTAGAGATCATGTCTTGACAGAGCCAGGGTACTTGTTGTTACATAGGGTATAGTTTTCTGTGCTTAGAGATCATGTCTTGACAGAGGCAGTGTACTTGTTGTTACATAGGGGTATAGTTTTCTGTGTTTAGAGATCATGTCTAGACAGAGTCAGGGTACTTGTTGTTACATAGGGGTATAGTTTTCTGTGTTTAGAGATCATGTCTAGACAGAGTCAGGGTACTTGTTGTTACATAGGGGTATAGTTTTCTGTGTTTAGAGATTATGTCTTGACAGAGTCAGGGTACTTGTTGTTACATAGGGGTATAGTTGTCTGTGTTTAGAGATCATGTCTTGACAGAGGCAGGGTACTTGTTGTTACATAGGGGTATAGTTTTCTGTGTTTAGAGATTATGTCTAGACAGAGGCAGGGTACTTGTTGTTACATAGGGGTATAGTTTTCTGTGTTTAGAGATTATGTCTAGACAGAGGCAGGGTACTTGTTGTTAGATAGGGGTATAGTTGTCTGTGTTTAGAGATCATGTCTAGACAGAGGCAGGGTACTTGTTGTTACATAGGGGTATAGTTTTCTGTGTTTAGAGATTATGTCTAGACAGAGGCAGGGTGTTTGTTGTTACATAGGGGTATAGTTGTCTGTGTTTAGAGATTATGTCTAGACAGAGGCAGGGTACTTGTTGTTACATAGGGGTATAGTTTTCTGTGTTTAGAGATCATGTCTTGACAGAGGCAGGGTACTTGTTGTTACATAGGGGTATAGTTTTCTGTGTTTAGAGATTATGTCTAGACAGAGGCAGGGTACTTGTTGTTAGATAGGGGTATAGTTGTCTGTGTTTAGAGATCATGTCTAGACAGAGGCAGGGTACTTGTTGTTACATAGGGGTATAGTTTTCTGTGTTTAGAGATTATGTCTAGACAGAGGCAGGGTGTTTGTTGTTACATAGGGGTATAGTTGTCTGTGTTTAGAGATTATGTCTAGACAGAGGCAGGGTACTTGTTGTTACATAGGGTTATAGTTTTCTGTGTTTAGAGATCATGTCTTGACAGAGGCAGGGTACTTGTTGTTACATAGGGTTATAGTTTTCTGTGTTTAGAGATTATGTCTAGACAGAGGCAGGGTATTTGTTGTTACATAGGGGTATAGTTGTCTGTGTTTAGAGATTATGTCTAGACAGAGGCAGGGTACTTGTTGTTACATAGGGGTATAGTTGTCTGTGTTTAGAGATCATGTGTTGACAGAGGCAGGGTACTTGTTGTTACATAGGGGTATAGTTTTCTGTGTTTAGAGATTATGTCTAGACAGAGGCAGGGTACTTGTTGTTACATAGGGGTATAGTTTTCTGTGTTTAGAGATTATGTCTAGACAGAGGCAGGGTACTTGTTGTTACATAGGGGTATAGTTTTCTGTGTTTAGAGATCATGTCTTGACAGAGTCAGGGTACTTGTTGTTAGATAGGGGTATAGTTTTCTGTGTTTAGAGATTATGTCTAGACAGAGGCAGGGTACTTGTTGTTACATAGGGGTATAGTTGTCTGTGTTTAGAGATCATGTCTAGACAGAGGCAGGGTACTTGTTGTTGCATAGGGGTATAGTTTTCTGTGTTTAGAGATTATGTCTTGACAGAGCCAGGGTACTTGTTACATAGGGGTATAGTTTTCTGAGTTTAGAGATCATGTCTAGACAGAGGTAGAGTACTTGTTGTTACATAGGGGTATAGTTTTCTGTGTTTAGAGATTATGTCTAGACAGAGACAGGGTACTTGTTGTTACATAGGGTATAGTTGTCTGTGTTTAGAGATTATGTCTAGACAGAGGCAGGGTACTTGTTGTTACATAGGGGTATAGTTGTCTGTGTTTAGAGATTATGTCTAGACAGAGGCAGGGTACTTGTTGTTACATAGGGGTATTGTTGTCTGTGTTTAGAGATCATGTCTTGACAGAGGCAGGGTACTTGTTGTTACATAGGGGTATAGTTTTCTGTGTTTAGAGATTATGTCTAGACAGAGGCAGGGTACTTGTTGTTACATAGGGGTATAGTTTTCTGTGTTTAGAGATTATGTCTAGACAGAGGCAGGGTACTTGTTGTTGCATAGGGGTATAGTTTTCTTTGTTTAGAGATCATGTCTTGACAGAGTCAGGGTACTTGTTGTTACATAGGGGTATAGTTGTCTGTGTTTAGAGATTATGTCTTGACAGAGCCAGGGTACTTGTTGTTACATAGGGGTATAGTTTTCTGTGTTTAGAGATCATGTCTAGACAGAGCCAGGGTACTTGTTGTTACATAGGGGTATAGTTGTCTGTGTTTAGAGATTATGTCTAGACAGAGGCAGGGTACTTGTTGTTACATAGGGGTATAGTTTTCTGTGTTTAGAGATCATGTTTAGACAGAGGCAGGGTACTTGTTGTTACATAGGGGTATAGTTTTCTGTGTTTAGAGATCATGTCTAGACAGAGGCAGGGTACTTGTTGTTACATAGGGGTATAGTTTTCTGTGTTTAGAGATCATGTCTTGACAGAGGCAGGGTACTTGTTGTTACATAGGGGTATAGTTTTCTGTGTTTAGAGACTATGTCTTGACAGAGCCAGGGTACTTGTTGTTACATAGGGGTATTGTTGTCTGTGTTTAGAGATCATGTCTTGACAGAGGCAGGGTACTTGTTGTTACATAGGGGTATAGTTTTCTGTGTTTAGAGATTATGTCTAGACAGAGGCAGGGTGTTTGTTGTTACATAGGGGTATGGTTGTCTGTGTTTAGAGATCATGTCTTGACAGAGGCAGGGTACTTGTTGTTACATAGGGGTATAGTTTTCTGTGCTTAGAGATCATGTCTAGACAGAGGCAGGGTACTTGTTGTTACATAGGGGTATAGTTTTCTGTGCTTAGAGATCATGTCTAGAAAGAAGCAGGGTACTTGTTGTTACATAGGGGTATACTTTTCTGTGTTTAGAGATTATGTCTAGACAGAGGCAGGGTACTTGTTGTTACATAGGGGTATAGTTGTCTGTGTTTAGAGATTATGTCTAGACAGAGGCAGGGTACTTGTTGTTAGATAGGGGTATAGTTTTCTGTGTTTAGAGATTATGTCTTGACAGAGCCAGGGTACTTGTTGTTACATAGGGGTATAGTTGTCTGTGTTTAGAGATTATGTCTAGACAGAGGCAGGGTACTTGTTGTTAGATAGGGGTATAGTTTTCTGTGTTTAGAGATTATGTCTTGACAGAGGCAGGGTACTTGTTGTTACATAGGGGTATAGTTGTCTGTGTTTAGAGATTATGTCTAGACAGAGGCAGGGTACTTGTTGTTACATAGGGGTATAGTTTTCTGTGCTTAGAGATCATGTCTAGACAGAGGCAGGGTACTTGTTGTTACATAGGGGTATAATTTTCTGTGTTTAGAGATTATGTCTAGACAGAGGCAGGGTACTTGTTGTTACATAGGGGTATAGTTGTCTGTGTTTAGAGAATATGTCTAGAAAGAGGCAGGGTACTTGTTGTTAGATAGGGGTATAGTTTTCTGTGTTTAGAGATTATGTCTTGACAGAGCCAGGGTACTTGTTGTTACATAGGGGTATAGTTTTCTGTGTTTAGAGATCATGTCTTGACAGAGGCAGGGTACTTGTTGTTACATAGGGGTATAGTTTTCTGTGTTTAGAGATTATGTCTAGACAGAGGCAGGGTGTTTGTTGTTAGATAGGGGTATAGTTTTCTGTGTTTAGAGATTATGTCTAGACAGAGGCAGGGTGTTTGTTGTTAGATAGGGGTATAGTTTTCTGTGTTTAGAGATTATGTCTAGACAGAGGCAGGGTACTTGTTGTTACATAGGGGTATAGTTTTCTGTGTTTAGAGATTATGTCTAGACAGAGGCAGGGTACTTGTTGTTAGATAGGGGTATAGTTGTCTGTGTTTAGAGATTATGTCTAGACAGAGGCAGGGTACTTGTTGTTACATAGGGGTATAGTTTTCTGTGTTTAGAGATTATGTCTAGACAGAGGCAGGGTACTTGTTGTTACATAGGGGTATAGTTTTCTGTGTTTAGAGATTATGTCTAGACAGAGGCAGGGTACTTGTTGTTAGATAGGGGTATAGTTTTCTGTGTTTAGAGATTATGTCTTGACAGAGCCAGGGTACTTGTTGTTACATAGGGGTATAGTTTTCTGTGTTTAGAGATCATGTCTTGACAGAGGCAGGGTACTTGTTGTTACATAGGGGTATAGTTTTCTGTGTTTAGAGATTATGTCTAGACAGAGGCAGGGTGTTTGTTGTTAGATAGGGGTATAGTTTTCTGTGTTTAGAGATTATGTCTAGACAGAGGCAGGGTGTTTGTTGTTAGATAGGGGTATAGTTTTCTGTGTTTAGAGATTATGTCTAGACAGAGGCAGGGTACTTGTTGTTACATAGGGGTATAGTTTTCTGTGTTTAGAGATTATGTCTAGACAGAGGCAGGGTACTTGTTGTTAGATAGGGGTATAGTTGTCTGTGTTTAGAGATTATGTCTAGACAGAGGCAGGGTACTTGTTGTTACATAGGGGTATAGTTTTCTGTGTTTAGAGATTATGTCTAGACAGAGGCAGGGTACTTGTTGTTACATAGGGGTATAGTTTTCTGTGTTTAGAGATTATGTCTAGACAGAGGCAGGGTACTTGTTGTTACATAGGGGTATAGTTTTCTGTGTTTAGAGATTATGTCTAGACAGAGGCAGGGTGTTTGTTGTTACATAGGGGTATGGTTGTCTGTGTTTAGAGATTATGTCTTGACAGAGCCAGGGTACTTGTTGTTAGATAGGGGTATAGTTTTCTGTGTTTAGAGATTATGTCTTGACAGAGCCAGGGTACTTGTTGTTACATAGGGGTATAGTTTTCTGTGTTTAGAGATCATGTCTTGACAGAGGCAGGGTACTTGTTGTTACATAGGGGTATAGTTTTCTGTGTTTAGAGATTATGTCTAGACAGAGGCAGGGTGTTTGTTGTTACATAGGGGTATGGTTGTCTGTGTTTAGAGATCATGTCTTGACAGAGGCAGGGTACTTGTTGTTACATAGGGGTATAGTTTTCTGTGCTTAGAGATCATGTCTTGACAGAGCCAGGGTACTTGTTGTTACATAGGGGTATAGTTTTCTGTGTTTAGAGATTATGTCTAGACAGAGGCAGGGTACTTGTTGTTACATAGGGGTATGGTTGTCTGTGTTTAGAGATTATGTCTTGACAGAGGCAGGGTACTTGTTGTTACATAGGGGTATAGTTTTCTGTGTTTAGAGATTATGTCTTGACAGAGGCAGGGTACTTGTTGTTACATAGGGGTATACTTTTCTGTGTTTAGAGATTATGTCTAGACAGAGGCAGGGTACTTGTTGTTACATAGGGGTATAGTTGTCTGTGTTTAGAGATTATGTCTAGACAGAGGCAGGGTACTTGTTGTTGCATAGGGGTATAGTTGTCTGTGTTTAGAGATTATGTCTAGACAGAGGCAGGGTACTTGTTGTTACATAGGGGTATAGTTTTCTGTGTTTAGAGATCATGTCTAGACAGAGGCAGGGTGTTTGTTGTTACATAGGGGTATAGTTTTCTGAGTTTAGAGATCATGTCTAGACAGAGGCAGGGTGTTTGTTGTTACATAGGGGTATAGTTTTCTGTGTTTAGAGATCATGTCTAGACAGAGGCAGGGTACTTGTTGTTACATAGGGGTATGGTTGTTTGTGCTTAGAGATTATGTCTAGACAGAGCCAGGGTACTTGTTGTTAGATAGGGGTATAGTTGTCTGTGTTTAGAGATCATGTCTAGACAGAGGCAGGGTACTTGTTGTTACATAGGGGTATAGTTTTCTGTGTTTAGAGATTATGTCTAGACAGAGGCAGGGTACTTGTTGTTACATAGGGGTATAGTTGTCTGTGTTTAGAGATTATGTCTAGACAGAGCCAGGGTACTTGTTGTTAGATAGGGGTATAGTTGTCTGTGTTTAGAGATCATGTCTAGACAGAGGCAGGGTACTTGTTGTTACATAGGGGTATAGTTGTCTGTGTTTAGAGATTATGTCTAGACAGAGCCAGGGTACTTGTTGTTAGATAGGGGTATAGTTGTCTGTGTTTAGAGATTATGTCTAGACAGAGGCAGGGTACTTGTTGTTACATAGGGGTATAGTTGTCTGTGTTTAGAGATTATGTCTAGACAGAGCCAGGGTACTTGTTGTTAGATAGGGGTATAGTTGTCTGTGTTTAGAGATCATGTCTAGACAGAGGCAGGGTACTTGTTGTTACATAGGGGTATAGCTGTCTGTGTTTAGAGATCATGTCTAGACAGAGGCAGGGTACTTGTTGTTACATAGGGGTATAGTTTTCTGTGTTTAGAGATTATGTCTAGACAGAGGCAGGGTACTTGTTGTTACATAGGGGTATAGTTGTCTGTGTTTAGAGATCATGTCTAGACAGAGCCAGGGTACTTGTTGTTACATAAGGGTATAGTTTTCTGTGTTTAGAGATTATGTCTAGACAGAGGCAGGGTACTTGTTGTTACATAGGGGTATAGTTTTCTGTGTTTAGAGATTATGTCTAGACAGAGGCAGGGTACTTGTTGTTACATAGGGGTATTGTTGTCTGTGTTTAGAGATCATGTCTTGACAGAGTCAGGGTACTTGTTGTTACATAGGGGTATAGTTGTCTGTGTTTAGAGATTATGTCTAGACAGAGGCAGGGTACTTGTTGTTACATAGGGGTATAGTTGTCTGTGTTTAGAGATCATGTCTAGACAGAGGCAGGGTACTTGTTGTTACATAGGGGTATAGTTGTCTGTGTTTAGAGATTATGTCTAGACAGAGGCAGGGTACTTGTTGTTACATAGGGGTATAGTTTTCTGTGTTTAGAGATTATGTCTAGACAGAGGCAGGGTACTTGTTGTTAGATAGGGGTATAGTTTTCTGTGTTTAGAGATTATGTCTTGACAGAGTCAGGGTACTTGTTGTTACATAGGGGTATAGTTGTCTGTGTTTAGAGATTATGTCTAGACAGAGGCAGGGTACTTGTTGTTACATAGGGGTATAGTTGTTTGTGTTTAGAGATTATGTCTAGACAGAGGCAGGGTACTTGTTGTTACATAGGGGTATAGTTGTCTGTGTTTAGAGATTATGTCTAGACAGAGGCAGGGTACTTGTTGTTACATAGGGGTATAGTTGTTTGTGTTTAGAGATTATGTCTAGACAGAGGCAGGGTACTTGTTGTTACATAGGGGTATAGTTTTCTGTGTTTAGAGATTATGTCTAGACAGAGGCAGGGTACTTGTTGTTACATAGGGGTATAGTTTTCTGTGTTTAGAGATCATGTCTAGACAGAGTCAGGGTACTTGTTGTTAGATAGGGGTATAGTTTTCTGTGTTTAGAGATTATGTCTAGACAGAGGCAGGGTACTTGTTGTTACATAGGGGTATAGTTTTCTGTGTTTAGAGATCATGTCTAGACAGAGGCAGGGTACTTGTTGTTACATAGGGGTATAGTTGTTTGTGTTTAGAGATTATGTCTAGACAGAGGCAGGGTACTTGTTGTTACATAGGGGTATAGTTTTCTGTGTTTAGAGATCATGTGTTGACAGAGGCAGGGTACTTGTTGTTACATAGGGGTATTGTTGTCTGTGTTTAGAGATCATGTCTAGACAGAGGCAGGGTGTTTGTTGTTACATAGGGGTATAGTTTTCTGTGTTTAGAGATCATGTGTTGACAGAGGCAGGGTACTTGTTGTTACATAGGGGTATAGTTGTCTGTGTTTAGAGATTATGTCTAGACAGAGGCAGGGTACTTGTTGTTACATAGGGGTATAGTTTTCTGTGTTTAGAGATCATGTCTAGACAGAGGCAGGGTACTTGTTGTTATATAGGGGTATAGTTTTCTTTGTTTAGAGATCATGTGTTGACAGAGAGAGGGTACTTGTTGTTACATAGGGGTATAGTTTTCTGTGTTTAGAGATTATGTCTAGACAGAGGCAGGGTACTTGTTGTTACATAGGGGTATAGTTTTCTGTGTTTAGAGATCATGTCTTGACAGAGGCAGGGTACTTGTTGTTACATAGGGGTATAGTTTTCTGTGTTTAGAGATCATGTCTAGACAGAGGCAGGGTACTTGTTGTTACATAGGGGTATAGTTTTCTGTGTTTAGAGATCATGTCTAGACAGAGACAGGGTACTTGTTGTTACATAGGGGTATAGTTTTCTGTGTTTAGAGATTATGTCTTGACAGAGGCAGGGTACTTGTTGTTACATAGGGGTATAGTTTTCTGTGTTTAGAGATTATGTCTTGACAGAGGCAGGGTACTTGTTGTTACATAGGGGTATGTTTTTGTCGCCCATATATGGTTATTTTTAGAAATGTTCTGACAGTTTGGTATTTTTTGTGTTTTATTTTATCAATTTGAATGAAGCCAAACTAGATGATACAAATATCATTTGTCAGGTTTGATTGATTGATTTGATTGATAACTGATTGTTGTTTAAAGTCAAGTGATGAGTATTTCATGACGAGTAATTGCAATTATGACGGTAAAAGTAAGTAGATCCGGGGTGGCGCGGCCCTATCGACGGATAAGATAATTTACAGTACCTTAGGAAAATCTCAAAACGTTAAATGTATAGAGAGGCCTTTGTCATCCTGCAGTTGTCAATATGTAGATTTAAGAAAATTCCTCAAAGTAATGTTTAATAATAATAATTATTGGTCATGTGTGATCGTCCATTCCTCTTAAAAGCAGTTTCTCAATTACTAATCATTGTGATAAAAAAACCAACATGCAGACTGAAATCCAAGCATCCTTTAAGTAAAACAATTGAGAAGTATCAGAAAGAGGCTAGAAGATTATGACCATTTCTGTAACGTAATGGTAGCTCTCTCTCGCACAGCAATGTCGTTGATACTTGAGGTTCTTGTCTGATGATAAACTCCCTGGTACCAAAATCAAGGGCACACTACAATTATATTAACATATGTAATTAAGTATAACTCCCTGGTACCAAAATCAAGGGGACACTACAAGTATATTAACATATGTAATTAAGTATAACTCCCTGGTACCAAAATCAAGGGGACACTACAAGAATATAAAAATAAGTAATTAAGTATAACTCCCTGGTACCAACGTCAAGGGCACACTACATGTATATAAACATATGTAATTAAGTATAACTCCCTCGTACCAAAGTCAAGGGCACACTACACGTATATAAACATATGTAATTAAGTATAATTCCCTCGTACCAAAGTCAAGGGCACACTACACGTATATAAACATATGTAATTAAGTATAGCTCCCTGGTACCAAAGTCAAGGGCACACTACACGTATATAAACATATGTAATTAAGTATAATTCCCTCGTACCAAAGTCAAGGGCACACTACACGTATATAAACATATGTAATTAAGTATAGCTCCCTGGTACCAAAGTCAAGGGCACACTACACGTATATAAACATATGTAATTAAGTATAATTCCCTCGTACCAAAGTCAAGGGCACACTACAAGTATATAAACATATGTAATTAAGTATAGCTCCCTGGTACCAAAAATCAAGGGCACACTACAAGTATATAAAGATATTTGATTACGTCTGTGCAATTTATTTGTCTTTTGTTTACACTTGGGTATCAAACATAATAAAATATAAATTACTAGTGGAGCAGGAACTGCTTACCCTTCCGGAGCGCCCGAGTTCACCCCAGGTTTTTAGTGGGTTTCGTGTTACTCGATCTTTAGTTTTATATGTATATTTTGTAGATCGTTGTTTGTCCTTTTGTACGTTTTCTTTTGGCCATTGTATTGTCTGTTCTTCTTCGATTTACGGATTCTGATTACCTCTTTGGTATCTTCAAACTCTTCTGCCTACATGTATTCATTGACTCTGTTATAGCACTGTCTATGTTTGATGAAGGTCATTCCAGAGACTCTGTTATAACACTGTCTATGTTTGATGAAGGTCATTCCAGAGACTCTGTTATAACACTGTCTATGTTTGATGAAGTCATTCATTGACTCTGCTATAGCACTGTCTATGTTTGATGAAGGTCATTATAGCACTGTCTATGTTTGATGAATGTCATTATAGCACTGTCTATGTTTGATGAAGGTCATTATAGTACTGTCTATGTTTGATGAAGATCATCATAGTACTGTCTATGTTTGATGAAGGTCATCATAGCACTGTCTATGTTTGATGAAGGTCATTATAACACTGTCTATGTTTGATGAAGGTCACTATAGCACTGTCTATGTTTGATGAAGGTCATCATAGCACTGTCTATGTTTAATGAAGGTCATTATAGCACTGTCTACGTTTGATGAAGGTCATTATAGCACTGTCTATGTTTGATGAAGGTCATTATAGCACTGTCTATGTTTGATGAAGGTCATTCATTGACTCTGCTATAGCACTGTCTATGCTTGATGAAGGTCATTATAGCACTGTCTATGTTTGATGAATGTCATTATAGCACTGTCTATGTTTGATGAAGGTCATTATAACACTGTCTATGTTTGATGAAGGTCATCGTAGTACTGTCTATGTTTGATGAAGGTCATCATAGCACTATCTATGTTTGATGAAGGTCATCATAACACTGTCTATGTTTGATGAAGGTCACAATAGCACTGTCTATGTTTGATGAAGGTCATAATAGCACTGTCTATGTTTAATGAAGGTCATAATAGCACTGTCTATGTTTGATGACGGTCATCATAGCACTGTCTATGTTTGATGAAGGTCATTATAACACTGTCTATGTTTGATGAAGGTCACTATAGCACTGTCTATGTTTGATGAAGGTCATCATAGCACTGTCTATGTTTAATGAAGGTCATTATAGCACTGTCTACGTTTGATGAAGGTCATTATAGCACTGTCTATGTTTGATGAAGGTCATTATAGCACTGTCTATGTTTGATGAAGGTCATTCATTGACTCTGCTATAGCACTGTCTATGCTTGATGAAGGTCATTATAGCACTGTCTATGTTTGATGAATGTCATTATAGCACTGTCTATGTTTGATGAAGGTCATTATAACACTGTCTATGTTTGATGAAGGTCATCGTAGTACTGTCTATGTTTGATGAAGGTCATCATAGCACTGTCTATGTTTGATGAAGGTCATCATAACACTGTCTATGTTTGATGAAGGTCACTATAGCACTGTCTATGTTTGATGAAGGTCATTATAGCACTGTCTATGTTTAATGAAGGTCATTATAGCACTGTCTATGTTTGATGAAGGTCATAATAGCACTGTCTATGTTTGATGAAGGTCATTATAGCACTGTCTATGTTTGATGAAGGTCAGAAGGTCATTCCAGAAACGTCGTGCGCACTAAATTCGATATTTACGTATTATTTTGGTTTTTATTATTATTACAGAACACGACTGTAACGTCATAGAATGTGAGCCTCGCTATCGAGATAGAAAGTCAACAAATCGATCAGTATTAACACGGAGTGTTATCAATTTCCTGTAGAATCAATACATTTATATTATCAGCAATACAGATTAAGAAATATATATATAATATTTTGCAGCCTGGCGGATAGATATCAACACTAAAATAAAACAAATTCTACCGGACGTTTTTTCCCAGGACAAACAATTAAATAAAATACCGGATGAAATAACTCTTCATACTCTCCCGATTGTGTCCCGATATTCCCTCCTTTCTGTATAATATTTAATACGATGTTCTTGTCCTGATAATGTATGGCATATTTGCACATCAATCAATCAATCAATCAATCAATCAATCAATCAATCAATCAATCAATCAATCAATCAATCAATCAATCAATCAATCACAACGAAGTTCCACAGCACTGTATTCGTGATTGATATATAATTATTATACAACATCACTATCTTTCCTTTGATTTATCAACAATTAAAGCAAACGCGCGGATCTAGAGGAGCGTCCTTGTGTGTGCGCGCTTTAAAATTGCAAAGCAAAAGTTATGCCTAGCGTCCCCACGTCCGCCTAGATATCACCCATTAACGTCAAAACCTGGATATGGGTCTGAGAACTGAAAATAGGAAGTTAAATTAAATACCTCAAGCTGTGTGAAAAAATCCAGTCCTAGAACCAAGTCTGGCACGTCTCCTGAAATACAAAATATATATACAATGTTCAATACCCATAGAAGGTGGGCAGTAAACTATGTTGTCATTTATGTGTAATATGCACGAGAGAGAGAGAGAGAGAGAGAGAGAGAGAGAGAGAGAGAGAGAGAGAGAGAGAGAGAGAGAGAGAGAGAATACAGCTGAGCTTTTCATCCTAATACTCAAAACTCACCTCGTATTATGAAGTCAAAATGAATGAGTTTATTTTCTATCACAAATGGAACACCTCGTGCAGTATCATACGCCTGCAAATGGAACGCGCCGTCATCCACAAATCTGAAGAATAAGAAAATGCATCATTAACTATTAAAAATCATCCTTCTATTTTATCTTGTTAAATATTATTGGAAAATCGGCCATCAATAATGAGTAAATACCTCTAATTAATTAAGATTTATTTTCACTTCTAAGTAACTAACGTATTTAAGATTGTTCACTGGTGGTCAGGTACATGGCTAAAAGTATACATTATCTCTTATTACCTTGTGATAATATGCCCACACGCTTCCACCTTTTGGCAAATTCTTTTGGTTTTTGGTTGCAAACTTCTTCTGGTCATGAAAATAGCTGATACACGGTGTAATTGAAGTTAAATAAAATATAGCTGATACAAGGCCCAATGTGACGTTAAATAAAATATAGCTAATCCAAGGCCCAGTGTGACGTTAAATAAAATATAGCTGATACAATGCCCAGTGTGACGTTAAATAAAATATAGCTGATACAAGGCCCAGTGTGACGTATAATAAAATATAGTTGATACAAGGCCCAGTGTGAAGTTAAATAAAGCATAGCTGATACAAGGCCCAGTGTGACGTTAAATAAAGCATAGCTGATACAAGGCCCAGTGTGACGTTAAACAAAATATAGCTGATACAAGGCCCAGTGTGACGATAAATAAAATATAGTTGATAGAAGTCCCAGTGTGACGTTAAATAAAATATAGTTGATACAAGGCCCAGTGTGACGTTAAATAAAACATAGCTGATACAAGACCCAGTGTGACGTTAAATAAAATATAGCTGATACAAGGCCCAATGTGACGTTAAATAAAATATATCTGATACAAGGCCCAATGTGACGTTAAATAAAATACAGCTGATACAAGGCCCAGTGTGACGTTAAATAAAATATAGCTGATACAATGCACAGTGTGACGTTAAATAAAACATAGCTGATACAAGGCCCAGTGTGACATTAAATAAAATATAGCTGATACAAGACCCAGTGTGACGTTAAATAAAATATAGCTGATACAAGGCCCAGTGTGACATTAAATAAAATATAGCTGATACAAGGCCCAGTGTGACATTAAATAAAACATAGCTGATACAAGGCCCAGTGTGACATTAAATAAAATATAGCTGATACAAGACTCAGTGTGACGTTAAATAAAATATAGCTGATACAAGGCCCAGTGTGACATTAAATAAAACATAGCTGATACAAGGCCCAGCGTGACGTTCAATACAATATAGCTGATACAAGGCCCAATGTGACGTTAAATACAATATAGATGATACAAGGCCCAGTGTGACGTTAAATAAAATATAGCTGATACAAGGCCCAGTGTGACGTTAGATAAAATATAGCTGATACAAGGCCCAGTGTGACGTTAAGTAAAACATAGCTGATACAAGGCCCAGTGTGACGTTAAATAAAACATAGCTGATACAAGGCCCAGTGTGACATTAAATAAAATATAGCTGATACAAGGCCCAGTGTGACGTTAAATAAAATATAGCTGATACAAGGCCCAGTGTGACATTAAATAAAATATAGCTGATACAAGGCCCAGTGTGACGTTAAATAAAATATAGCTGATACAAGGCCCAGTGTGACGTTAAATAAAATATAGCTGATACAAGGCCCAGTGTGACATTAAATAAAATATAGCTGATACAAGGCCCAGTGTGACGTTAAATAAAATATAGCTGATACAAGGCCCAGTGTGACATTAAATAAAATATAGCTGATACAAGGCCCAGTGTGACGTTAAATAAAATATAGCTGATACAAGGCCCAGTGTGACGTTAAATAAAATATAGCTGATACAAGGCCCAGTGTGACGTTAAATAAAATATAGCTGATACAAGACCCAGTGTGACGTTAAATACAATATAGCTGATACAAGGCCCAGTGTGACGTTAAATAAAACATAGCTGATACAAGGCCCAGCGTGACGTTCAATACAATATAGCTGATACAAGGCCCAATGTGAAGTTAAATAAAATATAGCTGATACAAGGCCCAGCGTGACGTTCAATACAATATAGATGATACAAGGCCCAGTGTGACGTTAAATAAAATATAGCTGATACAAGGCCCAGTGTGACGTTAAATAAAATATAGTTGATACAAGGCCCAGTGTGACGTTAAATAAAATATAGCTGATACAAGGCCCAGTGTGACATTAAATAAAATATAGCTGATACAAGGCCCAGTGTGACGTTAAATAAAACATAGCTGATACAAGGCCCAGTGTGACGTTAAATAAAATATAGCTGATACAAGGCCCAGTGTGACGTTAAATAAAGCATAGCTGATACAAGGCCCAGTGTGACGTTAAATAAAATATAGCTGATACAAGGCCCAGTGTGACGTTAAATAAAATATAGCTGATACAAGGCCCAGTGTGACGTTAAATAAAGCATAGCTGATACAAGGCCCAGTGTGACGTTAAATAAAATATAGCTGATACAAGGCCCAGTGTGACGTTAAATAAAACATAGTTGATACAAGGCGCAGTGTGACGTTAAATAAAATATAGCTGATACAAGGCCCAGTGTGACATTAAATAAAATATAGCTGATACAAGGCCCAGTGTGACGTTAAATAAAATATAGCTGATACAAGGCCCAGTGTGACGTTAAATAAAATATAGATGATACAAGGCCCAGTGTGACGTTAAATAAAATATAGCTGATACAAGGCCCAGTGTGACGTTAAATAAAATATAGATGATACAAGGCCCAGCGTGACGTTAAATAAAATATAGCTGATACAAGGCCCAGTGTGACGTTAAATAAAATATAGCTGATACAAGACCCAGTGTGACGCTAAATAAAATATAGCTGATACAAGGCCCAGTGTGACGTTAAATAAAGCATAGCTGATACAAGGCCCAGTGTGACGCTAAATAAAATATAGCTGATACAAGGCCCAGTGTGACGTTAAATAAAACATAGTTGATACAAGGCCCAGTGTGACGTTAAATAAAATATAGCTGATACAAGGCCCAGTGTGACATTAAATAAAATATAGCTGATACAAGGCCCAGTGTGACGTTAAATAAAATATAGCTGATACAAGGCCCAGTGTGACGTTAAATAAAATATAGATGATACAAGGCCCAGCGTGACGTTAAATAAAATATAGCTGATACAAGGCCCAGTGTGACGTTAAATAAAATATAGCTGATACAAGACCCAGTGTGACGCTAAATAAAATATAGCTGATACAAGGCCCAGTGTGACGTTAAATAAAGCATAGCTGATACAAGGCCCAGTGTGACGTTAAATAAAATATAGCTGATACAAGGCCCAGTGTGACGTTAAATAAAATATAGCTGATACAAGGCCCAGTGTGACGTTAAATAAAGCATAGCTGATACAAGGCCCAGTGTGACGTTAAATAAAATATAGCTGATACAAGGCCCAGTGTGACGTTAAATAAAACATAGTTGATACAAGGCGCAGTGTGACGTTAAATAAAATATAGCTGATACAAGGCCCAGTGTGACATTAAATAAAATATAGCTGATACAAGGCCCAGTGTGACGTTAAATAAAATATAGCTGATACAAGGCCCAGTGTGACGTTAAATAAAATATAGATGATACAAGGCCCAGTGTGACGTTAAATAAAATATAGCTGATACAAGGCCCAGTGTGACGTTAAATAAAATATAGATGATACAAGGCCCAGCGTGACGTTAAATAAAATATAGCTGATACAAGGCCCAGTGTGACGTTAAATAAAATATAGCTGATACAAGACCCAGTGTGACGCTAAATAAAATATAGCTGATACAAGGCCCAGTGTGACGTTAAATAAAGCATAGCTGATACAAGGCCCAGTGTGACGCTAAATAAAATATAGCTGATACAAGGCCCAGTGTGACGTTAAATAAAACATAGTTGATACAAGGCCCAGTGTGACGTTAAATAAAATATAGCTGATACAAGGCCCAGTGTGACATTAAATAAAATATAGCTGATACAAGGCCCAGTGTGACGTTAAATAAAATATAGCTGATACAAGGCCCAGTGTGACGTTAAATAAAATATAGATGATACAAGGCCCAGCGTGACGTTAAATAAAATATAGCTGATACAAGGCCCAGTGTGACGTTAAATAAAATATAGCTGATACAAGACCCAGTGTGACGCTAAATAAAATATAGCTGATACAAGGCCCAGTGTGACGTTAAATAAAGCATAGCTGATACAAGGCCAAGTGTGACGCTAAATAAAATATAGCTGATACAAGGCCCAGTGTGACGTTAAATAAAACATAGTTGATACAAGGCCCAGTGTGACGTTAAATAAAATATAGCTGATACAAGGCCCAGTGTGACATTAAATAAAATATAGCTGATACAAGGCCCAGTGTGACGTTAAATAAAATATAGCTGATACAAGGCCCAGTGTGACGTTAAATAAAATATAGATGATACAAGGCCCAGCGTGACGTTAAATAAAATATAGCTGATACAAGGCCCAGTGTGACGTTAAATAAAATATAGCTGATACAAGACCCAGTGTGACGCTAAATAAAATATAGCTGATACAAGGCCCAGTGTGACGTTAAATAAAACATAGTTGATACAAGGCCCAGTGTGACGTTAAATAAAATATAGCTGATACAAGGCCCAGTGTGACATTAAATAAAATATAGCTGATACAAGGCCCAGTGTGACGTTAAATAAAACATAGCTGATACAAGGCCCAGTGTGACGTTAAATAAAATATAGCTGATACAAGGCCCAGTGTGACGTTAAATAAAGCATAGCTGATACAAGGCCCAGTGTGACGTTAAATAAAATATAGCTGATACAAGGCCCAGTGTGACGTTAAATAAAATATAGCTGATACAAGGCCCAGTGTGACGTTAAATAAAATATAGCTGATACAAGGCCCAGTGTGACGTTAAATAAAATATAGCTGATACAAGGCCCAGTGTGACGTTAAATAAAATATAGATGATACAAGGCCCAGCGTGACGTTAAATAAAATATAGCTGATACAAGACCCAGTGTGACGCTAAATAAAATATAGCTGATACAAGGCCCAGTGTGACGTTAAATAAAACATAGCTGATACAAGGCCCAGCGTGACGTTCAATACAATATAGCTGATACAAGGCCCAATGTGAAGTTAAATAAAATATAGCTGATACAAGGCCCAGCGTGACGTTCAATACAATATAGATGATACAAGGCCCAGTGTGACGTTAAATGGCAATAAATCAACAAATTGCTAGCATTATAAGTTCTATCACAATGCATAAAAAAATAAGTCAACAAATTCAACATTCATTTATGATAAGAAAGATAACTCAATCATATACTAAATAATCTGAAGATAAATATTAGATAAATGCAGGTAAATTGCAGGTGTTGAAGTGTAAGATAATAACATGTAAAATCCAGGTGAGACAATTGTGGCATTGTTCTTTATCATTGTTATATATACATGTACTAAACTGGAACATCATAGGTTAACATATCAAATCCCAGGGGAGGAGATACAAGGTTGTTAGTCAACAAATTAGGTAGTTAATTTTCAACATTATAATATATTATATGGGAACGAGGGGGTGCCTTGGTGTAAATCATGATATGCCATAGTAAAACAATCCCCACCCATTGATGGATTGAAGTGGAGAATTTACACCTTATCATATAATGAAAAGTAGACCCTCTCCAACAGCACGCGGACCTGTATTAGAAGTTGTTCAGTGGATAGTGACCACTGAATTGTGAATTGCCCAAGTTTGTATTTACTAAAATAAAAACGAAAATATGTGTCCACAGGTGTGTGTTTCTTGAAAAAAATAAATTTGAATATGATATGTATTGCTAGAGGACATCGAAGTGCCATTTCTACACTCCCACCTCCCCAAACCTATAAACGTCCACTAAGTGAAATTATGCGGTCATTATGTATTTTCCACATGTTAGTAAAATGTCAACAATCCCATACAAGTGTATTCAAATTAGAGGGTATTTAAGATTTTAATTTATCTAAATCAAATTGATATTGTCACGTGATTCATAACCAGTTTCATTAAATTGTTGTGATTTCAAATTCAATTGTATTGTTTGTGGTCGAGATCATTATTTGTGTGACTCGTATCCTCGCTCACTCTCCAGCTATATATCATTGATTGAATTGAAGGGCTATGGTTAGGGTTATGGCGTTTAATGCCACTTTCAACAATATTTCAGTTATATCGTGGCGGTCAGTTTTATTTGTGGAGGAAACCGAAGTACCCGGAGAAAAACCACCACCGTCCGCAATTCACTGACAAACTTGATCACATAATGTTGTATCGAGTACACCTCGCCATGAGCGGATTCGAACTTACAACTTTAGTGGTGATAGGCACTGATTGCATATTTAGTTGTAAATCCAACAACCATACGATCACGACCACGATGGTCCCTAGATTGAATTAAAAGAAATGTATTCTTGTTAATAAGTTGAACAATTTGAATAAAGATGTTAATTGCATATCAAAGAATACAAATTTGTCTCTACAAATCGATTTCTTTCTACGTTAAAAATGATGGAGGTTTCCACGTGTAATGGACATACAACCTCTAGCAAATCATCAACGTACAGAAATATTAAGCCACGTCCATTAATTATCTATAACTTACAGATCTTGATAAAGTCGTCGATTAATTATAGAGGATAAGACACACGTGTTGATTAAAGCCTTCGCCTCTCGTGTATGGAACTACAAGCAGAAGAAAAAAGAAATACATTTGTATAGATGTTAGTAACTTGATTCCCACTTTGAGACGATACAGAGAAGTAGATTGATACTAATAAGGCACAAGCACTTGCCTCAGTAAATCACCCCCCCCCCCCCCCCCCCCCCACCCCCCCTCCCCGACCACTGTATTTTGTAATATAAGAGAATATGAGGCTTTTATTACACAGACAAGTACAGTAGTCATATGTGAAAATTCATACTCACCATAATAAACTTACTAAAAAAAATTAAATGGATGTATGAGTTCGTCATTTTTTTATATTGATATTTAATATGTAAGAAAGGATTTAATTTACATATTCTGGTGTCCAATACGATTTCCATACCACATTGATATTAGTGTCGTTTAATAGCAATACGACAGGTGCCAATTAGAGAGCAGGAGCTGCTTATCCTTCCAGAGTACATGACTTTATCCCTGTTTTGGTTCGTGTTGCTCAATCTTTAGTTTTCTATGTAGTTAATCATTATTTGTCTTTCCGCTTGTTTTTCTCATGGTTTGTCTTTCTTCGATTGACGGTTTCTCATAACTTCTTTAGTATCTCGTGTCTTACATTTACAATGATTGGACTATAACCTTCCGGAAGAATGATTATTGTGGGGTGACAGACATTTACAGTGATTGGAATATAACCTTCCAGAAGAATGATTATTGTGGGGTGACAGACATTTACAGTGATTGGAATATAACCTTCCAGAAGAATGATTATTGTGGGGCGACAGACATTTACAGTTATTGGAATATAACCTTCCGGAAGAATGATTATTGTGGGGTGACAGACATTTACAGTGATTGGACTCTATATATAACCTTCCAGAAGAATGATTATTGTGGGGTGACACGCATTTACAGTGATTGGACTCTATATATAACCTTCCAGAAGAATGATTATTGTGGGGTGACAGACATTTACAGTGATTGGAATATAACCTTCCAGAAGAATGATTATTGTGGGGTGACAGACATTTAGAGTGATTGGACTGTATATATATCCTTCCAGAAGAATGATTATTGTGGGTTGACAGACATTTACAGTGATTGGACTCTATATATAACCTTCCAGAAGAATGATTATTGTGGGCTGACAGACATTTACAGTGATTGTGCTCTATATATAACCTTCCAGAAGAATGATTATTGTGGGGTGACAGACATTTACAGTGATTGGACTCTATATATAACCTTCCAGAAGAATGATTATTGTGGGGTGACAGACATATACAGTGATTGTGCTCTATATATAACCTTCCAGAAGAATGATTATTGTGGGGTGACAGACATTTACAGTGATTGTGCTCTATATATAACCTTCCAGAAGAATGATTATTGTGGGGCGACAGACATTTACAGTGATTGTGCTCTATATATAACCTTCCAGAAGAATGATTATTGTGGGGTGACAGACATTTACAGTGATTGTGCTCTATATATAACCTTCCAAAAGAATAATTAGTGTGGGGTGACAGACATTTACAGTGATTGTGCTCTATATATAACCTTCCAGAAGAATGATTATTGTGGGGTGACAGACATTTACAGTGATTGTGCTCTATATATAACCTTCCAGAAGAATGATTATTGTGGGGTGACAGACATTTACAGTGATTGTGCTCTATATATAACCTTCCAGAAGAATGATTAGTGTGGGGTGACAGACATTTACAGTGATTGTGCTCTATATATAACCTTCCAGAAGAATGATTATTGTGGGGCGACAGACATTTACAGTGATTGTGCTCTATATATAATCTTCCAGAAGAATGATTATTGTGGGGTGACAGACATTTACAGTGATTGGACTCTATATATAACCTTCCAGAAGAATGATTATTATGGGGTGACAGACATTTACAGTGATTGTGCTCTATATATAACCTTCCAGAAGAATGATTAGTGTGGGGTGACAGACATTTACAGTGATTGTGCTCTATATATAACCTTCCAGAAGAATGATTATTGTGGGGCGACAGACATTTACAGTGATTGTGCTCTATATATAATCTTCCAGAAGAATGATTATTGTGGGGTGACAGACATTTACAGTGATTGGACTCTATATATAACCTTCCAAAAGAATAATTATTGTGGGGTGACAGACATTTACAGTGATTGGACTCTATATATAACCTTCCAAAAGAATAATTAGTGTGGGGTGACAGACATTTACAGTGATTGTGCTCTATATATAACCTTCCAGAAGAATGATTATTGTGGGGTGACAGACATTTACAGTGATTGTGCTCTATATATAACCTTCCAGAAGAATGATTATTGTGGGGTGACAGACATTTACAGTGATTGGACTCTATATATAACCTTCCAGAAGAATGATTATTATGGGGTGACAGACATTTACAGTGATTGGGCTCTATATATAACCTTCCAGAAGAATGATTATTGTGGGGTGACAGACATTTACAGTGATTGGACTCTATATATAACCTTCCAGAAGAATGATTATTATGGGGTGACAGACATTTACAGTGATTGGGCTCTATATATAACCTTCCAGAAGAATGATTAGTGTGGGGTGACAGACATTTACAATATAATTTCACTATTTCAAAACAAAACTATATGCTTTTAAATCATTGTATGTCTTGTTGACTCGTAGATCAAGATGATGTGTCCAGGTGGAGCGACACGTCTTTCTGTGGACAGTTGTTTCAATGAGCTAGATCTATAAAAGTTCAACACGCGTGTTGATTTAGTTGAATACAGACATCACTTTCATCTTGTTAAATAGTAACTTGTCGCCATGATATACTGTGTTAACAAAATGTTCACTTGACGTTAAACTGCACCAAGCACTCAAAGAACTCATTCCAATCAGATTGGACTGGATTCTTTGAGTGAGTGATTGTTGTTTAACGCCAAGTGAATGAATTCTTTGAGTGAGTGATCGTTGTTTAACGCCAAGCAACAAATTATCGAAGATTGCATCTTTGATAATCTGTTGCTTATAAATTAATAGTCAAACCAAGGAATAAATAAACTGGTACCTTGCATAAAATAAATGGTAAACAGAAAGCAGTGTTCCTGAACTGTAATTGTCTGTCTACAAACTTAGGTTTCCTCAGCGTTTGTAGACTAGGAACAATTACTGTAGAGAGATTCTGATCAGCTATCAGTCTACGATTAGGAGTTGTCTGAAATAAAATGATAAAAAAAAAACAATAAATTAACTGAGACACGATGAGAATTCTAAAATAAAATGATAGAAAAGACAATAAATTAATGAGAATTCTGGCGACTGAGGTAACAGTAGGGGTTCATAGTGTTTAACACCACTTTCAACAATATTTCAGTTATATCATGGCGGTCAGTTTTATTGGTGGAGGAAACTGGAGTACTGGGAGAAAACCACCGATCTGTCACAAGTCACTGACAAACTTTATCACATAATGTTGTATCGAGTACACCTCGCCATCAACGGGGGTTGAACTGACAACTTTATTGGTGATAGGCACTGATTGCAATGTTATTTGTAAATCCATTTATCACACCTTCACGACCACGACGGCACCACCAGTAGTGGTATAAAAGTTTGAAAATTAAGGAAATCTTTAAAAAAAAAAAAAAAAAAAAAAAAAAAAAGTTCTGTAAATATACAAGCTCATGCGAGTCGCTAGTTTAAAATGTATATAACCTTTTCAGCATTTGTGTCATAGCAAATCAATAATAATAAATATTTTTGTTCGTTTTATTGATATTGGTGGAATTGTTGACCATCCCTGTTTAAACTTTTTTTTCATAATGACTTTGTCAGGTAGCATTCACTGTTTCTCCTAATGAGAGGAATCTTAGCAGAATCTAAAATAGCATGTTTATCTATTACTTGTGTAAAATTTTAATATCACAGTTACTCGCAAATAAAATCATATTACGACGAACTTAGGTCTAATTAGTTATGACGTCAATATGTCTGTTACTAAAAATATAATGTGGATAAATTATAAAAAAATATTAAATAAATAAAAAATAAGAAGAGTCCCTAAAACAACAAAAATCAGAGCTTTGTCATTAATTTCTGATGATTTTAATGATATTTTGTGGTATAAATTGTCACTAATCTTCAAAAGAAGAGTTTGAAGATAACAAAAGGGTAATCAGAATCCGTAAATCAAACCATAGGAACGACGACATCAGACTATGAACAAAAATAATTATAATTCATTTCATATTTGACTAAAATTTGACGGAATGAATAGAAAATGAGGCTAAAACCTCTGGAAATCGTGGTAAATGACAAGAACAAAATTGAACGGTGATTTACTTCCACATCTTAAGTGATTGGTATACTTACGGGATTTGACAGATGTACGGCCTCGGTTAGGACACCCGACAGAAGCGATTCTTCCATATTTTCATCACGGTTATGACCCTGGGGACGGATTCTTCTCTGACGTCGAAGAGCAGCTTGATTGACAATGTTATCATCCGCCATGTTTTATTGTAGAGGACCAACGCGAAGCATTCCATCAAGTTGATATTGTTAACAGTTATACATGATGTGATAACGTAAGATTGTCATAGCTGGTGTAAAAACAATGGCTCACACAAAGATCTGATAGGAAATCAATGATAAAATAACGTGAACGTTTTATTGACTTCGATGACTGTCAATTGATGAAATTAATGTGTGAAAATAATGACGGTTATTATACAACCATTTTCTATTTTCTCATAAAAATATATTTTTATATTTTTCAAAATGTCAACAAATTCAACAGTTATAAAAAATAACCATTGAATAAATAAAGTTACGTACAATGGAATTAAACTGTGACTTTCCTCGTTCTTAAGGAGGATTGGATTGGTTACAATTTCTTATTAATAATCCCTTAAAATATTTTTTTGCTATGAAAGTAGAAATCTTGACTGACCACTTATCTTTACTAACACCATATCTTTATCGACAAGATTACAACATCCATATCAGGTATTATCAACAGTGCCGGATTTAGATAAAAAGAGGCCCTAGGCTATTCTACTTGAGAGCCCCTCCCAATACCCTCATTCACGACTGGAGGAAGATGGAAGTGTGTTTAATCAATTTCAATAAAGGCGAATATGATGAGGGGTGTTTAAAATTCTGCAATATTCTGAAATGGAGTGCAACTGTGTCAGGAAAATTACTGAAGGGTTGTTTAGAAAGTACAGTACGTTATGACAGCATAAGTGTGAAAGTCCAATAAACAGTGTAAAAATATTATACATCTTGACCGGAGACCCCCATAGCTTTGAGAGCCTAGGCTTTTGCCTATCGAGCCTAAAGGTAAATCAAGCACTGAGTATTAATAAGGAAGGAACTTGTATCAATCTAAATCCACTCACAATTGGAAAATAATCCACTACAAAGATTATTTGTATGACATTTAAAGGAGTGGTGTACACAATTTTCTTATGCCGTGTTTTGCCGTAAATTCGTTCTCGTCATAAATATAAGTTAATTATACATATAGTTGTGGAACTGTTGCTCTGATTGTATTTTTATATGGTCACGCTCATTGCGTTAAACTCAATGAATCAATCAATCAATCAATCAATCAATCAATCAATCAATCAATCAATCAATCAATCAATCAATCAATCAATCAATCAATCAATCAATCAATCAATCAATCAACCAATCAATCAATCAATCAATCAATCAATCAATCGATCGATCGATCGATCGATCGATCAATCGATCGATCAATCAATCCATACTATTATTATTATTGATGTGCTTAATACTACACCAACTTTGGGTAAATATAATAATATTGTAGACTATGATAACAATATAAAATTGATGCAGTATATAAATATGAATTTGAATTTTTGGTGTTTAACGCCACTTTCAGCAATATTTCAGCTATATCATGGCGACCAGTTTTAGTGGTGGGGGAAGCCGGAGTAACCGGAGAGAACCACTGACACTGGTCAAGAAACTGATAAACTTTATCACTTGCGGCTGCGAGTCGAGTGTACCCTTTTTGTAATTTACAAAGCTGGGCGCGAACCCACGCGTATTGGTGATAGACTTGTATGAGGTGTTAGATCCAACGACCTAATTCATTGAACCACCCGGGCCCCCTGTTGCAGTATAAGATTTAATAAAATGGTTTCAAATTTGTAACAAGGTAGGTTTGTTTTATTTTAACAAGGGGCCGTCATGGCCGTGATCGCATGGTACTTGGATATTCAACTACCTATGCAATCAGTGCCTATAACCACTGATGTTGTGAGTGCGAATCTCGATCAGGGCGAGGTGCACTCGATACAACATTATGTGATAAAGATTGTCAGTTATGTCCCGTTGGTTTTTTTGTTTTTTTTTATCCTTGACAACCAAGGACTTCATTACTTGTCTTTTCTACGAATGATAAAATTATCTGATATGAATATTGTACAATGATGGCTAATTCTTCCGTTTACTATAAGCCATTACATTCAAAAGAGTAACAATTATCCTTTTGTTATAAAAATAAACATTGGACGACAAACAAGCTTTCCATACAAAATAAATTTTTGGTAGAATTATTTCAAATCTTTCAGACATCAAGAATCAAAGAAGTTTTTAGTATTGATTCAGATCCATATTTATAAACTCTTGTGTTGTATAGCCGTCAAGCAGAAAATGGAAAAGCACTTTATATTAATAAATGTATGATTATTTCTGATAGATAGAAGATATCTATTAATTAATTGTAAATCCTGTAAATCGCCGTCTTTTTACCATTCATTATATATTATATAAATCCTGTATATTCTTCCATGTCTATAGAAAGTGTCGAGATATTGATAAGAACCCCTTGTCAGACAGCACTATTTTATAAAGCCAATCAGAAGTTAATGTAATGTATGGGGAAGAGATTAAAATAGATAGATCATACTTTAGTTTACGTTTGATTCGCGTCAATTCTTTCATCAGTAGATTTTATCTAGAGATATTTTTTTTAATAAGAGACTTTGTACACGCGTGCTGATAGCAGGATTTAGTGGTGTTTAAGTAAATAAATACTATACTCAATAGTTATATGTACATGTATGACAAGATGTCATGTAGTTCTAGGATATTGTTATTATCTGTTTTACTTGTCTTTGCACATGTTTTGAAGGTAAGTTGTTTATTTTAAAATACGAATAATTCTTCTTATGTTTTTGTTTTCATTTCTGTGTCTGTGTGTGGTCTGTTGAGATGAAGCGATAGAATCGGTGTATGTTTTTGTTGTTTTTTTTTTATTTTCGATTTGCAGCAGGTTTACTAGACACCATCAGATGAGGGTTGAGGTCCCATTATGCGGATTAGCCACTCCATATTTCTTGTGTGTCCATGCCAAACAACCAGGACCTCAAGGTCCGTCGTTGTCATTACTTTGTTTTAAAGTTTGAGATTTGCCAGAGAAAAGAGTCGTATTCCCTCTAGTTATATTGTCGACCATTTTATTTTCAGTATTGAAAACGTTTTCCTAGTGTAAATGGTATGATTAGTCCATTCTGATGCACCAACAATATCACTATCCAGAAATTTAATTATGAAAATTTTCAAAATTCTTGCAAAATATAGGAACAGAAACTCCATACATGTTATTATTTTATAAGCAGTATGTTTTTTTTAAACCAAGTTATAGCATCGCCATAACTATTCCTTGCTCTCAATGATGATAATTACACCAGTACACTGGACATTTTAAATCCAATCAATTAATATTTCTTTCTCGTCAATTTGCTTTTTATTTTCCCTTTATGAACCCATGATTTGAAAATAAAGATTCTTGTATCTCGTATCAAGACAAAATATCTTAGATAAACCTTTTTTTACCCCATTACACAAACTGGCAAACCTGCTTTATAAGAATAATGGAATATGAATGGAAGAGTTTGAAGATACCAAAGGGGTAATCAGAATACGTAAATAGAAGAAGGACAGACAACACAATAGTCAAAAGAAAAAATACAGGACAAACAACGATCTACAAGACATACATATAAAACTAAAGATCGAGTAACACGAACCCCACTAAAGATCGAGAAACACGAAACCTCTAAAAACCGGGGGTGAACTCATGTGCTCCGGAAGTGTAACTATTCCTGTTCCACTAGTGGCGCCCGGCGTGTTAATCTAGTTACACCAAATCCGGTGATAAGTCAATGGAACTTTCCAATTTAAAATTAAAATACAGAACTGCATGCATCCTTACCAAATGGAGATTCACACATATCGTAGAGACAGTTTGATTAGATGGAGATTCGCACATATCGTAGAGACAGTTTGATCAGATGGAGATTCGCACATATCGTAGAGACAGTTTGATCAGATGGAGATTTGCACATATCGTAGAGACAGTTTGATCAGATGGAGATTCGCACATATCGTAAAGACAGTTTGATCAGATGGAGATTCACACATATCGTAGAGACAGTTTGTTCAAACCATTTGTGTAGGAGTTATGTCCCCTTTTGCTTTAGATTATTCCATCTAAAGGTTTGCATAGCTCCCGTACGTTTTAAATTAGAAACACAAGGTATATTTTCCAAAACACGAAATATTATGGAAGGGGGACTGGTTGGTTGCTTTTATGGCGTTTAACGCCATTTTCAACAATATTTCAGTTATATCATGGCGATAAGTTTTATTGGTAGATGAAACCGAAGGTCCCGGAGAAAGCCACCGACTTGCCGCAAGTCACTGACAAACTTTATCACATAATGTTGTACACCTCGCCCTGAGCGGGAGTCGAACCCACAATATCAGTGGTGATAGGCACCAATCGAAAGGGGGACATATAATTTTGTGTAAAAAATAACTGTAAAGTTTTATTTTTTACAGGTAAACAGTAATCCTCGTGTACGCCGTGATACAACAATAAACCGATGGCCAGGAGGGATAATACCATATGTAATACCGGCCTCACAGTTCAGTAAGTTATTTCTGAATTAATTACATCAAATACGGCAATATTAATAAGATCATACGGGGGGGGAAGAGATAGATAATAAAGGGATGGAATCAGTTGCATGGTCACGGTCTGATAGATTGATAGACATAGGTGGATGTAAATTTATCTACCACGTGATCGCGGACATTGCCGACCCGTGTCCATGTACGTTACACTATTCTACTCCTGTATAATTATGTTACTTTAAGATGATACCATTCTATCATCCAATTAGTGTGGAAAGCTGAAAACGGAGTAAACAATCGTCTAGTTCTAAACGATATGGCGCATGTCATGTCTTTATACTCTGGTTTTCATATGACTTTCGGAGTATGAAAATGTGGCTTAGCAAAAAAAAGTTATCCACTCTTTACCGCTTTTAACTAGTTTAAGCTGCTATATATATATATATATATTTTCTTATTGCATGCAATTTGTTTAGAGAAATGTTTTTTTATTACATATTTGAGAAATGCATTGAATTTTGGAAGTCATGAGACAATCAGATTTGCATTGCAGTCGAAATATGCGAACAGAGTGGGTCGAATTAATATGAAGTTACCTTTATATTTTGAGGGTGAGGCTTAATGGTGATGGTTATGGTATTTAACGCCACTTTCGACAATTTTTCAGTTATATCATGGCGGCCAGTTTTATTGGTGGAGGAAACCGGAGTACCTAGAGAAAACAACAGACCTGTCACAAGTCACTGACAAACTTTATCATATAATGTTATATCGAGTACACCACGCCATGAACGAGGTTCGAACTCACAACGTAAGGGGTGATAGGCACCGATTGCATAGGTAGTTATAAATCATACGATCACGACCACGACGGCTCCCATATATTGTGAATACCATTCAAACATTGTTTCTATAAGATGAAAATAAAATTTATGATATCTTATACTGAATTAGAGCTAAGTTCTATAGTACATGAGGCAAAATCATAAACTTTAATTCTTTCATAACCGTAAAATGGGGAAATAAGACCTGATTGTTCCCAGCAAATGATTTGATTTGATTTATTGTGCTTAACGCCACTTTCAGCAATATTTCAGCTATGTCATGACGACTAATTTTAGTGGTGGAGGAAACCGGAGTATCCGGAGAGAACCACCGACCATGGCCAAGCAACTGGTAAACTTTATCACTTGCGGCTTCCCAGCAAATGAACTGTTTTCAATATTCATTTTGCTTTGCATTAAACAAACACCCTGAGTTGGATTTGTATAGTGTTAGCTAAGTGAAACAAGTTCACATGCAGACATGTCGCTCAACTAGGACACATTATCCTGAGTCCGATCCAACCAGACTTTGCTTTTTCTTCTTAGCGCTGCGCGTCGAATAGAGAAGCAACACATACCATTTTATAGTACTTGATTAGACCCAACTGGGGCTCGAATCCAAGAACTTCCACAATCTATGGAACTGGATCAACGAATACTACCCATTGCACCATCTAGGCCGTTTTAACCTTTTTTTTAATTGTTCAACATAAAAGTAAAAAAAAATATACTGACAATAAATAAGTCTATATTACGAGTCCCAGAAGAATGACAGTTGTTTTAGAAATATTGCTTGGCAACTTGTCTTCTCAGAATATAATATTATTAAGTGAGTGTTTTTCAATAAGACTTGTGTAAAGCGTTATGTCCATCATATTGATCAGATATAAAAGAAAATTGAGATAGACTAGTTATATATAATAATACGGCAGTACAGCATGCAATAATACAGTAGGACAAATTAATCATTTCTTATTCTCTGTTTTTTCTCTGTCGTATTGTACAGAAAGGGAACGCTTAGTGGTTAGGAAAAGAACAGTACGAGTCACTTAAAAGCTCTAATACTTCAAAATATGTTATAAATTACATAATTCATTTTTGAAAACAGTTTCGCTGCAAAAATTATGATATAAAAATAACAATTCAGATCATTGATGAAGAATAACAAACTTAAATGTCATATATAACATTAAAACTTAGGAAATAGGAGGGGAACAAACTTAGATGTCATATATAACATTAAAACTTAGGAAATAGGAGGAAAACAAACTTAAATGTCATATATAACATTAAAACTTAGGAAATAGGAGGGGAACAAACTTAAATGTCATATATAACATTAAAACTTAGGAAATAGGAGGGGAACAAACTTAAATGTCATATATAACATTAAAACTTAGGAAATAGGAGGGGAACAAACTTAAATGTCATATATAACATTAAAACTTAGGAAATAGGAAGAAAACAAACTTAAATGTCATATATAGCATTAAAACTTAGGAAATAGGAGAGGAACAAACTTAAATGTCATATATAACATTAAAACTTAGGAAATAGGAGGGGAACAAACTTAGATGTCATATATAACATTAAAACTTAGGAAATAGGAGGAGAACAAACTTAAATGTCATATATAACATTAAAACTTAGGAAATAGGAGGGGAACAAACTTAAATGTCATATATAACATTAAAACTTAGGAAATAGGAGGGGAACAAATTTAAATGTCATATATAACATTAAAACTTAGGAAATAGGAGGGGAACAAACTTAGATGTCATATATAACATTAAAACTTAGGAAATAGGAGGGGAACAAACTAAAATGTCATATATAACATTAAAACTTAGGAAATAGGAGAGGAACAAACTTAGATGTCATATATAACATTAAAACTTAGGAAATAGGAGGGGAACAAACTAAAATGTCATATATAACATTAAAACTTAGGAAATAGGAGGGGAACAAACTTAAATGTCATATATAACATTAAAACTTAGGAAATAGGAGGGGAACAAACTTAAATGTCATATATAACATTAAAACTTAGGAAATAGGAGGGGAACAAACTTAAATGTCATATATAACATTAAAACTTAGGAAATAGGAGGGAAACAAACTTAAATGTCATATATAACATTAAAACTTAGGAAATAGGAGGGGAACAAACTTAAATGTCATATATAACATTAAAACTTAGGAAATAGGAGGGGAACAAACTAAAATGTCATATATAACATTAAAACTTAGGAAATAGGAGGGGAACAAACTTAGATGTCATATATAACATTAAAACTTAGGAAATAGGAGGGGAACAAACTAAAATGTCATATATAACATTAAAACTTAGGAAATAGGAGAGGAACAAACTTAAATGTCATATATAACATTAAAACTTAGGAAATAGGAGGGGAACAAACTTAAATGTCATATATATCATTAAAACTTAGGAAATAGGAGGGGAACAAACTTGAATGTCATATATAACATTAAAATTTAGGAAATAGGAGGGGAACAAACTTAAATGTCATATATAACATTAAAACTTAGGAAATAGGAGGGGAACAAGCTTAAATGTCATATATAACATTAAAGCTTAGGAAATAGGAGGGGAACAAACTTAAATGTCATATATAACATTAAAACTTAAGAAATAGGAGGAGAACAAGCTTAAATGTCATATATAACATTAAAGCTTAGGAAATAGGAGGAAAACAAACTTAAATGTCATATATAACATTAAAACTTAGGAAATAGGAGGGGAACAAACTTAAATGTCATATATAACATTAAAACTTAGGAAATAGGAGGGGAACAAACTTAAATGTCATATATAACATTAAAACTTAGGAAATAGGAGGAAAACAAACTTAAATGTCATATATAGCATTAAAACTTAGGAAATAGGAGGGGAACAAACTTAAATGTCATATATAACATTAAAACTTAGGAAATAGGAGAGGAACAAACTTAAATGTCATATATAACATTAAAACTTAGGAAATAGGAGGGGAACAAACTTAAATGTCATATATAACATTAAAACTTAGGAAATAGGAGGGGAACAAACTTAGATGTCATATATAACATTAAAACTTAGGAAATAGGAGGGGAACAAACTAAAATGTCATATATAACATTAAAACTTAGGAAATAGGAGAGGAACAAACTTAAATGTCATATATAACATTAAAACTTAGGAAATAGGAGGGGAACAAACTTAGATGTCATATATAACATTAAAACTTAGGAAATAGGAGGGGAACAAACTTAAATGTCATATATAACATTAAAACTTAGGAAATAGGAGGGGAACAAACTTAAATGTCATATATAACATTAAAACTTAGGAAATAGGAGGGGAACAAACTTAAATGTCATATATATAACATTAAAACTTAGGAAATAGGAGGGGAACAAACTTAGATGTCATATATAACATTAAAACTTAGGAAATAGGAGGGGAACAAACTAAAATGTCATATATAACATTAAAACTTAGGAAATAGGAGAGGAACAAACTTAAATGTCATATATAACATTAAAACTTAGGAAATAGGAGGGGAACAAACTTAGATGTCATATATAACATTAAAACTTAGGAAATAGGAGGGGAACAAACTTAAATGTCATATATAATATTAAAACTTAGGAAATAGGAGGGGAACAAACTTAAATGTCACATATAACATTAAAACTTAGGAAATAGGAGGGGAACAAACTTAAATGTCATATATAACATTAAAACTTAGGAAATAGGAGGGGAACAAACTTAGATGTCATATATAACATTAAAACTTAGGAAATAGGAGGGGAACAAACTTAAATGTCATATATATCATTAAAACTTAGGAAATAGGAGGGGAACAAACTTAAATGTCATATATAACATTAAAACTTAGGAAATAGGAGGGGAACAAACTTAAATGTCATATATAACATTAAAACTTAGGAAATAGGAGGAGAACAAGCTTAAATGTCATATATAACATTAAAGCTTAGGAAATAGGAAAGGAACAAACTTAAATGTCACATATAACATTAAAACTTAGGAAATAGGAAGGGAATAAACTTAAATGTCATATATAACATTACACTATAAGAAATAGGAGGGGAAAAATTTTAAAATTTAATTCATGCATTTGCTATCCAAATACATGTGTAATTACACATTTTAAACCAGACTGGTCTCGGCCTGTATTTATAAAACTGAAAAACCATAGACTTCTATAAACAATGTCCATGTATGTCTAGTACATATTTTGTATAATTTTAATAATTTCTAAAGATAAATGAAATACAACGTAGAAAAGGTCTGGATAAAATAAAATGTACTGGCCTAAATAAAGCAATGTGTACATGTGGTATGAAAGAGTAAATAAAAATAAGACAATGTGTACATGTGGTATGAAAGAGTAAATAAAAGTAAGATAAAGTGTACATGTGGTATGAAAGAGTAAATAAAAATAAGACAATGTGTACATGTGGTATGAAAGGGTAAATAAAAATAAGACAATGTGTACATGTGGTATGAAAGAGTAAATAAAAATAAGATAATGTGTACATGTGGTATGAAAGAGTAAATAAAAATAAAACAATGTGTACATGTGGTACGAAAGAGTAAATAAAAATAAGATAATGTGTACATGTGGTATGAAAGAGTAAATAAAAATAAAACAATGTGTACATGTGGTATGAAAGGGTAAATAAAAATAAAACAATGTGTACATGTGGTATGAAAGAGTAAATAAAAAGAAGGCAATGTGTACATGTGGTATGAAAGAGTAAATAAAAGTAAGATAAAGTGTACATGTGGTATGAAAGAGTAAATAAAAATAAGACAATGTGTACATGTGGTATGAAAGGGTAAATAAAAATAAGACAATGTGTACATGTGGTATGAAAGAGTAAATAAAAATAAGACAATGTGTACATGTGGTATGAAAGAGTAAATAAAAATAAGATAATGTGTACATGTGGTATGAAAGAGTAAATAAAAGTAAGACAATGTGTACATGTGGTATGAAAGAGTAAATAAAAATAAGATAATGTGTACATGTGGTATGAAAGAGTAAATAAAAATAAAACAATGTGTACATGTGGTACGAAAGAGTAAATAAAAATAAGATGTGTACATGTGGTATGAAAGAGTAAATAAAAATAAAACAATGTGTACATGTGGTATGAAAGAGTAAATAAAAATAAGATAATGTGTACATGTGGTATGAAAGAGTAAATAAAAATAAGACAATGTGTACATGTGGTATGAAAGAGTAAATAAAAATAAAACAATGTGTACATGTGGTATGAAAGAGTAAATAAAAAGAAGGCAATGTGTACATGTGGTATGAAAGAGTAAATAAAAATAAGATAATGTGTACATGTGGTATGAAAGAGTAAATAAAAGTAAGATAAAGTGTACATGTGGTATGAAAGAGTAAATAAAAATAAAACAATGTGTACATGTGGTATGAAAGAGTAAATAAAAATAAGATAATGTGTACATGTGGTATGAAAGAGTAAATAAAAGTAAGATAAAGTGTACATGTGGTATGAAAGAGTAAATAAAAATAAAACAATGTGTACATGTGGCATGAAAGAGTAAATAAAAATAAGACAATGTGTACATGTGGTATGAAAGAGTAAATAAAAATAAGATAATGTGTACATGTGGTATGAAAGAGTAAATAAAAATAAGATAATGTGTACATGTGGTATGAAAGAGTAAATAAAAGTAAGATAAAGTGTACATGTGGTATGAAAGAGTAAATAAAAATAAAACAATGTGTACATGTGGTATGAAAGAGTAAATAAAAAGAAGACAATGTGTACATGTGGTATGAAAGAGTAAATAAAAATAAAACAATGTGCACATGTGGTATGAAAGAGTAAATACAAATAAAACAATGTGTACATGTGGTATGAAAGAGTAAATAAAAATAAGACAATGTATACATGTGGTATGAAAGAGTAAATAAAAGTAAGATAATGTGTACATGTGGTATGAAAGAGTAAATAAAAATAAAGCAATGTGTACATGTGATACGAAAGAGTAAATAAAAATAAGACAATGTGTACATGTGGTACGAAAGAGTAAATAAAAATAAAACAATGTGTACATGTGATACGAAAGAGTAAATAAAAATAAGACAATGTGTACATGTGGTATGAAAGAGTAAATAAAAATAAAACAATGTGTACATGTGGTATGAAAGAGTAAATAAAAATAAGATAATGTGTACATGTGGTATGAAAGAGTAAATAAAAATAAGACAATGTGTACATGTGGTATGAAAGGGTAAATAAAAATAAGACAATGTGTACATGTGGTATGAAAGAGTAAATACAAGTAAGATAAAGTGTACATGTGGTATGAAAGAGTAAATAAAAATAAAACAATGTGTACATGTGGTATGAAAGAGTAAATAAAAATAAGATAATGTGTACATGTGGTATGAAAGAGTAAATAAAAGTAAGATAAAGTGTACATGTGGTATGAAAGAGTAAATAAAAATAAAACAATGTGTACATGTGGTATGAAAGAGTAAATAAAAAGAAGACAATGTGTACATGTGGTATGAAAGAGTAAATAAAAATAAAACAATGTGCACATGTGGTATGAAAGAGTAAATACAAATAAAACAATGTGTACATGTGGTATGAAAGAGTAAATAAAAATAAGACAATGTATACATGTGGTATGAAAGAGTAAATAAAAGTAAGATAATGTGTACATGTGGTATGAAAGAGTAAATAAAAATAAAACAATGTGCACATGTGGTATGAAAGAGTAAATAAAAATAAAACAATGTGTACATGTGGTATGAAAGAGTAAATAAAAATAAGACAATGTGTACATGTGGTACGAAAGAGTAAATAAAAATAAAACAATGTGTACATGTGATACGAAAGAGTAAATAAAAATAAGACAATGTGTACATGTGGTATGAAAGAGTAAATAAAAATAAAACAATGTGTACATGTGGTATGAAAGAGTAAATAAAAATAAGACAATGTGTACATGTGGTACGACAGAGTAAATAAAAATAAAACAATGTGTACATGTGGTACGAAAGAGAAAATAAAAATAAGACAATGTGTACATGTGGTACGAAAGAGTAAATAAAAATAAGACAATGTGTACACGTGGTATGAAAGAGTAAATAAAAATAAAACAATGTGTGCATGTGGTATGAAAGAGTAAATAAAAATAAAACAATGTGTGCATGTGGTATGAAAGAGTAAATAAAAATAAAACATTGTGTACATGTGGTATGAAAGAGTAAGCAAAAGTAAGAATGATTTCTTCTTGTGGCATATTTTGTGTTTCAGTTGTAGAATTTCCGTTATGTATTCTAGAAACTATTATTACTGTTATTGAAAAAAATGAGTTAATAAGTAGCCTGTCTTATATGAATGGGGATGGGTGTCCATGAATGGACACTCTTTTAAAATTTTCTGGAAGAAATTGATAAACATATGCCGAAAAATAGCACGTATCCCCCTTCCCTCCTTTCACAAGAACCCCACCCGTTTAAAAAATCCTGGATCCTGACATTATATTTTATAATTTGCAGCCGAGGTCCAAAAGAAATTGGTACGAGTGTCTATGAACCGCTGGGAGGAGGTAACATGTGTCAGGTTTCTGCCATGGACAGAAGAATTACACCAACAGATGGGAGTCAAAAGATATATTGAATTTTATAAGGGAGGAACGTAAGTTGTTTTACTATCCAGTTCAATGTCAGCTCAGATATATGGGGGTATCGTTAGGACCGTCTTAACAGCATCATAGGTCCTGACAAAACAGTGCACTGGGGCCCTACCAACACAACCACTCACAGGAATAAAAATGTAAATAGTCGATAAAATTAAACATATATTTATTGTATTGGTACTTCCAATGAACAATGTTTAAGCATTAAATAACGTGCCATGCACAACATACCTAGATTAGCATTGGGCCCCTATGCTAGTGGTGCCCCCGGGAAACTGTCCATCGTGCCCATGCATTAAGACGGCACTGGGTATCGTGGTACTAATAACTCTACCCCAGATATACAAGTACAGGGGTTTCAAAGTGGGCCGGTACCAGGTACTTTTACCCGCCTGAGATCGTGTATAGTACCGGCAGAAATTACTGAACCCCCCAAAATTAGCGGTGGTCAAAACCACACTGAAGTACGGTGGTCGATAGGCTTGTGGAATATTTTTCATAAAAAATTAATGATCACGTCAATTGCTGAATTCTCGTATTCAAATCCAACAACTGCGTCACGACCAAGTTGATGGGATATTCCCTGTTTTAAAAATAACTTTACCTTAGAATCATAAATAGCAGTTTGAGCATGCGGTAAATAGATATGTTTTCGCCCCAATGTCTTTTCATCCTTGTGTAAAACTCGGACCGGAACAAAGCTGACATCATTTCAAAATAAAAAAATGACCGATTACAAATTATGTTCAAACACAATTTAGTGTAATCTCTAGTAATATAAGAATGATCATTATGTATTACGAATATATGACTACCCAATATTTTGTGCGATTTTTTTTATCCATTTAAAACCCAGGGTCGAATCATTCTGGGGCGTACTGTCTTGTTGGTTAACTCCGTCCATATTGTTTAACTTCCGGTATAAAAAAATAAAAACCTATGGCTAATTTATTTACATATTTTGACGGGGCCCTACCGCGGTTGTTCACAGAAATGAAAGTGTGCTGAAAAACATTTTTAAAAGGGGGTACGAGGAGATAAGGGATAGAAAATTACTAGAAATCTTGAAAAAGGACCGGACATGGCTCAAATACGAATTACATTGTAATGTCAAAACGCCGGCCCCCCTTTTTTTCCCAAATAATTTAACTTTTGTGATTCATATGTTAATAAATGTCTTCCCGGGAATCGTTTTTGTTCGAACATTTTTTTTGCACATATGCCGTGAAAGTAACAATATATATTGTTTTTGTTTAATATATTTGTATTGATCTATTAAAAAATTATAAATTTTATTAAAAATCAAATTTATGTTTCATCAAGGACGTATTCTATATACGTCCTTGGTTTAATTAATTATGATACTTATTATGTCTTGATCCTGCCAATGGTCTTTGATGAGATTAATTACTGGTAATAAAGTAAAAAAAAAACACACAAGCCAAGGTATTGTGAAAAAGAAAAGGACAAAGCCATCAAAAGAATTTTGAGAAGTTTAAGCTTTGATAACAATGGCTTGGTCAAGCCTAGCTGCGGAACCGTAGCTCTTTATGGTCCTTTTGGTTTTTTTTTTAAGATATGGCAGACTATCTATGAATAATCTTGGCTGAAATCTGAACTTTAAAGTTAATGGGATTTTTCTTTCAAAAACACTTAATGTTTTGCAGTCTCTGAAGTACATTTTTTGGTCCACAAAATGCTAGATTTCAGGAGCTTCCGCCCCCTGGACCCCTTACGGCCCTCAGCCTAATTTTTTAGGTACCTCCTAAAATTTAAGAAGTACCTCCTATTATAAAAAACTTTGAAACCCCTGCAAGTATCCTATACATAAACATATATTATGATGTTCGTGATTGAATATAGCATAATTAGAACAATGAGATTACAAATTGCAACCGTGAGATGATTTATTTGGATACGTTTTATCTGTCCTGTAAGCTTCATTTAACTTACAAGTTTGCTTTGTAATATTTGGACCTTGTCTTTACATATATTGTTCTGAGATAAATATTAAAATTTTGTCTGCTGAAGAAATAAATGTGTGTAGTCTTAATTAGACTGTTATAGGAATACACTGTACAACAGAAATAATTCTGGTCTTCAGTTTATCAGATTTGATGGCTGTATTTCCATTAACTCCAATTATATTATGACAGTCAATTTTGTTAGTTCAGGAAGCCGGAGTTCTCAAGAAAAACCAACTACCTGTCATAAGTCATTGCCAAATGTTCTTCCTAAGGTTGTATTGAGTAGAATTCATACGCCCAGAGATATACATTTGTTTTATGCAATGATTCATCCCCTACCTCCTTCCTTCCGAAAACCAACTTTACAGCTCCCACTTCAAGAACACTTTGAAGATACCAAAGGGGTAATCAGAAACCGTAAATCACAGGACAGACCAAAGGGTAATCAGAAACCGTAAATCACAGGACAGACCAAAGGGTAATCAGAAACCGTAAATCACAGGACAGACCAAAGGGTAATCAGAAACCGTAAATCACAGGACAGACCAAAGGGTAATCAGAAACCGTAAATCACAGGACAGACCAAAGGGTAATCAGAAACCGTAAATCACAGGACAGACCAAAGGGGTAATCAGAAACCGTAAATCACAGGACAGACCAAAGGGTAATCAGAAACCGTAAATCACAGGACAGACCAAAGGGGTAATCAAAAACCGTAAATCACAGGACAGACCAAAGGGTAATCAGAAACCGTAAATTACAGGACAGACCAAAGGGTAATCAGAAACCGTAAATCACAGGACAGACCAAAGGAGTAATCAGAAACCGTAAATCACAGGACAGATCAAAGAGTAATCAGAAACCGTAAATCACAGGACAGACCAAAGGGTAATCAGAAACCGTAAATCACAGGACAGACCAAAGGGTAATCAGAAACCGTAAATTACAGGACAGACCAAAGGGTAATCAGAAACCGTAAATCACCGGACAGACCAAAGGAGTAATCAGAAACCGTAAATCACAGGACAGATCAAAGAGTAATCAGAAACCGTAAATCACAGGACAGACCAAAGGGTAATCAGAAACCGTAAATCACAGGACAGACCAAAGGGTAATCAGAAACCGTAAATCTAAGATACCAAAGTGGTAATCAGAAACCATAAATCGAAGAACAGACCATACATTTGCAAAAAGAAAAAGGACATACAGCTTAATTTGTTTGATATTAATAATATATTATAGTGTTATAATTATATATCTTTGGTGTGACTCAAACGAGTATCGAACCTATGATCGACTGCATTCGAGACGAACACACTGGCCACTAAACAACTAAGTCATCGTTTAAATGCATTCGAAACTGGAAGTGTAAAAACTGAAGTTGGCTACCTTATAGTAAGGAAGAGGAAGGATCAATAGCACTTAACAAATAGGCTTGGTTTGGTTTATGGTGTTTAGCACCACTTTCAACAATATTTTAGTCATATCGTGGAGGAAACCGGAGTACCCAGAGAATACCTCCGACCTGTCGCAAGTCACTGACAAACTCTATCACATAATGTTGTATCGAGTACACCTCGCCATGAACGGGGTTCGAACTAACAACTTTAGTGGTGATAGACACTGATGGCACAGGTAGTTGTAAATCAAACTACCATACGATCACGACCACAACGACCCCCATTTAGCAAATATTTCTGCTCAAGCACATAATCCAACTAATACGACACCAGTTATAGCAAAATATATGTCGGGATATACTTTATATTGTGATTTGCTTCTTTACAGATGTTTTTCAAACAACGGGCTGAGTCAAAGTCAACCACAGATCATAGGGATCAGTATGGGATGCATGAATGTACGTATCTAGTTCTAAAGAAAATATGTATCCTTACACCAAAAGAAAACATTTAACAGTTTACTAATATGTATTCTTCCACCAAAATGTAGGTACATTGTATCTAGTTCTAGAGAAAACATTTAACAATTTACAAATATGTATCCTTCCACAAATGAAAAAAAAATAGTGTTTACGTTTTCTTGCTTTCCATTTTTTTGTTTGTTTGTCGCATTTTGTTGAAATATTGCAAATGTTATTTTGAATTTGAATTTGTACAACATCTGATAATGTTATTAAACAACATTATTAAGAAAAAACTACTCGAACGTGCTACTAAAGTGGGTCACGGGTCACTGTAATCGGGTGGCTGTATCGAGAAACAGATACGGTGTTGAATAAAACTGTTGGTACTCATAAAATATTGATAAATGCAATAAAATTGTATGTTTGTCTTCAAGAAATATGATGAAAATTTGAAATAAAAACACAGAACCGGACATTAAGCAAAAATAATAATCCAGGATTAGTTTTTTATTAACAAAAGCCAGGACCCCTGTGTCCATGAATTTTTTTTTTTTTAAAGTTAATAATATGAAATATTGACATCCACACTTGCCTTTTGGACAGCACATTTCTGTGTTCACACATGTTTATATTACAAAATAATGTTTAATTTTATCCTGCAATCAGTACATTTGCTGTACAAATATGCTATACGAATAAATTTTTGCTTTATTCGTACTAGACGAATAAACTTTTCAGCCTACGAATAAACTTTTCAGCCTGCGAATAAACTTTCCTGGTACCTTGAAGCTATGTACAGCGGAGGGCGCAGACAAGTATGAAACTGGTACTAATGTAACGCGGACCACGAAGAAGACACCCTTGACAACATTTATGAAAGGCGAGGAATGACGCTTGTTTCTGTCCTTTTTGCTTAAATCTGACAAGTTTTCCGACTTTTTTGACATTGCAGGATAAACACAATATACGTACATTGTCGTTAAATATAAAATTCATTTGTACTCGCTGCGAAACAGGCTTGAAAAGCTCGCCGAAGGCTCGCTATTCTGCCTGTTTCTAAAGCTCGTACAAATAAATTTTATATTTACCGACAATGTACGTATATTGTATATATATTGTTGAAGAGTCTCACATTGTACAGGTATCTACATCAGTAAACATGCACTATACATGTATCACACATATCAAATTAAGATTTTTTGAAAACATATATAAAGCTCCAGAATGGTTCTTGTATATGGTAATATAAACATGCATAGAGGTGTACTCGATACAACAGTATGTCATAAAGTTTGTTCAATGGATTTCTCCGGTTTCCTCCATCAATAAAACTGACCGCCACGATGTAATTGAAATATTGTTGAAAGTAGCGTTAAACATGGTTTATCAGATATATTTTTTTTTGAAATTTACAGTTCCTAAATATGTATGTTTTTCTTATTAAGACTAAGGTTCTCCTCCCTCAGACATATGTGATCTTAGATGATTTTGTCTATCCTGTTTAGGCCCTTTGATTGTATTGCTTCCAAACACTTTTAGATTATTTGGCTTTCCAATCTTTCAATTTTGAGCGTCACCTGATGAATGTTATTCCAGAAACACGCCGTGCGTACTAAATTTGATATCTACGTTTCAATAACACTACCCATAATCCTCAAAGATTGTTTCGTATTTAGTTACTGTGTCTTTGCTTCATATGATATTGATATCATTAATTTTCATTTTAGATACCTTCAATAGTGCACGAGATTGGTCATGCTATCGGTTTACTCCACACAATGAGACGGTCTGACAGAGATAATTATGTCATTGTACATTATGACAACATAAATCCTGCCTCCCGTAGAAACTTTGACACAACCACAACATCAGGAATCACATACAATTTATATAATACTCCATACGACTATAGTAGCATCATGCACTACAAACAAAAGGTATGTCGGTCTTGTAGAATTTATTGTTCAAATATTTAAACAGCAAGAAGTTTATTAAGAGATTATTACATGACATTTTCCATATTATTATTATTATTATTATTATTATTATTATTATTATTATTTACCAGATTTATAAAGCGCTCTTTTCATACATAAAATAAACGTTCAAAAGCGCTGTACAAACTACATATAACAGATATGGACACACAATGCAACATGTTTAAAACAATTAAAAAATAATAAAAAAAAATATCAGCATTAAAATTACAATTACAATAGAACAAAATAATACTTATAGACACTAAAAATATAAATGCTAAATGTTATAAAGAGCAGTAAAATTATACAACAACTTCTATTTCACAGTCTTATAACAGCTTGCTTTCCAGTGCAAAGTTAGTTTCCATAGATCTTGACGACGAAAAAGTGTGTTTTTAACGATCTTTTGAAAACATCCAAACTTTTAGCGTCTCTAATGGTAACCGGAAGGGCATTCCATAACTTCGGTGCAACTGACGAAAAACTTCGATCACCATATCTCACAGTTCTGCTTTTAGGAACAACTAGTTGTTTTGAGTTCTGGGATCTCAAATTTCTTGCTGGCTGATAGAGTTCTTGCAAGTCTTTCACATAGATCGGTGATTGGTCGTGTAATGCTTTGTATACGTGAACTAGAATCTTAAAGTCCACTCGATGAGTTACTGGTATCCAATGCAGTTCTTTTAAGACCAGTGTAATGTGATCATAACGCGATGTTCTCGTTATAATGCGAGCTGCAGTGTTCTGTAGATTTTGAAGTCTATTCAACGAGACCTTCGGAACACCATACAAGAGCGCGTTGCAATAGTCCAGGCGTGACGTGACGAGAGAATTTACTAGAGATTTTGTAGCATCTGAATTTAGATATTGCCTGATGTGGCTTATTTGACGTAATTGTCCGTATCCTGATCTGCAGACTGAGTTAATATGTTTTTCCATGCTCATTTTGGAGTCTAGAAAAGCACCAAGATTTCTCACACATTTAGATGGTTTGATGTCCTCTCCTCCAATTTTCACAGAAATGGATTCAACATGTTTTTCGTTTTTTTGAGATGTAAATACAATGACTTCAGTTTTATCGACATTGATTTTCAACCTGTTGCTGTTCATCCACGATACAATTTCGACGAGACAGTTTTCATATTGGCTCTGGTATCAGCCCGAGACTCCTATATCAAGCCCGACAGCGAAGCTGGAGGTCTGATATGGGTCGAGGGCTGATACCAGGGACGAAATGGAAAATTTCATGTCATAATCTATTTATCACATATTTTACATTGACTTTTATATGGCAGAAAAGATCTTTGAACTGACAAATTGCGAAAATGAATCCTTAAGTGAGTTGCCTTTCTTCAACTTGCAAATATTTTTGTTTCGAGTTTTGAACAATGACGTTAGAAAGTGTTTGTAAAATCTACCCAAGACGTTGTCATTTGAATGGAAATTCCTATTCAAGACGACGTATATATTTGAGCTAATTATTCCGTTTCAAGTTATTTAAACTTTATTCCAATATTTTGAAACGTGTTAATTTGATTGAAATACGATTTTACCATCTTTCCTTGTACTTTGACATATTGTCTTTGAGACCAAGTTGCAGATACCAGTAATTAAATTCGGGGGCAAACACGGATATTTGAGGGCCAATACGGATATTTGAGGGCAAATACACACTGACTTCTAGCTATTATTGGACATGTAAAAACGAACATATTGCAACAAAATATGTGATAATAAATGTTATTTCCTTATGTTCTATTCAATTGTATTATACCTTAAGTGTTAAGTGTAGCAAGATTATGACCAATTATCACATCACCAGTTAGCTCCTTAACTGAATGGGGGACATCTGGTCGTGATCATATGGTAGTTGGATTTACAACTACCTATTCAATCAGTGCATATGACCACTAACGTTGTGAGTACGAATCCCGCTAAGGCACGATGTACTCGATACAACATTATGTGATAAAGTTTGTCAGTGACTTATGGCAGGTTGGTGGTTTTCTCCGGTCACTCCGGTTTCCTCCGCCAATAAAACTGACCACAATGATATAGCTGAAATATTGTTGAAAGTGGCTTTAACACCATAACCCTTGGTTAAATAACTTTATTTGAAATCGCTTGAAGTTCGAAGGAAAACAATCTAGGTTGATTATGATGAAGAAATTAACAAATGGAATGATCAATGTATACATAGATTGACGTCTTATCTAACCAGATTGAAGAACCCGGTACACGAACACTAAGGACTTTCATGTACTATCGTGCAGAACTGTAATTCGGGCCAATATTTACATGGGTCCCAAACATTTTTAGAAGAATTTGAAGATACCAAAGGTGCAATCAGAATTTTCTTTTGGAGTCACAATCCATCAACTCTAACCCTAACCTTAATCTAAATATAACATTACCCTAACCCGAGCCTTCTTTTTGTTAAGGTTATGTTGGAACTCTAAAGAAAATGAAGGCCGAAATTCGTATGAAACCTTTTTTCCCCTAAGAACCATCAGGAACTAGAAATCTACAGAAATGCATTGTCACCTACGATAGTCTTGAATATTTCAAGATAACACATTACTGAATTATTTAATTTTACTCCTGTGTATCCGAATGCGATAGACTAATGGACGTATTGATGTTGGCCATATAAAAGTAGATATAGAAGTAGGGACTGTATATTATGATAAGTAATTACTTACAATATGTTCTGAAATATATTCATGTGAAACCGAATATAACTAGTGTTATATAACGTAAATGGATATTGACATAATTATACTTAATGCTTTATAATTTTATATTGAATCAAAGGATGGACTGGCAGACATTGACAATTATACTTAATACACAATTACTGATATGATGTATTTATAAATGACATTGAAAGGACATTCACCTGATAGAGAACGATGTTAAATGTTAATACAATCTGTACTTGTTGACAGTACATTAGGAATTTTGTCGAATTTCAATATTGCCATGATGAATTATTATTATATATTTAGTTGTGACAAAAACACCACACTGTTCTTAAATCAAAGAATTCTTATTTGAGTCACTTACTAAAATACCATTCTGTTGAACCAGTCATTTTCTTATCATGGGAAAGGAGGGGGAGGTGAGACTAGAATTTTATGTCAGAACATATTTTATTTTTGTCCATGAATTCAGACCCTTAATGGGGTTCTTTAGTTTTATGTGTAATGTGTTGTAGATCATTGTTTGTATTTTTGTACTCTTGATTTTGTCCATTGTATGGTCTATCCTCTTATTTACGTCTTTTGATTTTGCCCATTGTATGGTCTATCCTCTTATTTACGTCTTTTGATTTTGCCCATTGTATGGTCTGTCCTCTTATTTACGTCCTTTGATTTTGCCCATTGTATGGTCTATCCTCTTATTTACGTATTTTGATTTTGCCCATTGTATGGTCTATCCTCTTATTTACGTCTTTTGATTTTGTCCATTGTATGGTCTGTCCTCTTATTTACGTGTTTTGATTTTGCCCATTGTATGGTCTATCCTCTTATTTACGTGTTTTGATTTTGCCCATTGTATGGTCTATCCTCTTATTTACGTCTTTTGATTTTGCCCATTGTATGGTCTATCCTCTTATTTACGTCTTTTGATTTTGTTCATTGTATGGCCTATCCTCTTATTTACGTCTTTTGATTTTGCCCATTGTATGGTCTGTCCTCTTATTTACGTCCTTTGATTTTGCCCATTGTATGGTCTGTCCTCTTATTTACGTCTTTTGATTTTGCCCATTGTATGGTCTATCCTCTTATTTACGTGTTTTGATTTTGTCCATTGTATGGTCTATCCTCTTATTTACGTGTTTTGATTTTGCCCATTGTATGGTCTGTCCTCTTATTTACGTCCTTTGATTTTGCCCATTGTATGGTCTATCCTCTTATTTACGTGTTTTGATTTTGCCCATTGTATGGTCTATCCTCTTATTTACGTGTTTTGATTTTGCCCATTGTATGGTCTATCCTCTTATTTACACCCTTTAATTTTGCCCATTGTATGGTTTATCCTCTTATTTACACCCTTTAATTTTGCTCATTGTATGGTCTGTCCTCTTATTTACACCCTTTAATTTTGCCCATTGTATGGTCTGTCCTCTTATTTACACCCTTTAATTTTGCTCATTGTATGGTCTGTCCTCTTATTTACACCCTTTAATTTTGCTCATTGTATGGTCTATCCTCTTATTTACACCCTTTAATTTTGCCCATTGTATGGTCTATCCTCTTATTTACACCCTTTAATTTTGCCCATTGTATGGTCTATCCTCTTATTTACACCCTTTAATTTTGCTCATTGTATGGTCTATCCTCTTATTTACACCCTTTAATTTTGCCCATTGTATGGTCTATCCTCTTATTTACACCCTTTAATTTAGCTCATTGTATAGTCTGTCCTCTTATTTACGTCCTTTAATTTTGCCCATTGTATAGTCTATCCTCTTATTTACGTCCTTTAATTTTGCCCATTGTATGGTCTATCCTCTTATTCACGTCCTTTAATTTTGTCCATTGTATGGTCTATCCTCTTATTTACACCCTTTAATTTTGCTCATTGTATGGTCTATCCTCTTATTTACACCCTTTAATTTTGTCCATTGTATAGTCTGTCCTCTTATTTACACCCTTTAATTTTGCCCATTGTATGGTCTATCCTCTTATTTACACCCTTTAATTTTGCTCATTGTATGGTCTATCCTCTTATTTACACCCTTTAATTTTGCTCATTGTATAGTCTGTCCTCTTATTTACGTCCTTTAATTTTGCCCATTGTATGGTCTATCCTCTTATTCACGTCCTTTAATTTTGTCCATTGTATGGTCTATCCTCTTATTTACGTCCTTTAATTTTGCCCATTGTATGGTCTGTCCTCTTATTTACGACTTCTGATTACCCATTTAGGTGTTCTGACTTCCATGATTTATTTCCTAATTATCACATCACCAGTTAGCTCCTTAACTGAATGGGGGACATCTGGTCGTGATCATATGGTAGTTGGATTTACAACTACCTATTCAATCCGTGCATATGACCGCTAACGTTGTGAGTTCGAATCCCGCTAAAGCACGATGTACTCGATACAACATTATGTGATAAAGTTTGTCAGTGACTTGTGGCAGATCAGTGGTTTTCTCCGGTCACTCCGGTTTCCTCCACCAATAAAACTGACCACAATGATATAGCTGAAATATTGTTGAAAATGGCTTTAACACCATAACCCTTGGTTAAATAACTTTATTTGAAATCGCTTGAAGATCGAAGGAAAACAATCTAGGTTGATTATGATGAAGAAATTAACAAATGGAATGATCAATGTATACATAGATCGACGTCTTATCTAACCAGACTGAAGAACTCGGTACACGAACACTAAGGACTTTCAGGTACCATCGTGCAGAACTGTAATGCGGGCCAATATTTACTTCATGGGTCCCAACATTTTTAGAAGAATTTGAAGATACCAAAGGGGCAATCAGAATATTCTTTAGGAGTCACAATCCATAAATTCTAACCCTAACCTTAACCTAAATATTACATTACCCTAACCCTAAGAGCCTTCTTTTTGTTAAGGTTATGTTGGGACTCTAAAGAAAATGAAGGCCGAGATTCGTATGAAACCTTTTTTCCCCCAAAAACCATCAGGAACTAGAAATCTACAGAAATGCATTGTCACCTACGATAGTCTTGAATATTTCAAGATAACACATTACTGAATTATTTAATGTTACTCCTGTGAATGTGATAGACTAATGGACGTATTGATGTTGGCCATATAACATTAGATATAGAAGTAGGGACTGTATATCATGATAAGTAATTACTTACCATATGTTCAGAAATATATTCATGTGACACCGAATATAACTAGTGTTATATAACGTAAATGGATATTGACATAATTATACTTAATGCTTTATAATTTTATATTGAATCAAAGGATGGACTGGCAGACATTGACAATTATACCTATTACACAATTACTGATATGATGTATTTATAAATGACATTGAAAGGACATTCACCTGATAGAGAACGATGTTAAATGTCAATACTATCTGTACTTGTTGACAGTACATTAACTGTTAATACAATCTGTACTTGTTGACAGTACATTAGGAATTTTGTCGAATTTCAATATTGCCATGTTGAATTATTATTATATATTCAGTTGTGACAAAAACACTACACTGTTCTTAAAGCAAATAATTCTTATTTGAGTCACTTACTAAAATACCATTCTGTTGAACCAGTCATTTTCTTATCATGGGGAAGGAGGGGGAGATGGGACTGGAATTTTATGTCAGGACATATTTTAGTTTTGTCCATGAATTCAGACCCTGAATGGGGTTCTATAGTTTTAGGTGTAATGTGTTGCAGATCATTGTTTGTCTTTTTGTACTTCTGATGTTGCCCATTGTATGGTCTGTCCTCTTATTTACGTCTTCTGATTACCCATTTAGGAAAAGGGGAGAGGGGGAGTTGTAGAAATATTATAATTTACTTTAGTAATAGGAACTACCTCCATAAGATAAGAAACTGATTGGTTCAGAAAACTTGATATGCTATTAGAGTCTAATATCAATGATACATCATACGACACAGAAAATTAAAGATTGAGCAGAACGAATTTCTTTTAAAACCGGAGGAGATTAACTTAGGAGCTCCTTAGGGATACACATTGCTACAATAGTGACACATTGCTACACTAGTGACACATTGCTACACTAGTGACACATTGCTACACTAGTAACACATTGCTACACTAGTAACACATTGCTACACTAGTAACACATTGCTACACTAGTAACACATTGCTACACTAGTGACACATTGCTACACTAGTGACACATTGCTACACTAGTGACACATTGCTACACTAGTGACACATTGCTACACTAGTGACACATTGCTACACTAGTAACACATTGCTACACTAGTAACACATTGCTACACTAGTGACACATTGCTACACTAGTGACACATTGCTACACTAGTGACACATTGCTACACTAGTGACACATTGCTACACTAGTGGCACATTGCTACACTAGTGACACATTGCTACACTAGTGACACATTGCTACACTAGTGACACATTGCTACACTAGTGACACATTGCTACACTAGTGACACATTGCTACACTAGTGACACATTGCTACACTAGTGACACATTGCTACACTAGTAACACATTGCTACACTAGTAACACATTGCTACACTAGTGACACATTGCTACACTAGTGACACATTGCTACACTAGTGACACATTGCTACACTAGTGACACATTGCTACACTAGTGACACATTGCTACACTAGTGACACATTGCTACACTAGTAACACATTGCTACACTAGTGACACATTGCTACACTAGTGACACATTGCTACACTAGTGACACATTGCTACACTAGTGACACATTGCTACACTAGTGACACATTGCTACACTAGTGACACATTGCTACACTAGTAACACATTGCTACACTAGTAACACATTGCTACACTAGTAACACATTGCTACACTAGTAACACATTGCTACACTAGTAACACATTGCTACACTAGTGACACATTGCTACACTAGTGACACATTGCTACACTAGTGACACATTGCTACACTAGTGACACATTGCTACACTAGTAACACATTGCTACACTAGTGACACATTGTTACACTAGTGACACATTGCTACACTAGTGACACATTGCTACACTAGTAACACATTGCTACACTAGTGACACATTGCTACACTAGTGACACATTGCTACACTAGTAACACATTGCTACACTAGTAGCACATTGCTACACTAGTGACACATTGCTACACTAGTGACACATTGCTACACTAGTGACACATTGCTACACTAGTGACACATTGCTACACTAGTGACACATTGCTACACTAGTGACACATTGCTACACTAGTGACACATTGCTACACTAGTGACACATTGCTACACTAGTGACACATTGCTACACTAGTGACACATTGCTACACTAGTGACACATTGCTACACTAGTAACACATTGCTACACTAGTAACACATTGCTACACTAGTAACACATTGCTACACTAGTAACACATTGCTACACTAGTAACACATTGCTACACTAGTAACACATTGCTACGCTAGTGACACATTGCTACGCTAGTGACACATTGCTACACTAGTGACACATTGCTACACTAGTAACACATTGCTACACTAGTAACACATTGCTACACTAGTAACACATTGCTACACTAGTAACACATTGCTACACTAGTAACACATTGCTACACTAGTAACACATTGCTACACTAGTGACACATTGCTACACTAGTGACACATTGCTACACTAGTGACACATTGCTACACTAGTGACACATTGCTACACTAGTGACACATTGCTACACTAGTAACACATTGCTACACTAGTAACACATTGCTACACTAGTGACACATTGCTACACTAGTAACACATTGCTACACTAGTAACACATTGCTACACTAGTAACACATTGCTACACTAGTGACACATTGCTACACTAGTGACACATTGCTACACTAGTAACACATTGCTACACTAGTGACACATTGCTACACTAGTGACACATTGCTACACTAGTGACACATTGCTACACTAGTGACACATTGCTACACTAGTAACACATTGCTACACTAGTAACACATTGCTACACTAGTAACACATTGCTACACTAGTAACACATTGCTACACTAGTGACACATTGCTACACTAGTGACACATTGCTACACTAGTGACACATTGCTACACTAGTGACACATTGCTACACTAGTGACACATTGCTACACTAGTGACACATTGCTACACTAGTGACACATTGCTACACTAGTGACACATTGCTACACTAGTGACACATTGCTACACTAGTGACACATTGCTACACTAGTAACACATTGCTACACTAGTAACACATTGCTACACTAGTAACACATTGCTACACTAGTAACACATTGCTACACTAGTAACACATTGCTACACTAGTGACACATTGCTACACTAGTGACACATTGCTACACTAGTGACACATTGCTACACTAGTAACACATTGCTACACTAGTAACACATTGCTACACTAGTAACACATTGCTACACTAGTAACACATTGCTACACTAGTAACACATTGCTACACTAGTAACACATTGCTACACTAGTAACACATTGCTACACTAGTAACACATTGCTACACTAGTGACACATTGCTACACTAGTAACACATTGCTACACTAGTGACACATTGCTACACTAGTGACACATTGCTACACTAGTAACACATTGCTACACTAGTAACACATTGCTACACTAGTGACACATTGCTACACTAGTAACACATTGCTACACTAGTAACACATTGCTACACTAGTAACACATTGCTACATTAGTGACACATTGCTACACTAGTAACACATTGCTACACTAGTAACACATTGCTACACTAGTGACACATTGCTACACTAGTAACACATTGCTACACTAGTAACACATTGCTACACTAGTAACACATTGCTACACTAGTGACACATTGCTACACTAGTAACACATTGCTACACTAGTAACACATTGCTACACTAGTAACACATTGCTACACTAGTAACACATTGCTACACTAGTGACACATTGCTACACTAGTGACACATTGCTACACTAGTGGCACCCTCCGTATTACTCTTGCTAAGAATCCGGTGATAAACCATCAAAGAGGATAAGGTTCATCGATTGTCACTAGGACAAACAGAACATATCATTTAACACCAATCAATCAATCAATCAATCAATCAATCAATCAATCAATCAATCAATCAATCAAGTTGTGCTCTTCACAGAGTATACTGGTTAATTTTTTGGCTTACTGTACAATACCCCTAACATTTTGTATATATTTTCTATCCATTATTTAAGCTATATAAATTATTTTATATTCGATATTTAGACTTGGTCAAGGAATGGCGAGGTAGTTTTAGAAACCAAAGATCCAGCCTACCAGTCTGTGATTGGTCGTGCGTCTAAAATTAGTTTTTATGATTCAATGTGGGTCAACAGAGCTTACACATGTAAAGGTAAGATAACCCATTTCCGTATTGAGGTTATCATTTTGCTGTGCATTCGCACGTAGCACAATCGTTGTGTTGTGTCGAAGTGGAAGAAGCTGTTGAATTTAACTCGAAATAAATCAAACATGATATAACATACAATACCTACAGACTGCCGACCTGTCACGAGTCACGGACAAAGTTTATCACATAAAGTTGAATCGAGTACACCTCTCCACCGTTTGGAATCGAATACACAAGTTGCGCACAAACGACACTGTTCTGATGGATGCTGAAGAATTTCAATCCGTCCTATAGTGACACTATCCCGAATGCGGTCAGAATTTACGAGTTCATTTGTTTAATTTTGTTTTTGATTTTTGCTATTAAAATGTTGTCAGAATAATTAGTTGTGTCTCTTGGTGGTATTGAAGTTGTTTCCCCAATATGTAGGCCAAGGATTGTCTGGTTGTGGTACAAAAATTATAACCATTTTGTGTTTTAGACTACATTTACAATTTGTACCTAAAACAATGTGATGCATTATTTGATAAACTTTGTCGTAAAATATCAGAAATACATTAGTAACAAAGGATATGGATGTAAATCAACATGAGAGACTATCCAACATTACACTTAGATACAAATTAAAGTAAAGGAACAGCTTGTAGTAAGAAAGGTTATGGATGTAAATGTACATGAGAGACTATCCAACATTACACTTAGATACAAATTAAAGTAAAGGAACAACTTATAGTAAGAAAGGATATGGATGTAAATAAACATGAGAGACTATCCAACATTACACTTAGATACAAATTAAAGTAAAGGAACAACTTATAGTAAGAAAGGATATGGATGTAAATAAACGTGAGAGACTATCCAACATTACACTTAGATACAAATTAAAGTAAAGGAACAACTTATAGTAAGAAAGGATATGGATGTAAATAAACGTGAGAGAATATCCAACATTACACTTAGATACAAATTAAAGTAAAGGAACAACTTATAGTAAGAAAGGATATGGATGTAAATAAACATGAGAGACTATCCAACATTACACTTAGATACAAATTAAAGTAAAGGAACAACTTATAGTAAGAAAGGATATGGATGTAAATAAACATGAGAGACTATCCAACATTACACTTAGATACAAATTAAAGTAAAGGAACAACTTATAGTAAGAAAGGATATGGATGTAAATAAACATGAGAGACTATCCAACTTTACACTTAGATACAAATTAAAGTAAAGGAACAACTTATAGTAAGAAAGGATATGGATGTAAATAAACATGAGAGACTATCCAACATTACACTTAGATACAAATTAAAGTAAAGGAACAACTTATAGTAAGAAAGGATATGGATGTAAATAAACATGAGAGACTATCCAACTTTACACTTAGATACAAATTAAAGTAAAGGAACAACTTATAGTAAGAAAGGATATGGATGTAAATAAACATGAGAGACTATCCAACATTACACTTAGATACAAATTAAAGTAAAGGAACAACTTATAGTAAGAAAGGATATGGATGTAAATAAACATGAGAGACTATCCAACTTTACACTTAGATACAAATTAAAGTAAAGGAACAACTTATAGTAAGAAAGGATATGGATGTAAATAAACATGAGAGACTATCCAACATTACACTTAGATACAAATTAAAGTAAAGGAACAACTTATAGTAAGAAAGGATATGGATGTAAATAAACATGAGAGACTATCCAACATTACACTTAGATACAAATTAAAGTAAAGGAACAACTTATAGTAAGAAAGGATATGGATGTAAATAAACATGAGAGACTATCCAACATTACACTTAGACACAAATTAAAGTAAAGGAACAACTTATAGTAAGAAAGGATATGGATGTAAATGAACATGCCACACTATCCAACATTACACTTAGATACAAATTAAAGTAAAGGAACAGCTTGTAGTAAGAAAGGATATGGATGTAAATGAATATGCCACATTATCCAACATTACACGTATACACAAAATCAGTAAAGGAACAACGCGTGTATTGCTGTTCTGCATTTCACAGTCACAGTATTTCGCATTTTCTACGATTTCTAAATCTCACACATCTACATTTGTCTATATCACACACACATATTAATATACATTTTGTATTAAGAAATAATAAAACAAATGTATTTCAGCAAAATGTGATAAATCAAAACGGTGTTTCAACGGAGGATATGTAGGTGGTGGTAACTGTCAATGTATATGCCCGGATGGATTTACTGGTTACCATTGCGAAGCACCGCTACCAGGGTACCGGAAAAGTGAGTTAATATATATAACATATGACACGTGACTATACTGTTTATCATTGGGAATCACTGTTTCCTGTGTAATTAGAACATGGATTCAATCAGCAATTAATGTAGTACGTTTATATTTCATTCTTGATCAAATTACTATATTATGTTCAATATTTGATTGCAACCAGTTGATGACCTATTTATTCTGATCTCCCAAGAAGACCATTGATTTCATTATATGTTCGTGACTAATTGATATTAATTATGTTAGAAGTATCGGTTATGAATTTCTTTTGTTCTAAGAGTAATGGTCTTTAATCAACATATCTACATTCCTAGGTAGTAGACAGTTAACAACGGGCATTCGTTGACCCCGCTATTGTACTGTCCACGTTTATGTTGTTATTCATTTTTGTGTCGGGGCCGTCGTGGCCGTGATCGTATGGTAGTTGGATTTACAACTACCTATGCAATCAGTGCCTTTCACCACTGATGTCGAATATCGATCAACGTACAAAATTATGCGATAAAGTTTGTCAGTGACCTTCGTCAGGTCGGTGGTTTTCTCCGGGTCCTTCGGTTTCCTCCACCAATAAAACTGACCGCCACGATACAAATAAAATATTGTTGAAAGTGGCCCTTTTGAGTGGAAGCGAATATCTGCAGCCTTTGTTATCGTTTGTTTCTATATTTATTGCCGTTGGAGATCCAGTTATCAAGAGGGGAGGGTTGGGATCTGTGTATATATAGTAGGAGATCCAGTTATCCAGAGGGGAGAGTTGAGATCCAGTTATCAAGAGGGGAGGGTTGAGATCCAGTTATCAAGAGGGGAGGGTTGGGATCTGTGTATATATAGTAGGAGATCCAGTTATCAAGAGGGGAGGGTTGAGATCCAGTTATCAAGAGGGCAGTGTTCGGATCTGTGTATATATAGTAGGAGATCCAGTTATCAAGAGGGGAGGGTTCGGATCTGTGTATATATAGTAGGAGATCCAGTTATCAAGAGGGGAGTGTTCGGATCTGTGTATATATAGTAGGAGATCCAGTTATCAAGAGGGGAGGGTTGGGATCTGTGTATATATAGTAGGAGATCCAGTTATCAAGAGGGGAGGGTGGGGATCCAGTTATCAAGAGGGGAGGGTTGAGATCCAGTAATCAAGAGGGGAGTGTTCGGATCTGTGTATATATAGTAGGAGATCCAGTTATCAAGAGGGGAGTGTTGGGATCCCTTTAATCGGTTTAACACTGCCACATTTGTGTATCTGTCTCATGCCAGAACCTGGATTTCTAACATGTTAAGTGAGTTGAGATGAGCGGTGATTGTTCGTTTTGTTGATATTGGTGAATTTATTGATCATCATGTTTCATATTTCCCTTCTCAAACTTGATCTATATTCGAACGTATTTGCTATATATTTGTAACTAATTGCAGCCCTAACTGTAGACGTTTTATTTATATATTTTCAGTTATAACTTGGAAGTGTCCCAGTGCTAGGACATTTGTGACGCTAACTTTAGACGTTGTATTTAATATATTTTCAGTTATAACTTGGAACTGCCCCAGTGCCTGGACATTTGCTAATGGACGTTGTTATAGAACGTACCCTGACATCATCCTTTCATATTCAGTGGCGTTAAATCTATGTAACAACCAGGATGCTACTCTGGTTACATTTGAAACAGAAGTAGAAAGGGTAACGCTTGTTTTATATTACAAATAATAATAGTTGATACAATTAACAATGGAAAATAGTACTTGAAATAAACAAATATTAATTCTGACCTGCTATTCTCCGTCAATAGACATATTTAGTAAGATCGAAATATACACTTTCTGAATAATTTAATTATTATTAAAATAAGATCAATCAGTTATAGGCTAGACAAAATGGTAGTCAACAACTGTAAATCAAAGGACAGACAACACAATGGCTTAAAGAAAACGGACAACACAATGGCTTAAAGAAAACGAACAAACAATGTTCTACAAAATACTACACTGAAAACTAAAAGATTGATCTACAGGTACCCCACAAAGGTCAGAGGTGAGCTGAAGTACACCAGAAGGGTAAGCAGTTCTTGATCCACTGGTGGCACACGTGGTATCTCTCTTGTCAAAAATCCGGCGGTAAGTCATAAATGAGGAAGGGGTGGTATTGTGATTACAATAAAGGAACTATCTTCTTCGTCATTTGTGATACAGATATTCTGCAATAGATTTAGCCCATTCTGTTTAGGCACTGGTTGTATTGCTCCCAAAGCTTTAAAAACATTATTTGTTTTTCCAATATTTTGACTTTGAGCGTACCTGATGAATGTTATACCGGAAACTTGTCGTGAGCACAACACAAATCAGATATTTACGTTTTTATTTTTAACAATGGCAAGTGCAACTTCTTGAAAAGTGATATTGTGATGTGTAATTTCGTGTTACTCGATCTTTAGTTGTATATGTATGTTTTGTAGATCATTGTTTGTCCTTTTGTCCTTTACTTTTGGCCATTGTGTTGTCTGTTCGTTTTCGATATACGGATTCTGATTGCCCCTTTGGTATCTTCAAATTCTTCATCTATGATTCGTTATTCTATATTCGGTATAGAACACATATTTTATATATTTCAGGACTGGGTTGTTAAAACACTAACAGAACTGAAGTATATTGATACCACTAAGAGTGTGTGGCTTGGTGTTAAACGTAATGCTAACGATGGTTGGCTTGGTAACCAACCCTTCTACCAATGGCTTGATGGACAGACTTATAATGATTCATTAATGTAAGCTTGATTTATAAACACGAACTGAGTTTCAGAAGTACAGACTTTGTTTTCTGTCGATTTTATATATATTTACTTCAGAATACTATAAATTATTACCTGTATAACACGTCTGTGCAAAATCCAGAAAACATAAACAACACTTTAAAGATCGAACATGAAATCAACTAACATTATTGAGAAATACAAACACATAGGACATTTACAATGCATCTGTTTCCTTTCCTTTGGTCAATATCTTTAAGACGGTCTCAATGTATGACAATCACGAATTTAAATACATGTACTAGTTCTTATGTGGAGCTCGGAAACACACGTACACCAAATGACTAAATAGTACTCTATATATACTACCATAGTAATTTAACAATCTTCATTTCCTTAACATAGGGTGCCATTATTATGGGAAGGTTATCTCGACCGTTCCAGATCACTTGGAATCACTCCTCGCTCGTGTTTATTATGTTTTTATCTTATCTGCTTTGCTTGTGCCTACTGTACTTTGGTTTTCTTTTTTGATATCTACAAGAATGTTCTATTTATAACTATTTATTTTTGATATCTACAAGAATTTTCTATTTATAACTATTTATTTTTGATATCTACAAGAATGTACTATATAAAACTATTTATTTTTTATATCTACAAGAATGTTCTATTTATAACTATTTATTTTTGATATCTACAAGAATTTTCTATTTATTTTTGATATCTACTAGAATGTTCTATTTATTTTTGATATCAACTAGAATGTTCTATTTATTTTTGATATCTACTAGAATGTTCTATTAATTTTGATATCTACTAGAATGTTCTATTTATTTTTGATATCTACAAGAATTTTCTATTTATTACTATTTATTTTTGATATCTACAAGAATGTTCTATTAATTTTGATATCTACTAGAATGTTCTATATATGACTATTTTAGGCCAATACACGACTTGGCAACAGAGGCTGCAGATAATTGTGGGTCAACTGATGGCCAGTTTTTAACCATTGGCAGCTGTTCCAAGAAAACCAGACGTGGGTTTATCTGCATGAAGGATTTTGGTATGTTCCATTTTAGCTTTTTTTGTGTCAGTTTAGAATGTTCAATGTGTGTGCTTATTAGTATGGTGTTTAACGCTATTTTCTACAATATTTCAGTTATATCGTGGTGGGCAGTTGTATTAGTGGAACAAACCAGAGTACCTGGAGAAAACCACCGACCTGTCGCATGTCATTGACAAACTTTATCACATAATGTTGTATCAGGTACACCTCACCATGAACGGGATTCGAATTCACAACTTTAGTGGTGATAGACACTGATTGTACAGGTAGTTGTAAATCCAAATACCATACGATACCGACTACACCCAATACTTCTATATTAATTGTATAAAACATTCATTAGTTGAAGTTTCGAAGCTTTTTTTTGTTTGTATATACTTTCTCTTCATGTTCGGAGTTGTTTACCCTAAGCAGATAATAAGTAAGGTGAGTGAGTGATTGTTGTTTAACGCCAATTCAGCAATTTTTCAGCTATATTATGGCGAGAACAAGTTAATTTTCAATGAGATGATGATGAGGTCCGCTTTGTTCTAGACAAACACGCTGAGTTGGATTTTTGTAGTGCTAGCTCACTGAAACAACAGTCCGCGGGTAGACATGTCGCTCCACTCAGACACATTATTCTGATTCCGAGCCAACCACTCATTGCTCTTTCTCCATAATGATACGTGCTTAGTGGAGAAGCAACAAATACCAATTTTATAGTCTTTGGTTTGACCCGACCGGTGCTCGAACCCACGATCTACCGCACTCGAGGCGAGCACGCTAACCATTACACGATAATAAGTAAAGCCATGTCATATTACGTACATATGTTGTATATGTTATGTAAATCATATTACTGTAGACTATTACAACAGCCGTATACTTCATTGTTGAGTGGTTTGTCTGTGGTCAGAAGAGTTTGAAGATATCAAAGAGTGATCAGAATCCGTATATCGAAAAAGAACAGACAACACAACAGAATATCACTTTCCTTACAAGTCAAAATACTTATAGCAGGAGTGGTCGTTGGTGACCCGTTGCAAGGCAAAATTTAGCGGCCCTATCAATTATATATCCACCTTTTCCTGTGGCAATCTAAGAAAAGTTTGAAGATACCAAAGGGGTAATCAGAATATGTACTCGTATATCGAAGAGGAACAGACAATACAATGGCCAAAAGAAAAAAGTATAAAAGAACAAACAACGATCTACAAAACATTACACATACAGCTAAAGATCGAGTAGCATCTTTACCCCCACTAAAAACCGGAAGTAAAGAGATCTTACGACATAACAACTTGTTATATACAGACTTTTTATTGTTTGTGGTATGGAGTACTAGATTACTTTTGTAATTCTCGCATGGTTATATTTTAGCTTTGCACAAGTACGTGTATTTTCAGAGCTCTAAAACCCTAATATTTGTTTCATCTCATTTCTGAGAAAAATTTGTCTCTTTCTTGCCTTTTATTTAAAATCCAACCATTGTTCCCACTTTAAACAATTCGCTACGGTAACAACTCTTACTAATACCTATGACATAACGGTACTCAGGGCGAAGAGCGGTCTCAGAAAGAACGGTATAATCTTAAACATTATGTATTATAAACATACTGCCTTCAGTTGAGGGTGTTACGGTAGATTAACACAAGAAGAAAACATATCACCCGAGACGGTTCTTTCGTCTCGGGTGATATGTTTTCTTCTTGTGTTAATCTACCGTAACACCCTCAACCAAAGGCAGTATGTTTTATATTATACTGAATGTCCTTCAGCGGGTGGTATTGCAGGATGTAGTATATCCTTGCAATACCACCCTCTGCTTTGGTGGGCGGGGTTAAGAAAAGTTAGAGAAAAATACCACATCTACATTTACCAATGAAATTGCCGAATTATCAAAGAAATTTGGATAAAGTATAATATAATCTATTCAATCCTCGTGACACAGAAGTTGTCTCACCCCTTCGGTATCTTCTATCTGTTCTTGTCATATGAAGATACCAAAGGCGTAATCACGTATATCGAAGAAGAACTGACAGCACAATGGCCAAAAGAAAAAAGTACAAACGGACAAACAACGATCTACAAAACATACATATAAAACTAAAGATCGAGTAACACGAACCCCACTAAAAACCGTGGTGAACTCAGGTGCTCCGGAAAGGTATACAAACCGTGGTGAACTCATGTGCTCCGGAAGGGTACAGTTCCTGCTCCACTAGTGGCATATGTATTTTTGTGTGTTTTTTTTTTTTTTTTTTATATTATTGTGAGGTATATGTTGATGTCTTTATAGATACAGCTTGTGGTGGTAGATTTAGGCTAAGAAACAGAGAACGATATATTACCTCCCCTGGATATCCGAACGAATATACAAACAGTATGGAGTGTCAGTATGTTATACAAGTAAGCTACTATTTCCATCCCAAGATATTATAACTTATACACATCTAAATATTGTATTTCACATCAGTATGTAAACCTTCCCATATAAAAGGTGCATGTCATATAAAATAAAAAAAAAAAATACACCAGTAATTATCAGAACAATTCCAAAATGAAATAACAAAATCGTAGAAAAAGGTCAAAATCGACAACCTAAAACACACATATATAGATGATCTGACTTTAATACCTTGGTACCTGAACGTGGCAGAATTAAACTGTTGTTTTTTGCTCGAACATCCCCTTTTAGCGTAATTCTGCGGTCATGTAAGCGAGTAAATACCAACCCTCAAATATAATCTTGAACTTTATACATACATTCAGTCTTTGCCGATAATTGAATTTTTGCTTCTTGGACAAAATTCATTTCGACCCTTTTAAGTGATATTTTAACGATATTAGGGATTATATGGGCGTGCAAAGTATTTTTGGATTGTTTTTACAATTAAATTGAAAAGAAACAACCTTCGTCACGATTTGAAAAAATATATGTTAAAACGAGCTTTAATATCGAGTTAATCTAGTTGAGATATCTATCAGCCTAATCGATAGTGCTGCTACCTTCGTTCAGATCATAACTCGAGACGCTACCATGGTGGGAGTGGTGTTGGCATGAACCTGAAATAATATTCAGGTCTTCATCAAGTTGTATACCAAATCAGGCAGACACTCATGTGCTAAAATGGTCAAGACTCGGGACTAGGCTTACATTTGATTGGAGGTTATGCAAAGAAATTCGGTTAATAGTCTAGCCATTTAGTTATGTCGTTATATATTTAAATATCTCATCTACAAAATGACCTAGTCGTTATCTCATGTAGTTTAACTTGTAGGGTGGTTACCCTCGGTGCAATAAAGGTAGGGGTTTTATCATTCTTGGAACCATTAATAAGTTCCTACATGTATGTTACATTCAATATTTGCTCGAATCAGGTTTTAAGACAGTTTTCCGTCACTCGGCCAATTATATACAATCTTTATGTTATGTTCATTTCAGACAAGACGTAATAGACGTGTACAGATTACATTTGAAGTTTTTAATATGGAAATAACAACCGGTTGTCAAGACGACTATGTATTAGTTCAAAAGTCAAACAGCGCATTGGACGCAGGAAAGAAGTGAGTAATGTGTTGAATTTCTACTAACTCTAATATGTATTGTGTACTGTGATTTATGCCTCATGGTTTGCTGGAATTATTTCTGTTTCTTATTAATAATAGTTGCTATGGCAACCATGCAGACATTATGTTACTAATGACCACGGATCTATTATGTTTGTTGTAATCACAAACTGGCTCTTTCCTCATTCCTGATTTAGCACCGGGTTTGTAACAAGAGTAACATGATAAGTGGCTACTAGTGGAGCAAGCACTGCTTACCCTTCCGGAGTACCTGGGTTCACCCCGCGACTTTTAGTGGGGGTTCGTGTTGCTTTATCTTTAGTGTTCTATGTAATATTTTGTAAATCGTTGTTTGTCCTGATCGCCCTTTTTTCTTTAGACATTGTATTGTCTGTTCTTATTTTATTTGAGCTTCTGATTACCCCTTTGGTATCTTCTGATTACCTCCCTTTGGTTTCTTCTGATTACCCCCCTTTGGTATCTTCTGATTACCCCTTTGGTACCTTCAAACGTTTCTTACCTTATCCACTTAGTTATACCTCATATTGACAAAGACCAATGAGTCGTATTTACTGACCTTTATAGACCTCATATTGACAAAGACCATGAGTCATATTTACTGACCTTTATAGACCTCATATTGACAAAGACCAATGAGTCATATTTACTGACCTTTATAGACCTCATATTGACAAAGACCAATGAATCATATTTACTGACCTTTATGTATAGGAGAATGTCCAAGTAACTCTCCATTCCTTAAAAATAATGGAGAGTTTTGACAATAGATTTACATCACAGGTGGATTTTAAAGATCAGATAGAATTTCACAGTAAGAAGTTTAAACGTCGTAGTTAGGACGAATGACGAGTTTGAATTACAACCTAGATCTGGCAATGTGCCAAAGATAAAAGTCTGTCATAGTGGGATGTGTTTTTATTAATATTTTTTCGAAAACAAAGACTTATGTGTAGAAACTATTTAAAGATTTGTTTACAAAATAGTTCAGCTGTCCTAAATACAGGTTTACATTTCCCAGTAAACAATATCAGAATTTCGAATTTTTTTTAAAAGAAAACTTTAATAAATTTGTATTATCGTGGAATAAAGTATGGCAGTGGATTCCAATCAGGAGTTCACATACAACAGGTGCATATCCAGGATTCATTTATAAATCATGAGGGCTCTAATATAAAAAAAAAGGGGGGGATCTTAAGGTACTTTACGGGGTAATTAATACTACTTCTATTGTTAATGTTATTATTTTTATTGTATTTTTCAATGTATTCTTGTAATTAAAACAAAATCTGAAAAAAATGGTGTGATCCCAACCCAGAACAGTTTCCTACATCCACTGCTGCATGATAACATGTACATCATAATCCAGATTTATGGTTAATTCTCATTATTTTTCACTTCTTCGTTAGACACAAATATAATAGGGTGTGATATGATGAAAAACACCTTTTCGTCATTAAAGGGAAGAAATAATTGTCAAAGATGATACTTAATACATCAGTTACATAATATATGACATCGGTAATCCAGTAAGGGTTTCACTGTGGAGCGGACTTCATATGACGCAGTCTTAGCTTTGACATAACGTGGAAACATACAAAACACAAGGAGAAACCCCTAATTGATACTGTCTTGAGATTAACGTAATTTGGAAATAAACAAAACAAAATAGGAACCCATTAATCTAGTACATATAATACAATCTTGAATTTGAAATCGAGTTAAATGTCTTACTATGAAAGAATTTCAATGGCGAAGCACGAACAACCCAGTCTTGTGCTTAGCATATACGAATTATTACACAATGAATATATTCTAAATGTTTTCTATTTATTTTTTTGCAGATATTGTGGCAGAGGACTTAGAAATAAAACATTGGTTTCCGACGGGAATTTAATGATTATCACTTTTCGGTCTGATGTACGAACTGCTGACAAAGGATTCAAAGCCAAGATAAAGGCTATTCCTCTTAGATTTGGTGTACGTGACCGAGGAAACCCGACTAACTTTCTAGGATCATTCTATTCGGTTTTCTCTGCAAACAACCAACAGACCAGTAGTAATTCCTATTTAGAAAGTACATGGAATTTATTTAGATCAATGTCCCTGTCAAACATTCTGGGATAAAGAACTATTTTAACATAAGTGTAGGCGACTTCAAACGAATTATATTCATATGTTAATATGCAATGAATGGTGTTGTGTTGACATTTTAGACAACTGGAATGTTTTAGCGCACTAGGAACACCTGGCATTGCTATTGGTTTTCAACACTCGTGTTTTTTTATTTTTTTTTATTGATATTAGATTAAATAAAAGCTGGGTTTTTTTTGTAATCGTTGTCGATTTTTAATGGATACAGTTTGCTGGAAGACTAGAATGAGAAAGTCTAACAGACCCCTATGATAATCCTCTTCTGAAAATTAAATTGATTTCTCCCATTATTACGGCGTTTTAACCCCGCTGAACCAGTGGTGGAAAATTCTGTAATCCTCTAGAGGATTAAAATGTCTCGTGTCTTTCCCCGCATGTTGTCAAATCGGTAATTTTGAAGGTTTTTGAAATAAAGTTCGTGTTAGATAATGGGAGAAACAAATTATCCTTCAGTTGCCCGTGGGTTACGATAAAGTTAAATTAAATATGTTAACCACTCGCCTAACGGATTGTGGTTACAATTTTAAATTTAACTCTCTTGAGTGGAGAAATATCGTAACCCACTGGCAACTGAAGGAGAATCTATATTTAACCCACAGGCCACTGAAGGAGAATCTATATATAACCCACGGTCAACTGAAGGAGAATCTATATATAGCCCACGGGCAACTGAAGGAGAATCTATATTTAACCCACGGGCAACTGAAGGAGAATCTATATATAACCCACGGGCAACTGAAGGAGAATCTATATATAACCCACGGGCAACTGAAGGAGAATCTATATATAACCCACGGGCAACTGAAGGAGAATCTATATATAACCCACGGGAAACTGAAGGAGAATCTATATATAACCCACGGGCCATTGAAGGAGAATCTATATATAGCCCACGGGCCACTGAAGGAGAATCTATATATAACCCACGGGCAACTGAAGGAGAATCTATATATAGCCCACGGGCAACTGAAAGAGAATCTATATATAACCCACAGGCAACTGAAGGAGAATCTATATATAACCCACCGGTAACTGAAGGAGAATCTATATATAACCCAGGGTCAACTGAAAGAGAATCTATATATAATCCACGGGCAACTGAAGGGGAATCTATATATAGCCCACGGGAAACTGAAGGAGAATCTATATATAACCCACGGGAAACTGAAGGAGAATCTATATATAGCCCACGGGCAACTGAAGGAGAATCTATATATAACCCACGGACAACTGAGGGAGAATCTATATATAACCCACAGGCAACTGAAGGATAATATATATATAACCCAGGGGCAACTGAAGGAGAATCTATATATAACCCACGGGCCACTGAAGGAGAATCTATATATAACCCACAGGCAACTGAAGGAGAATCTATATATAACCCACGGGCAACTGAAGGAGAATCTATATATAACCCACGGGCAACTGAAGGAGAATCTATATATAACCCACAGGCAACTGAAGGAGAATCTATATATAACCCACAGGCAACTGAAGGAGAATCTATATATAACCCACAGACAACTAAAGGAGAATCTATATATAACCCACAGACAACTGAAGGAGAATCTATATATAACCCACGGACAACTGAAGGAGAATCTATATATACATGTGTATAGGTCAGTAAGTTATTTTTGTTCAATTCTTATTCAGTCAAATCGTGTCAAGAACAAGTTGGTTTTAGCTCAACTGACTCCAAGCATTATATGCTCGTTGCTATCACTTGGTGTCCGTCATCTGTAAACTTTTCACATATCAATATTCTCATCTGACACCACTGAAGAAATGTTTACAAGACTGATGTTGAAAAGATCATCTATCACAATTCCTAATTTTCCTTTCATCGGACAAAAACATGACAGCCACAGGCAGTTCTTGTTTCTGATTGGCCAATTTCAAAAACTCTGAAACCTCTGAAACGATTGTGTTAATTTGAACCAAACTTTACAAGAATGATTTTTGGAAGTTCATCTACAGAATAGATTCATTTCATTTGTATCGGGCAAACAACATGGCCGCCACATACGATTATGACACACCCATGACATTGACCTCTGATGTCTAGGTCGAATTGTGCATTGTCTACACGAAAAAATGGATAGCTTGGGTAAATGTGATTTCATTTCAAACATTTTATATGTGTATATCTTGAATGACCTCTGGTTTGTGAAAGGTTACAATTCCAACATTGGTAAACTTCCTGGAAGACTCTCAGACTTATTAATTTTTAGAGGGCCCGGGTGTCTCAATGAGTTAGGCAGTTGGATTACCTAACAACTCATCACCAATACGGCGTGGGTTCGAGCCCCGCTTTGTAAATTACAAAAGAGGGTGCACTCGACTCGCAGCCGCAAGTGATAACGTTTACCAGTTGCTTACCCACGATCGGTGGTTCTCTCCAGGTACTCCGGCTTCCTCCACCACTAAAACTGGTCGCCATGATATAGCTGAAATATTGCTGAAAGTTGCGTTAAAACACCAAAAATCAAAAAATCAATCAATCTTATTAATTTTCAAGTTCCATACAACAATATATCATAAGAGCAACACCTATTACATAGAACATTTAAATTTGTACATATTTGAATTCCTGGAATACTCTCATTTTGAAATTTATCTAGCCACTGTACATTTGGGGAACTCTAGCTGTGACATGGAACAATTGGATTTCATAATATGTTAATTACAAGAATACTCTCATACCTATAATTTTTGGGAACTGCATTTGGGTTGTTCCCACAATCCGCTGTTTATTGATATATAAACATTCCCGATACTTTGAAGGGCATGCATCAGTTTAAGTGCCCCAGAACCATTTATTTGTTTAATCTTGTGTTGGTTCCCTCGAGAGAAGTGTTAGATATGTTTCTTCTAGGGAGTTGTTAAGCATATGTTTAAATATAAAAAAGAAAGTTTAAACAGTGATGGTCAACAATAACAGAACGAAGGGCTGTATCTCATCCTAAAGCATTGAAACAATCAAAATGACAGCTACATATGACGTTGAAATTTAACAGAACGAAGGGCTGTATCTCATCCTAAAGCATTGAAACAATCAAAATGACAGCTACATATGACGTTGAAATTTAACAGAACGAAGGGCTGTATCTCATCCTAAAGCATTGAAACAATCAAAATGACAGCTACATATGACGTTGAAATTTAACAGAACGAAGGGCTGTATCTCATCCTAAAGCATTGAAACAATCAAAATGACAGCTACATATGACGTTGAAATTCTAATCCCGGCTTGAGACAGACACAACATAACGGCAAGTCTAACGCTACTGACGAAAGTTCACGATCCACTACCAAAAACGGCTAGGGTTTCTAAATATCTTTCTTTACTCGATCCTGGAGATTATACTGGTCACTCCATTATAACATATATCCAGAAGTTTCGTTTTCATTATTGGGATCTCGCCATGATATAGCTGAAATTTTGCTGAAAGTGGCATTAAACACAATAAATCAAATCAAATCAAATCATTTATAAATATTGGTGTTTAGTTTCTAATCATTGTCATATGAAATATTTTTCGTTTTTCAATTAACACCCTTCAAATCAAATGATCCGTTAAAGTAGAAAAGTACCGTTAAAACAAGAGATTGATTACATGTCAAAGTGTGCTTTGTCCTTAACGTGAAAGCATATAATGAAAAAAGAATATATTATTTTCTTTAATAAGACAACAGATATATAAACTGGTGACCAATTTTTTAAATCTTTTTGAAATGATTTAGAACGTTCAGCAATGGTAAGGTTATTATTTAGAAGATTATTTGTTTAATGTAAATACTTCAGATATTTTAAATTGAAAATTAATTTGGAGAAAATCAAATATTTTATAGAGTGTTAAAATTTATCTTTAATCGTAAATATGCACATGTACATGTATACATACACTACGTGTATTTAGTTATATTGATGTGTATAGGGTTAGGGTTAGGGTGTTTAACGCTACTTTCATCATAGCGATTGGTGTGTATAGCAGTTCATCATTGATATCTGTGGTATAATAAGGAGATAACTGTATTGTATTTGAAGATTTGCTGACCTTAATTGTTGATTTAATGGTTGCAAATTGAGCTTACTGTGGCGAGTCGTTAGCAAACAAATGGCTTTGTAACACCACATTGACCACAATGATATGATATCAAAATAAAAAAAATAAAAAGACATTGTATTGATGAAAGTTCCAAGGGGATAAACCCACAGTGCTGCCTAGAACGTCCACTGGTGGCAGATCCGTGATACCTCTCGACATGGTGGGGATGTCAGATTATAATACGGAAACCTGACCATTGACCATAGTCAGCGTTTGGATACTACCACGTTCTTTGCATGTAAATAGCGCAGATTGAATACGACAAAAGTAGACTCCGATTGTTCCATTCCTCCCTCACTCCGATTGTTCCATTCCGTCCTCACTCCGATTGCCCCATTCCGCCCTCATTCCGATTGTTCCATTCCGCCCTCACTCCGATTGTTCCATTCCTCCCTCACTCCGATTGTCCCATTCCTCCCTCACTCTGATTGTCCCATTCCGCCCTCACTCCGATTGTCCCATTCCACCCTCACTCCGATTGTCCCATTCCGCCCTAACTCCGATTGTTCCATTCCCCCCTCAGTCCAATTGTTCCATTCCTCCCTCACTCCGATTGTTCCATTCCTCCGTCACTCCGATTGTCTCATTCCTCCCTCACTCCGATTGCTCCATTCCTCCCTCACTCCGATTGTCCCATTCCTCCCTCACTCCGATTGTTCCATTCCTCCCTCACTCCGATTGTCCCATTCCTCCCTCTCTCCGATTGTTCCATTCCTCCATCACTCCGATTGTCCCATTCCTCCCTCACTCCGATTGTCCCATTCCTCCCTCACTCCGATTGTTCCATTCCTCCATCACTCCGATTGTCCCATTCCTCCCTCACTCCGATTGTTCCATTCCTCCCTCACTCCGATTGTCCCATTCCTCCTTCACTCCGATTGTTCCATTCCTCCTACACTCCGATTGTCCCATTCCACCCTCACTCCGATTGTCCCATTCCGCCCTCACTCCGATTGTTCCATTCCTCCCTCACTCCGATTGTTCTATTCCTCCCTCACTCCGATTGTTCCATTCCTCCCTCACTCCGATTGTTCCATTCCTCCCTCACTCCGATTGTTCTATTCCTCCCTCACTCCGATTGTTCCATTCCTCCCTCACTCCGATTGTTCCATTCCTCCCTCACTCCGATTGTTCTATTCCTCCCTCACTCCGATTGTTCCATTCCTCCCTCTCTCCGATTGTTCCATTCCTCCCTCACTCCGATTGTCTCATTCCTCCCTCTCTCCGATTGTCCCATTCCTCCCTCACTCCGATTGTCTCATTACTCCTTCACTCCGATTGTTCCATTCCTCCTACACTCCGATTGTCCCATTCCACCCTCACTCCGATTGTTCCATTCCTCCCTCACTCCGATTGTTCTATTCCCCCCTCACTCCGATTGTCTCATTCCTCCCTCTCTCCGATTGTCCCATTCCTCCCTCACTCCGATTGTCCCATTCCTCCCTCACTCCGATTGTTCCATTCCTCCCTCACTCCGATTACCCCATTCCTCCCTCTCTCCGATTGTTCCATTCCTCCATCACTCCGATTGTCCCATTCCTCCCTCACTCCGATTGTCCCATTCCTCCCTCACTCCGATTGTTCCATTCCTCCATCACTCCGATTGTCCCATTCCTCCCTCACTCCGATTGTTCCATTCCTCCCTCACTCCGATTGTCCCATTCCTCCTTCACTCCGATTGTTCCATTCCTCCTACACTCCGATTGTCCCATTCCACCCTCACTCCGATTGTTCCATTCCTCCCTCACTCCGATTGTTCTATTCCTCCCTCACTCCGATTGTTCCATTCCTCCCTCACTCCGATTGTCCCATTCCTCCCTCACTCCGATTGTCTCATTACTCCTTCACTCCGATTGTTCCATTCCTCCTACACTCCGATTGTCCCATTCCACCCTCACTCCGATTGTTCCATTCCTCCCTCACTCCGATTGTCCCATTCCTCCATCACTCCGATTGTCCCATTCCACCCTCACTCCGATTGTTCCATTCCTCCCTCACTCCGATTGTCTCATTCCTCCCTCTCTCCGATTGTTCCATTCCTCCCTCACTCCGATTGTCCCATTCCTCCTTCACTCCGATTGTTCTATTCCTCCCTCACTCCGATTGTCTCATTCCTCCCTCTCTCCGATTGTCCCATTCCTCCCTCACTCCGATTGTCTCATTCCTCCCTCACTCCGATTGTTTCATTCCTCCCTCACTCCGATTGCCCCATTCCTCCCTCACTCCGATTGTCTCATTCCTCCCTCACTCCGATTGTTCCATTCCTCCCTCACTCCGATTGTCCCATTCCTCCCTCACTCCGATTGTCCCATTCCTCCCTCACTCCGATTGTCCCATTCCTCCCTTACTCGGATTGTCCCATTCCTCCCTCACTCCGATTGTCCCATTCCTCCCTCATTCCGATTGTCCCATTCCTCCCTCACTCCGATTGTCCCATTCCTCCCTCACTCCGCTTGTCCCATTCCTCCATTACTCGGATTGTTCCATTCCTCCCTCACTCCGATTGTCCCATTCCTCCCTCACTCCGATTGTCCCATTCCTCCCTCACTCCGATTGTTCCATTCCTCCCTCACTCCGATTGTTCCATTCCTCCGTCACTCCGATTGTCCCATTCCTCCCTCACTCCGATTGTCCCATTCCGCCCTCACTCCGATTGCCCCATTCCGCCCTCACTCCGATGGTCCCATTCCGCCCTCACTCCGATTGTCCCATTCCTCCCTCACTCCGATTGTTCCATTCCTCCCTCACTCCGATTGTCCCATTCCTCCCTCACTCCGATTGTCCCATTCCTCCCTCACTCCGATTGTCCCATTCCTCCCTCACTCCAATTGTCCCATTCCTCCCTCACTCCGATTGTCCCATTCCTCCCTCATTCCGATTGTCCCATTCCGCCCTCACTCCGATTGTCCCATTCCTCCCTCACTCCGATTGTCCCATTCCTCCCTTACTCGGATTGTTCCATTCCTCCCTCACTCCGATTGTCCCATTCCTCCCTCACTCCGATTGTCCCATTCCTCCCTCACTCCTATTGTCCCATTCCTCCCTCACTCCGATGATCCCATTCCGCCCTCACTCCGATTGTCCCATTCCTCCCTCACTCCGATTGTTCCATTCCTCCCTCACTCCGATTGTCCCATTCCTCCCTCACTCCGATTGTTCCATTCCTCCCTCACTCCGATTGTCCCATTCCTCCCTCACTCCGATTGTCCCATTCCTCCCTCACTCCGATTGCCCCATTCCTCCCTCACTCCGATTGCCCCATTCCGCCCTCACTCCGATTGTCCCATTCATCCGTCACTCCGATTGTCCCTTTCCTCCCTCACTCCGATTGTCCCATTCCGCCCTCACTCCGATTGCCCCATTCCGCCCTCACTCCGATTGTCCCATTCGTCCCTCACTCCGATTGGCCCATTCCTCCCTCACTCCGATTGTCCCATTCCGCCTTCATTTAGTCATTTTTGTAAATTTCAGAAGGGCATATTTCTACTATAAAATCGGCAAAAATATCTCTAATATTGTGATATTACTGGATGTATGACTATATTTCTGCTTAATGAATCATCCACCCTATGATTTATTGGATATCAGACAACTATACCTCAGTACAAGACATTTGTATCTAGTTGCTGATGATGCCTCACTTCCCTTACTAGTTAAACCAGTTAATGGGATACCAACTCATCTCTTGAAATCTTTGAAAAGCTTGAAGATACAAAAGAGTAATCAGAAGCCGTGATTCGCAGAAGGACAAGACGATACAATGAACAAATATAAACGGACAAAAGGACAAACAACAAACAACAAAACACTACACAGAAAACTAATGATCGAGCAACAATTTTGAGATCTTACAACACGTTCTTGTATTTAAATATAGGTGTAGTATAGGTATACAGGATTATAGGAACAGACTGATATTTAAAATAGTGATGAATCTTAGATTTGTCTGATTTGTGATGAAGGATATCCATTGCCTTCTATTGCATCTTAAGATTATTTAAATATGATTGACTTGATTTGATTTATTGTGCTTAACGCCACTTTCAGCAATATTTCAGCTATATCATGGCGACCAGTTTTAAAGGTAGAAGCCGGAATACCCGGAGAGAACCACCAACCATGAGCAAGCAACTGGTAAACTTTATCACTTGCGGTTGCGAGTCGAGTGCACCCTTTTTGTAATTTACAAAGCCGGGCGCGAACCCACGCCGTATTGGTGATAGGCTTGTATGAGTTGCTAGGTAATCCAACTACGTAACTCATTGAGCCACGCGGGCCCTTATTTAAATATGAGATTTTCTTACCGATATCTACACATTAAATCATTAGTTTTACTTGCACATACCCGAGTATTCATGTTATCAACGACATATTAAATTTAAAAAAATTACAGCTACGGGCCAAAAACTTTACTTCGACATACCCGAGTACTCGAGTTATCCGGGATAAATTAAGGTAATGACTAAAACGAATTAACAAAAGTTTTACTTCTAATTATCCAATAAAACGGTATGTTAATTGAAGATAACGAGATATGACTTTATTGTAATATTAATTAAAGATAACGAGATATGACTTTATTGTAATATTAATTGAAGATAACGAGATATGACTTTATTGTAATATTAATTAAAGATAACGAGATATGACTTTATTGTAATATTAATTGAAGATAACGAGATATGACTTTATTGTAATATTAATTGAAGATAACGAGATATGACTTTATTGTAATATTAATTGAAGATAACGAGATATGACTTTATTGTAATATTAATTAAAGATAACGAGATATGACTTTATTGTAATATTAATTAAAGATAACGAGATATGACTTTATTGTAATATTAATTGAAGATAACGAGATATGACTTTATTGTAATATTAATTGAAGATAACGAGATACGACTTTATTGTAATATTAACTGAAGATAAGGATATATTACTTTCTCCCATTATTACGGCGTTTTAACCCCGCTGAACCAGTGGTGGAAAAATCTGTAGTCCTCTAGAGTATTAAAATGTCTCGTGCCTTTACCCGCATATTGTCAAATCGGTAATTTTGAAGGATTTTGAAATAAAGTTCGTGTTAAATAATGGGAGAAACAAATTCTCCTTCAGTTGCCCATGTGGGTTACTATAAAGTTAAATTAAAAATTTTAACCACTCGCCTTACGGCTTGTGGTTAATTTTTTTTTTTTCTAACTCTCTTGAATGGAGAAATTTCGTAACCCATGGGCAACCGAAGGAGAATCTATATTTATCGTTAATATTAATTGACGATAACGAGATATGACTTTATTGTACAATTAAATTCGTCTTTGACTTAGGAATTATCATATGATGGTCAACTTTATAATGAAGTGTTGATGTACTTTATGGACAGAAAATCAGATGGTGAGGCCACAGATATTACTGAGGTTTATAAAAACCTCTTTATAGGCAACGAGTAAGTACATATACACCACAAAACATATTTGGGATAGGGGTTAGGGTTATGGTGTTTAACGCCACTTCCAACAATATTTCAGCTATATCGTGGCGGAAGATATTTGGCAATTTTATATGTTTTAACAACAGAATTAAATACAATGTACTTAATTGCTTTGAACTGTATATGGGGCTAAGAAATGAACCATTTTAAGTTTGAAGAATTCAAGGGGGCAATCGGAGGACGTACATCGAAGAACAGACAATACAATGGTTAAAGAACAAATAATGATATACAAAACACTACACAGAAAACTATAGACTGATAAACACACACCCCACTAAAAACCCGGGGTAAAATCATGTGTTCCGAAGGGTAAGTAGTTTCTACTCCACAAGAAGCACCCGTCGTGTTATTGTTGCCAAAGATCCGATCGCGAGTCACTAATGAGGAAAAGGCGGGATTTTCTGAACAGTTCCACAATCCAATACAAATATCGTAGAAAAAGGCAAAATCGATAACTCTCACATACAAATACATCATTCTAACATTCCTGTCTTAGGACAGGTACTTTACAAATACATTATTCTAACATTCCTGTCTTAGGACAGGTACTTCAATTAAAAAGTGGTGGCACTAAGCTAGTTTTATGGGTCCAAAAAGGGAACAAATCATATGTATTCAGATTTGCGTTTTTGAAATATAACATGTTTTTCGCCAACACGAAAATATTTGTTAATGTCGTTCCTACTTTAGACTCGTACTGACGAATTCAATTCCTATCAACATAAGATAAAGATTAGGAGTATTGGTGTTTAATGACACTTTCAATAATATTTCTGTTATTATTTCTGTTATATCATGTCGGTCCATCTTATAGGGTTGTATCGAGTAGGCCACCGTGGGAATCAAACCTACAGCTTTATTGATTGCCTAAATAGATTAAAATCGCGACGATCGCGACCACGATGGCGCCTGTTATTAATATGAGTAATTTCTATCATTATGTTGGTATCCTAAATGTTCGTGGAACATTAACAAACAACTTGCAGCTTCATTTTCCTGTTTATTCTTCCAGGGTTATCGCTAGAGATGCAGCTAAATTAAATGCCTTAGGAATCAACATAGTTATCAACTTGTGTCCTAATGAAGTGAAAACTGACCCAAACATTTACGAACCTTTTGAAATCAAATATTACTGTTCTAAGTCTGACGATAATGTTTATACAAACCTACTAACTATAGTCGATAATACAGTGGACCTCATTGAAGACACCCTCAAAGATGGCGGTATGTTATTTATTGTATTAGTAACTCAGTAAATAGTTGAATATCATATTAAAATACTAAAACACCAAACAAATCTGTTCGTAATAAGGAAAACATCTTTATACAACAATTAATTATCCACTTGCATCCAAAACTCCCGATAATCTTAGAAGAGGATCTATCTACAATCTTAACTACGTGTACTAGGCAATTTTCGCTACACATAGTTGATTAGTGAGAATGGACGAATCTAGCTGTCTCGGTCGATAAAAAAACACACTTGGATTCTCCACAATATAAACTTTCCCAGGATATGTCAACATAGGTGGACTCAGAAACATTGACATATGAAGATACATAAGGCAATGATATTTTTGGTCAGTTTTGATGCATGACAAATTCAGTCTGTTCGCGATAAATTCACAGCTATTTTTTTACAGATCAGAACGACTTGCAGACAAGCAAGGTAATTCCAATAAGTAAATTTGGGTATTAACTTAGTGATAGTTGTGTTGTGTCTATTCTATTCAAAATTATTTCCTAAAATCAGAGATACCGTACATCAGAGTCACAATTTTAGTTTTATAACCTAATTAAACCTTTGAATGAAAAACAATAAAACAATTAATATTGACGTATTATTTTTGTTATTTCAAACAGGAAAAGTGTTAGTGCACTGTTCCAGTGGAGCAAGAATGTCACCCGCCATTGCCATTGCCTACCTCATGCTGAAGGAACAGATTCCTATCTGGAATGCCGTAAAACGGATTAGAAGATGTCGTAAAGTGTGTCCTAGCAACGGACTTATTATGCAGCTTTGTAGTCTGAATAGAGACTTATTTGAAGATGTAAAAGAATAAGACAGTTTCAGAAGAGTTTTAAGTTAGAAAACATTCTGCATTTACAAGTTTTAATAGGAATATTTTATACTGCAGTCAAGTTTAGATATAACAGTCAAACTGGCTGAGCAATCAATGACCGCATATATTATACTGAAATATTATTCAAGGTGCTACATATTGAAGACGTAGCTTCTTATTGGATGGTAAAATATATTCAATGTTGATAATTTTGCTATAATAGTGATTGTAAAAATAACCGATCCAGGAATCACACGTTGCTATAGCAATTGACAAGACAACATCAGTCGCCATTTACTCACAGAGAAGTACTCCAAATATGTGTTATGTTATATTGCACCAAATATAATAATCATAACTTCTTACATTTTATAGTTAGTACAATATTCCACTAACATATGGAGAAAATACATAATATGTGCTAAGTTGGCGTTAAACACCAATCAATCAATCATAATATGTGCAACATTCAGTTCATTACTATTATGTGAATTAAAATAAATATTTTTAACTGAATGCATGTTGTTATAATTAAGAAATAAATCATGGAAGCCAGAATGTTTATTTCGATTCTGATATGTCTAAGAGTACAAATACGGTAGTATACTTTGATTGGAAGACGGTAATATATATTTACGTTTGCGGACAATGTCGCACACAATTTATGCCCAATCGATAAATCGCAAATCGCTCGTTTGTTTACAAAGCGAATGAAGAACGTCCTGTACAACAGTACATAGTTATTACGATGCTTAAATACATATACTCTACTGCTAGACTGTTAAAGTTATGTCACTGTCCATTAATCTGTGCTACTAAAAGCGTAGGAGTAGACTGAAAAGTGGGAGATGGGTGGTGGGGGTAAGATTTAGGAGTGGACTGAAAAATAGGGACAAGGAAGTAGACCGGTAAGTTGGGGGCAAGCTTTCGGAGTGCACCGAAAGTAAGAGGCAAGCTTTTGAAGTGGACCGGAAAGTGGGGGCAAGCTTCATAAGAAGATAAGAAAGTGGGGGAAACTTCATGAGAGGACCGGAAAGTTGGGGATAGCTCCACGAGAGGACCGAAAAGTTAGGGATAGCTTCAAGAGATGACCTGAAAGTGGGGACAAACTTTCAAAACTGACAAGCAATTCAAAAAAGTGCATAGGTATATAGTCAAACTAATTTTCTCCTGCCATTCTAATATTTCTAATATTTCAGCCCTTCCACTACAAAACAAATCGACTACGGCAACCTCTTTTCTAGTCACAATACACATGATATGTGTGCTTACCGCCACTGTGAACATATTATCAGAACTTTACTTCTGAAGACATTGACAAACTTTATCACATAAAGCCCCATAGAGTAAATCACACAGGCATGATTCGGACTCACGACATTAGTAGGTAAAATATATATAAAGATAATGTTTTCCATGCTTTGTATAGCTCTATCGACAACTTTCAGTGAAATCATGATGGCATCGACGGTAGTTGTGTTGGCCTAAACGTATCTCTTATGACTTATTTTTTCTTACTTTTTATGCCAATAGAAAGGTTGCTTGTGTCTATGGAACCAGTGTACCCAACGAATACCACGTAAGTTCTAAACAAACGACATTGACCATGTAGCTACTGCCAGAAATCAGTCTGTGGTATGGTTATAGAGAACTGGTCGTTTGGGTATAGATCTAACCAAATACCAAAATACACTTTTTGTTATTCTTCACTTCAAGTATAAGTAAAATGATACAATTCATTTAGTGTAAATTTCAACAATTAACACAAAATTAAAGGTTGAAAAAAACAAAGGCAATTATTTCTATACCACAAAACATGCTTATTACAAATTACGCTTGCAAAAGTATATCCAGGACATCAACTTTCCAATTGTAAGCTTACCACTGTAGATTCCAGCAGCTCCTGAAATTGGAATTTATACATCTTATTTATTAAGATCATGCACGGCGTATGCATCCCAGGGGCGGATCCAGATTTTTCACATTAAATACCCCAAAAATTTTCGCGCCTCCCTCCGCTCGGCGCAATTTTTTTAAGTGCGCCCCCTCCTAACTTGAAATCCTGGATCCGCCCCTGCATCCTATATTGATTTTCTAGAACTAAATAGATGACTGATGCTGACGGGTACACTATTTTCAAAGGGACAGTTATATTGATGTGTTCACTACAGGAGTATTATGGTCCCCATCATGTGTTCGCTACGCAGTGTATATCTCAGACATGAATCTGGATCTATTTGCTCTATCGTAATATCTTACCATTCCTTTTACCTTATTGACGAACCTATCACCGCTAAAGTTGTGAGTTCTAACCTAGTTCATGGCTAAAGTTGTGAGTTCTAACCTAGTTCATGGCAAGGTGTACTCGATACAACAATATATGGTAAAGTTTTCAGTTTCAGTGACTTGTTGTAGGTCGGTGGTTTTCTCCGGGCTCTTCGATTTCCTCCACCAATAAAGCTGAACGCCACGATAACTGAAATATTGCTGACATAATTTACTGCATGATGACCTTTAAACTAAGCAACATGGTGGATACAACATGTGGAGCAGGAACTGCGTATCCTTTCGGATCACTTGTGTTCACCCCCGGATTTTGATGAAGTCTGTGGTGGTCATCTTTAGTTTTTTGAGTTCGTTCACGACTTTCTGTATAGATTTACGATTTTACTGATCACTTTCTGGTATATTCTGTCTTTCCTTTAATTTACATCTTTGATCAAGTGTGTGTTTGGCTTTTTCATTTTTATTTTTGTTTACTATTTTGCTTACGTTATCTGTTCTGCCAATCTGATTAAAATCATCTGTTACAATACACTACGGAGCATAGCGTATTGTAACAGATGATTTTAATCAGACGGAGCATAGCGTATTGTAACAGATGATTTTAATCAGACGGAGCATAGCGTATTGTAACATATGATTTTAATCAGACGGATCATAGCGTATTGTAACAGATGATTTTAATCAGACGGAGCATAGCGTATTGTAACATATAATTTTAATCAGTTGCTGTTCTGCTATCTGTTCATTCACTAAACATTTCAAAGCATTTACAACAGGTATGTTTCATGCAATATAAAAACTGATCATCATATTCCATGGTTTTTCTACTTGTCAATGATGACTTGAAATCTACCGCCATTCTAAAACTTGTAAATGATAAGTTAATTGAGTGAGTGATTGTTTTTAAACACCAAGTGAGCAATTCTAAGAGTAGCCTTTGACTTCTTTCAGCAATGTTATGTTGGAACGGGAAGACAGAATTATTTGAATGATAATAATATTTTTAGGGCATCAAGGCTGAAATTGTTGGCAAGGACTAAAACTATCCCCCTGAACAAATATTTAAATCGAATGAATTTATTTGACGATGATCGATATCTTTTATGTACCGCGGACGTTAGCGAAGACCTCGAACACTTTTTACTAGAATGCACTTCGCTAAGTAATGTACGAAATGAGTTTTTCGAACTTTTCTAATCGGTTAGTTCTTACTATTCAATTGATGTTATTGAACTGTCGTCTAGTGCCAAATTACAATTTTTAATTGGTGATGTAGCCTACCTCTTTGATGACAGGTTAGGTTGTTTTTATGATACACATGGTAGATTTTACGTTGAGAAATGTTTTAAAGCTAGGTATGAAATTATGGACTGATCAGTGTTTATAATACTTCATACTATTTTATTGTGTTTAATTTCACTGATATTATGCCGATCGGCTTTTAAGTATTTTAGTATAGTACTATTTTATTGTAATAGTTATGTCAGTGCTACACGTAATGCTAACCATTTCACATCACGAACTTTCATCTAGGCTATCATTAGCCTGTTTTGTTGTACATATTGTTTTATATTTTATACATTTTGTATAATTTATTATAATAGACGCGCCACTGCTTCTACCCTGGTGGTAGGCACCCCCGTTGTAAAGGAGTAGTTTCTTAATAAATATATATATAAACATGGAGAGAAAATGTTACTTTTTTGTTGAGATGGTAATCTGTTTGGTAATAGGCAAAAACTCTGAATTGGATTTCATACAACTAGCTCACTGAAACATCAGACAACTTGTAGATATGTCGTATTACACAGGCACGTTAATATGACTTAATCGAGCCAACCAGTCTTACTCTTACTTCTTAATGCTGCGTGATTAGCGGACAGACAATAAATACTCCGTACTACATTTATAGCGGGCTAGCGTTTGATCCGAAGGTCGAGAGAATCCACGATCTACAACACCGGAGTTATCCTAAGTAATGGAGAATACACTCCAACTGTAGATTCTTAAAAATAATCCTCAGGGTCTCGGTGATTATTTTTAAGAATCTACAACCTGACGGATCTCGTTGATTATTTTTAAGAATCTACAAATTGGAGTGTATTCTCTTATATAATACATTTCCATCTACAAATGTGTTTTCATTTTATATTTTTATACTTTTAATGTCCAGAAAGCTAAATAAGCCACAATTAAGAAGAATTACAACAATCGTCTTGGATATGTGACATCACAGACTTTTCAAACTTGTTTGCATTAAGAAAAAATCGTAAATTGGAAACATTGTGATCTCAACTCCGTAAATAGGAAATATTTCGCGAGCCTAAATCCGTAAATAGGAAACATAACTTTAAGATTCCGTTGCGGATTATGCCAGACACTGGACAAAGCGTGAAAGAGAACGCATACAGTGTCCAAATCTGTTATGGCTGTGTGGTCGTTGATACAAATTAGAATTAAAAATAATGAGCCAATGAGCACTCGTGTGCACAAATATTGCACACAAAAAACTTGTCTTACCTCCATAGCAAGTATGTTGTTGTCCCTGCAGACATACCCCTAACAATATCTTTTTCTATGTAAATCAAATTGAGAATTCATTTGGCAACCCTACATATTCCACGAAGACATCAGTAATTCAACCAATTATAAATTAATTTGGACACTTAATGTGCCGAAATCACAAGATTTTTTTGTGTCATGGGATTAGTCCCCATTTTTAACTTTCTAAGGAAAATAAATTAAAAAAAACCCATCAAAATCACAGGCACTTGACCGATGGACCTTAATTTCCCCGTGTTTGCCACGGGGGTACGTATTTTCAGGGCTAGTAACGATGTAGGGCCTTCAATTCTGGGTCCTTGGTCCACACGAATACTAGAAATAAATGTTTTTTTTCTAGTATTCGTGTGGACCCAGGACCCAGAAATAGAGGTCCTACATCGTTACTAGCCCTGAAAATACGTACCCCCGTGGCAAACACGGGGAAATTAAGGTCCATCGGTCAAGTGCCTGTGATCAAAATTGGTTGAAAAATAAACCACACACACACACATGAAGCGCCCTGTTGGCACCTCTTGCTTCTGTGGTGTATTTCAGAGTGGCCACTCACAGAGCGTTCCTACCAATTCTGGCCAGTGATCATGTTTCAGAGAGGAATATATAAATGTAAAAGTTTATGGATGACAACAATGACAGATGATGGATATGGACGCCTAGTGATGACAGTATCATGGGTCATAGTGACATTTAGCTTAAAAATATTGGAAAATAATAGTATATTTTTTTTTCTAACAATACGACAAATATAGGGTATTTTTCTAAAACAAAAATAGGGAAAACAAACGGACGTTTTTTTGTAAATGAAATAGGACAGATATGGGACCGACATATTTGTAAATAAAATAGGGCTTTATAGATAGGACTATTTTTTTTAGATGTCGCTCAGCTAAATCTTAAATAAACCTTTAAATGCTTAAGAAGTGTATACATCTTTTGCAAACATGAATTATATCTGACCAATGAAAAGTATGTTTTTGATTTTTGGTGTTTTAACGCCACTTTCAGCAATACTTCAGCAATATCGTGGCCACCAGTTTTAGTGGTGGAAGAAGCCGGAGTACCCGGAGAGAACCACCGACCATGAGCAAGCAACTGGTAAACTTTATCACTTGTGGCTGCGAGTCGAGTGCACCCTTTTTGTAATTTACAAAACCGGGTGTGAACCCACGCCGTATTGGTGATAGGCTTGTATGAGTTGTTAGGTAATCCAACTACATAACTCATTTAGCCACGTGGGGTCTCCAATGAAAAGTAGGAAGCACGTTTGATTAAATAAAATAGGACAGGAATGCCACTGATTCCAGATTAAGTAAACTGGGGTATAACTTAGGAACAATAAAAAAGATATTAACTAAGTATACCTTTTACACATCCCCGATTGGATTATTAAAATATATACGTTTTTGTATGTTTTATTTCATAGGAGTTATTTCCCTTACAACGAACAATTTCGTTGAAGGTGTAATACCACTGAAGAATTCTCCATAGCCTTCTATGTTAAATAAAACAAAATTGAGCCCTTGTGGGCCCTCTATTGGACAATAAAGAATTCTTATTCTTATTCATACAAGATTCATCTTAAGCTTAATCTAAGTGACACTCATATCTCATGGAAGGGGGTCCCTAATTGGAAGCTTAACTCCGAAAATCAACATACATTTAATGGCATATAAGAAAAAACAGACAGTTCGAAGATGTCTACCATTAAAAATCCTACTTTCACTTTCGATTGAACACAAATTCAGGTGGTTTCTTTCCAATGCAATCAATTATTTATTTAAAACCACAAGGACATCAAATATGGGCTTAAAAATATTCCAAAATATGTAGGTTTCTGCTGACATTCAGTATTTTGCAATAACTAATAGGGTTTATTTTTTATCCAACAATGTAGCATCCTTTTTGACCGGTACCCATGTAGTGGTATTACACCTGAAAGTTGAAGCACCAGGTAGTCTGACGTACTACTTAACCACCAGGAAGTCTGACGTACTACTCACTCAAATATAATCACGATGTGTAAAGCAGGTCGAAGTCTGGCGATCAAGTTTATATTAAAGTATATTTAGTGAAACTAGTCTACAAATAATCCCAATAATAGTTATTTATTTGAAACCTTGCAATTGCAAGCAGAGATCATAATAATCTGCAAATAAATAAAGAATTAAATTAAGTAGAGATATGTACGATAAAGGTAATAACAAAATTACCGAACTCCGAACAATCTTACAAAGGGAAAGTCAAAACTCATAATTATATAAACAGACAAAATCAGTCAACAACCGGAAAACTGAAGCGCATAGCCAGAAATCATGGGTACTTTTGCTCATGAATATTCATTAGCCAAATCGCGTCATGTATGACGTCAGGAAATAAACGTTGAACCATATTTGGAAAACGCTGATCAATGAACGCTGATGAAAACTCGTATCTATTTTTTTTTAATAATATTTCATCAGTTTTGATCACATAAATAACTTCATATAATTATTTGTGATCGTATCAAAATTAATTGTCATCATATGTTCATTAGGAATTCGATGATGTGTGTAAATATATGCACTGTTAATTTTTTTTAATGTGCTTACTACAAGTATTCAATGTTTTGTTGATATTATGTAATAAACATTCATCGAATTCAAATGTATCACTATAAAAAGTTTATTCACCCTTCATGGAGCCTCGACTTAATTATTTTCTATATTTAAACCGGTGTCGACAATGATTGACTATTTTTCAGCAGATAACAATTCGAGTTTTAATGAAAACACTCGTTACCCTTCAAGTGGCCCTTACAGAAGCTGACATTTCCCAAAATCTGACCATTTCAATCTTCCTGGGAACCGTGGAAACAAATTGTATTCAAATAATGTGTGAAGAAAGAGATAGATCTACACCGGAAGTTTCCGTATTTGGTTCAGAAAATAGTGTGCATCCATGGTAAACAATTAAAAAAATGGTCAGAAGTCGACTAAGATTTGAATTCTGCAGTGATATCCATATTAGAATTCACAGAAATATGCCTTGTTTTTAAAATAGTGTGGGAACCGCGAATAATTTATACATCTAGCTAAAATTTGCTGTGCTTGTTTCTACCGGTGTAATGTCAAATATTTCACCTCAGAAAAATGCCCGCACCCCCGAACAAAATATTTCTTTAAGAAATCTTTGTAATAATTTCTGGCTTGAAGAAACCGCCATCTTGGATATGCAAATGAGCAAACTATCCATGATTTCTGGATATGGGTCAGAAACAGACACACAGGGTATCTTTCTATCAAATCATTTTTAGACATCATTTATATTAGGTTAAATTCATTAATATTCAATTTCAAATATACTTCCGTCCTCTTCAAAGACCGCGCCTTCTTGTCTTGTCTTGTCTTGTTAGTATTTCCGTCCTATATATGACCACCTCACAAATTTGAGTAAGATTCAGTTCAAATATCACTTAATTATTACTGTATAAGTTAAAATCTAAAATGCTTTTGTACGGAAAGCATGGGGGTGGCTGCCCTTAAAGATCATTACGCCTATTATTAGGTAGTGTCTTTAACATGTTATTTCTTTTAGTATTCAAGGCAAAGCATAATCTACGGGTTACATGCTCAAAGGTATATAAGGTTTTTAAGCAGTTACAGTCACAACCACAACCACAACACACAGTGCTAGGATCTAGAATACTACGTAGATTGAGTATAGATGTATTAGTAGTATTACATTTAACACAAGAATGACATTCTTTCATTAGAACATCGAGCTCTGAGATATATGGCTCACGTGTTTCTGCTAGGACATTACATTCTCAGTCACGATTAGGATTCTATATATAGCTAGTCCAAAATGAAAATCCGAATAATAGATAATCAACTCGATAAGTGGTAATCTTATTGATTAAATACATAACATGTGCCTAACATGTGCTTACTATTGCTACTGTGCAATGCCAACTATATTTTTAAGTATGATCACATATATCTTGTTTGCATGTATTACGTGTGTCTCCTATTGCATGTATAAATTTGTCTTATGTCTTTATTTTATATGAACAGTCGATTCAAAAGCTCATTACAGCCTATGTTATTTGTATATTTTTACATTGACTAAATAAATAAAACTTTGACTTGACTTGATGTGCCGTATTAATTTTCCGGAAATTAATCTGCTCTACTCCGAGGACGAATCATATAAAATAAACATCTGAACATCAAAATGTTTTAAGTCATACATATATCGTGCATGAACATTTAATATGATTTGACACCGAATTTATGTTTTCATTTTTGACACATCAACAGTGATCAACGTTCATGTTAGAAAATGACAGATTTTAGGAATCATCGGAACGGTATATGCAAATTTAAGATGTATTTCTTTATTTCATGAATACCCAAAAGAGAAATGAATTTGATCCAGATAATCTGATTCATGTAACCTGTTTCCGATTGTCGATAACTGAAAATGAAATAGTGTTGAAAGTGGCGATAAAAGCCCTAACCCTAACATCGATTGTCGAATTACAGTAGACTGTCACTGAAAATACATGCAACAAGTATTGCTTCTGTGTTGATATCCACGAATACCCATAAAGAAAAGTTGCTTGTTTTAAATAATATTCTACAGACACTAATAAGCTTATTCTCGTATAGCCTATAGGGAAGTAACGAAATAGTGCATTCGCTCTAATTTTCCGTTGTTTACATACCAAATTTGGGTTATACAACAAACTTACACAGATACAGAATTTGTGATATATACAGATGAAGCCAAACATAATAGTCGCGATTTTACATAGACTTCAATGCAAATTAATTTATTTGGTGTCTACCAACAGCATGTTAAATCATAATATTTACAGAAGCATATTATTAGTTACACAGTGTGTTAATGACCTAATACGTTATATAAGGGGTCAGTGAATGCCATATGGAGGCGAGAGCGAAGCAGTAATTCAATGTACAGATATATTACACTGAATGGTCGGGCCTGTCGTGGTCGTATGGTAGTTGGATTTACAACCAATATATTTGAATAAACTTATCTACACAGTACATGTAAAAGATTTGGAAGAAAAATTTGAAGATGCATATACATACCAAATGGGTAACTACATGTAAGGACAAAAGGACAAACAATGATGCACAAAACACCACACATAGAACCAAAAATTGAACACCATGAACCCACTAAAAACCAAGGGTGAACTTGGGTGCTCTGGAATGGTAAGAAGTTCCTGAAAGGATAGATGATAAATGATAAATACAGCAACTAGGAATATCAAACAATTTAGAATTTTGTTATACATATATTATAGTAAAGTACATACATGTACATGTATGTGTTGAAGCAAAAAAAATGCTTTCAAATACAATTCAGCTTGTTACAAAACCATGCTTTGGATATTTACAATACATACAAGTACATTACTATATACATATGTACTTCTTCAAATTCTTGTTGCAGGTTTATCCAGAACCGAAGAAAGACTGGATTCGGAAAATCAAGTGAGAGTTGAAGGGTTGTCTGACAAAGTGTCTCGACTCAAATCTGTAAGTCAAGTTTTAGGCCTAAGGCTAACTGATTAAGTGTGTACATATAGACTAGGTGTTGTACTTAAACAGTGATGGTAAACAATTCCACCAATATCAACAAAACAAGCAATCACCTCTTGTCTTCACCCTCAACAAAACAAGCAATCACCTCTTGCCTTCACCCTCAACAAAACAAGCAATCACCTCTTGCCTTCACCCTCAACAAAACAAGCAATCACCTCTTGCCTTCACCCTCAACAAAAGAAGCAATCACCTCTTGCCTTCACCCTCAACAAAACAAGCAATCACCTCTTGCCTTCACCCTCAACAAAACAAGCAATCACCTCTTGTCTTCACCCTCAACAAAACAAGCAATCACCTCTTGCCTTCACCCTCAACAAAACAAGCAATCACCTCTTGCCTTCACCCTCAACAAAACAAGCAATCACCTCTTGCCTTCACCCACAGAAAAAAGGGGACAATGACATAATTATGACGTTGGAAATCTATGTCCTGGTTTGGGACAGGTACAAATATGTGGTGGCGATAAACTGGTTGGTGGAATCTAAACCTCCCTTCTTGATAACTGGATCTCCAATGGCAATATACATATATAATCAAATGATAAAATACCTGCACAGATTTGCTTCCAGTCAAAAAGACCACATACTATCATAAAAATAAATGACAACATCAACATGGACAGTACAACAGCAGGGTCAATGAATCCTCGTAGTTAACTGACTACTAGCTAAGAAGGTAGAATCTCTTGGTCACATGGACAGTACAACAGCATGGTCAATGAATCCTCATAGTTAATTGACTACTATCTAGGAAGGTAGAATCCATTGGTCACATGGACAGTACAACAGCAGGGTCAATGAATGCTCATGGTTAATTGACTACTAGCTAGGAAGGTAGAATCTCTTGTTCACATGGACAGTACAACAGCAGGGTCAATGAATGCTCGTAGTTAACTGACTACTAGCTAGGAAGGTAGAATCTATTGGTCACATGGACAGTACAACAGCAGGGTCAATGAATGCTCATGGTTAATTGACTACTAGCTAGGAAGGTAGAATCTCTTGTTCACATGGACAGTACAACAGCAGGGTCAATGAATGCTTGTAGTTAACTGACTACTAGCTAGGAAGGTAGAATGTCTTGGCTAAAGACCCTTACTCTTGGTAAGTCACAAGCATATTCAAGATTGATTATTTATTGTTTAATATCAAGTGAGCAGTATTTCAATAACATTACTCACAAGTTAGTACAATATTAGGTAAAAAGATGGAACATACTAGAATCAGCCTGTTACATGGTGGATAAATTGTTGTTGCTAACTATATTTTACAAAGATGGAGTCGTATGTAGGTTACTATAAGAAGAATTGATCCAGAAGTTATTTATCTCAGAACACAATGTACCATTATTTGATACCAGACTTGGTCCATGGATGATCACTAAATTATGTATTTTTTAGTTAAATTAAAAAGTTTCAGTTATAAGTTGAGATAAGCAAATCACTTGTGTTTCATTTTTTTCAGCTGGCTTTTGATATTGAGACAGAATCAAAAGATTCCAACAGATATTTAGATGACATGGTCAGTATGAGTTTTGGTTAGGGTAAGGTTTTATGGTGTTTAATGCCACTTTCAACAATATTTCAGTTTTATCATGGTGGTTAGTTTTATTGGTGGAGGAAACCAAAGCACCCAGAGAAAAACCACCAACCTGTCGCAAGTCACTGACAAACTTTATCACATAATGTTGTATTGAGTACATCTCGCCATGAACTGGATTCGAACTCACAACAGGTATCAATTACAGATAAAAACAAATCACATTCAGTTTTTATGAGGATCATGTAATTTGTATTGGAATCAAAGGGAAATATAACTGCATTAGGTGGTGTAATGGTTAGCGTGGGAGACGCCTCAAGTGTGGTAGATCATAGGTGGTGTAATGGTTAGTGTGCGAGATGCCTCAAGTGTGGTAGATCATAGGTGGTGTAATGGTTAGCGTGCTCGCCTCAAGTGTGGTAGATCATAGGTGGTGTAATGGTTAGCGTGCGAGACAGCTCAAGTGTGGTAGATCATAGGTGGTGTAATGGTTAGCGTGCTCGCCTCAAGTGTGGTAGATCATAGGTGATGTAATGGTTAGCGTGCTCACCTCAAGTGTGGTAGATCATTAGTGGTGTAATGGTTAGCGTGCTCGCCTCAAGTGTGGTAGATCATAGGTGGTGTAATGGTTAGTGTGCGAGACAGCTCAAGTGTGGTAGATCATAGGTGGTGTAATGGTTAGCGTGCTCGCCTCAAGTGTGGTAGATCATAGGTGATGTAATGGTTAGCGTGCTCACCTCAAGTGTGGTAGATCATTGGTGGTGTAATGGTTAGCGTGCGTGCCTCAAGTGTGGTAGATCATAGGTGGTGTAATGGTTAGCGCGCTCACCTCTAGTGTGGTAGATCATAGGTGGTGTAATGGTTAGCGTGCTCGCCTCAATTGCGGTAGATTGTGGATTCTGGTCAAACCAAAGAATATAAGATTGGTGTTTGTTGCTTCTCCACTAAGCACGCAGAATTAAGGAGTAAGAGCAAAGAATGGTTGGCTTGGAATTAGAATAATGTGTCCGAGTGGAGCAACATGTCTATTTGGAATTAAATGTAAAATATATTTATTAGCTCACCTTGCCAAAGGCAATGTGAGCTTTTGCCATCACTTGGCGTCCGTCGTCCGTTAACTTTTCACATTTTAAGCTTCTCCTCTGAAACCCCTCGGCCAAATGAACTGAAACTTGATAGGAAGCATTTATGGAAGGTCCTCTATAAAGATTGCTAATTTCATCCCGATCCATTAACAAACATGGCCGCCACAGGCAATTCTTGTTTCTGATTGGCCTATTTTTAAAAATCTTCTACTCTGAAACCACTGGGCCAAATGAACTGAAACTTGGTAGGAAGCATCTATGGAAGGTCCTCTATAAAGATTGCTTATTTCGTCCCGATCCATTAACAAACATGGCCGCCACAGGCAATTCATGTTTATAGATATTAGTAAAATACAGTTAGCTATGAATTGAATTACAGATAAATATGCCTCTAAAACTCCTCAGCCAAATGAACTGAAACTTGGTAGGAAGCATCTATGGAAGGCCCGCATTGCTCATTTCGTCCCAATCCATTAACAAACATGTTTCTGATTGGCTGATTTTAAAAATTCTTCTCTTCTGTAACCGTTTGGCCAAATGAACCGAAACTTGGTAGGAAGCATCTATGGAAGGTCCTCTATAAAGATTGCTCATTCCGTCCCGATCCATTAACAAACATGGACGCCACAGGCGATTCTTGTTTCTGATTGGCTGATTTTAAAAATTCTTCTCCTCTGAAACTGTTTGGCCAAATGTACCGAAACTTGGTAGGAAGCATCTATGGAAAGTCCTCTGTTGCGATTGCTTATGTCATTATGATTCGTTAACAAACATGGCCACCACAGGCAATTCTTGTTTCTGATTGGCCTATTTTTTAAAAATCTTTTCCTCTGAAACTGCTTGGCCAAATGTACCGAAACTTTGTAGGATGCATCTATGGGAGGTCCTCTATAACGATTACTCATTTCGTCCCGATCCATTAACAAACATGGCCACCACAGGCAATTCTTGTTTCTGAATGGTCAATTTCTAAAAATCTTCTCTGAAACCGCTTGGCCAAATGAACCGAAACTTGGTAGGATGCATCTATGGGACGTCCTCTATAAAGATTACTCATTTCGTCCCTATCAATTAACAAATATGGCTGCCACAGGCAAGTCTTGTTTTTTATTGGTCAATTTCTAAAACAGCTTTTCCTCTGAAGCCACTTGGCCAAATGATCTGAAACTTGATAAGAAGCATCTATGGAAGATCCTCTATAGAGATTACTCATTTCGTTTTGATCCATTTACAAACATGGCTGCCACAGGCAATTCCTGTTTTAGATTGGTCAATTTCTAAAAATCTTCTTATCTGAAACTGCTTTGCCAAAATGAACCGATATTTGGTGGGAAGCACCTATAGAAGGTTCTGTATTAAATTTCCTCAAAGCAGAATGAAAGGTGAGTTTTTATATTGGCAGTTAATTGTTTGTATCTTCTTAAATGGAAATAATCCATCTTGTTAGTATCATCTTAAAGGGAAATAATCCATCTTGTTTGTATCTTCTTAAAGGGAAATAATCCATCTTGTTTGTATCTTCTTAAAGGGAAATAATCCATCTTGTTTGTATCTTCTTAAAGGGAAATAATCCATCTTGTTTGTATCTTCTTAAAGGGAAATAATCCATCTTGTTTGTATCTTCTTAAAGGGAGATACTCCATCTTGTTTGTATCTTCTTAAAGGGAAATAATCCATCTTGTTTGTATCTTCTTAAAGGGAGATACTCCATCTTGTTTGTATCTTCTTAAAGGGAAATAATCCATCTTGTTTATATCTCCTTAAAGGGGATAATCCATCGTGTTTGTATCTTCTTAAGGGGAGATAATAAATCTTGTTTGTATCTTCTTATAGGGGAATAATCCATCTTGTTTGTATCTTCTTAAAGTGAAATAATCCAACTTTTTTGTATCTTCTTAAGGGGAGATAATAAATCTTGTTTGTATCTTCTTAGAGGGAAATAATCCATCTTGTTTGTATCTTCTTAAGGAGAGATAGTCCATCTTGTTTGTATCTTCTTAAAGGGAAATAATCCATCTTGTTTGTATCTTCTTAAAAGGAAATAATCCATCTTGTTTGTATCTTCTTAAAGGGAAATAATCCATCTTGTTTGTAACTTCTTAAAGGGAAATAATCCATCTTGTTTGTATCTTCTTAAAAGGAAATAATCCATCTTGTTTGTATCTTCTTAAAGGGAAATAATCCATCTTGTTTGTATCTTCTTAAAGGGAAAAATCCATCTTGTTTGTATCTCCTTAAAGGGAAAATTCCATCTTGTTTGTATCTTCTTAAAGGGAAATAATCTATCTTGCTAGTATCATCAGAAAGGGTAATAATTCATCAAAGCAAAAAACCAAATATTATGAGGGAGTAATTGATGATATCAACAATGTCTTAATCATGCAGCTATAATTTTAATCCAATCAAAAACACCCATTTAAGACATGTGACCGTACATTATTTTTCCCGTATTGTACAACCGAAAGCTGTATTTTTTCCGTATTGGACATCCAATACAGGTTTTTTTCATATTGTACATTATGTAAGGGAAGTAACTCGTTGGTTTTTGTCGTCTACTAGTAAATAATTTTTTATTGTAATCTACAATCAAATTAACTTGTTCGATATTTAACAGTTTGAGGGAAAAAAAGTTGTTTAGAATAATTGTTGATCTGTTATTTTGCTGTTTTTAATTCATTTTAGAGATTACGAGATCTGTATTGATACAGAACATTTTCCTAACGAAATACTGTTGTGCAGTTGTTCTATTTAGACTGTATTAAAAGTTAAACATAAAATTGTTGTTATAGTATTGATCATTTCAGCTGTATAATAAATAGGTCATTATACAGTGTTATGTACAATATGGAAAAATATTGTACTCGTCCGTATTGTATTGAAAACCGGTATTGGACTCGACGTCTGCAGCGTCTCGTCCAATACCGGTTTTCAATACAATACAGACTCGTACAATATCTTTCCATATTGTACATAACACTGTATAATGACCTATTAGTCTTAATCATACAGCTATATGTACAGTTTACTAGAATATATTATTCTACAAGTATTTTGTTTTATATATATTTCAGGGTGATGATTTTGATAGCTCACAAGGTTTGTTAGGAGGATCAGTAAGCAGACTGTCTAACATGGTAGCTGCCAACAGGGGGAACAGGAAGTTAATGTGTTATCTCATTATTGGACTCCTCCTAATGTTCTTCTTGTCATATTATCTAATAACTAAAGTGACTGGTTGATGGTTGAATGTATTGTGTTTAATTATTAGGAAATGTGTGTGTGGTAATTGATATGAATTATTTAATAAGAAATAATGTTATATAAAAGTTTCAACTTCGAGAGGAAAGAAGTTCATAAACTGACATGCAAAATTAAGTATTAAAGATTAAACAAGCATGAAGATCAAATTTCTAAACTGTAAATCACTGATACAGTATTAAAATCAAGTCAGAGAACAAATGTTTCAGTTCAGGAAATTGCAATGTTTTTTTTTTGTGCATTCATTTTTCAGTAATATGATCATTATGGTCGGTAGTAACAATTCTGGTTGATCGGGAAACCTGAAACACATAATTTTTCTTTTGGGCCTTAGTTTTTATGATGGTGGTTTGACAGACAGGATTATTGTGTAATTGTTGTTTATTTGTTATATAATTTTTAAGCTGTTATTTGATGTGATAAATGACAATTATTATACATGTACATGTATTTAAATAGACAAGAGTCATTTGATGTTGTTGGGGATCAATCGTAGGGGGGTGGGGGTCATTTTTGGTAAAGAAAAAAAAAGAGTACAGGGGTGCAGCTGTGGTTTAAAAACCACCTGTATTCTTATATCCACTCAGTACGAGGATCATACCCATTCATAAATTGTGCAGTATTGATGACCCATTCATAAATTGTGTAGTAGTAGTGAGCCACTCATAAATTAGTCTAAAACCCTAAATAAACACACAATACATGATCCTGATTAAAAAGTGACCAGAAAAATCTGCATTTGTAAGACCAATATTATATATCAAAGCTTTGTTGTAAAAAGCTTGATGCTTGTGGAAATATCACTTATTGATAAATCATAGCTGAAAAATCCTCACCCACTGGTATATATTGGGATCCCCACCCACTGGTATATATTGGGATCCTCACCCACTGGTATATATTGGGATCCCCACCCACTGGTATATATTGGGAATCCCCATCCACTGGTATATATTGGGAATCCCCACCCACTGGTATATATTGGGATCCCCACCCACTGGTATATATTGGTATCCCCACCCACTGGTATATATTGGGATCCTCACCCACTGGTATATATTGGGATCCTCACCCACTGATATATATTGGGATCCTCACCCACTGGTATATATTGGGATCCCCACCCACTGGTATATATTGGGATCCCCACTCACTGGTATATATTGGGATCCCCACCCACTGGTATATATTGGGATCCTCACCCACTGGTATATATTGGGATCCTCACCCACTGGTATATATTTTTGTATTTTTTTTTAAAGTAATGTAGATTTGTTAACAAATACAGATAACATATGTCAATCAAATCTTGAATGAAATGGATTCCTGTGTAAGCTGAAAATTATATGTGATGCCATTGTCTTAAATCATTACAATACAGTATGGTAAACCCCTGTCTATACTGCATACCTGTCTATAACAAACACCTGTCTATACTAAACACATGTATATTCTAACCACCTGCCTATTCTAACCACCTGTATATACTAAACACCTGTCTATGCTAATCATCTGTCTATTCTAACTACCTGTCTATACCAAACACCTGTCTACTTAACACCTGCCTATTCTTAACACCTGTCTATTCTAATCACCTGTCTATACCAAGCACATGTCTATACTAAACACATATTTATTCTAACCACCTGTCTATACCAAACACCTGTCTATACTAAACACCTGTCTTTTCTAAGCACCTGATTATTCTAAACACCTGTCTATACTAAACACCTGTATATTCTAACCACCTGTCTATTCTAACCACCTATCTATACTATTCTAACCACCTATATATACCAAACACCTGTCTATGCTAAACACCTGTCTATTCTAAACACCTGTCTATACTAATCATCTGTCTATTCTAACTACCTGTCTATACTTAGCACCTGTCTATTCTAAACACCTGACTATACCAAGCACATGTCTATGCTAAACACATGTCTATGCTTAACACCTGCCTATTCTAATTGCCTGTTTATACCAAACACCTGTCTATGCCAAACACCTGTCTATACTAAACACCTGTCTATTCTAAACACCTGACTACCAAGCAGATGTCTATACGAAACACCCGTCTATACTAAACACCTGTCTATTCTAATCACCTGTTTATACCAAACACCTGTCTATACTAAACACCTATCTATACTTAACACCTGTCATTCAAGGGTGTTATTTGTAATGATTTATGTACATTTATATAATTGATTTCATTTTAATTTATTTTTCATACATTAAATAAAGTATTAATTTTACATATTTTAAGCTTGTGCTAACATATGTTGTACTTATCTATCTGGAGATATATTTGTGTTTTTCAGAGCTTATATATATGTGCTTCTGTATATTTATATGTACTTCTGTATATTTATATGTGCTTCTGTATATTTGTATGTATATTTGTATGTACTTCTGTATATAGTATGTACTTCTGTATATATATGTACTTCTGTATATTTGTATGTACTTCTGTATATAGTATGCTTGTGTTGTCACTTTCAGCAATGTTTCAGCTATATTGTGACCTATAGTATGCTTGTGTTGTCACTTTCAGCAATGTTTCAGCTATATTGTGACCTATAGTATGCTTGTGTTGTCACTTTCAGCAATGTTTCAGCTATATTGTGACCTATAGTATGCTTGTGTTGTCACTTTCAGCAATGTTTCAGCTATATTGTGACCTATAGTATGCTTGTGTTGTCACTTTCAGCAATGTTTCAGCTATATTGTGACCTATAGTATGCTTGTGTTGTCACTTTCAGCAATGTTTCAGCTATATTGTGACCACATGACTATATTGTGACCACATGACTTATTAGAGCAGGAAAGACTAGACAGATATAACAAACTGAATATTAGTTTTCATAACACACTACTGACTATTAGAATAAATTGTTTGTGTTATCTACTCTTTAAATCCAGTACTCATTTCTAATATACATAACTGTATCAGTGGCGTAATGGTTAGCATGCTCGCCTCAAGTGTGGTAGATGGTGGGTTCGAGCCCCGGTTGGGTCAAACCAAAGACTATAAAATTAGTCTTTGTTCCTTCTCCGCTAAGCACGCAGCATTAAGAAGAAAGAGCAAAGACTGGTTGGCTCAGAATCAGAATAATGTGTCCGAGTGGAGCGACATGTCTACCCGTGAACTGTTGTTTCAGTAAGCTAGCACTATAAAAATCCAACTCAGCTCTTTGGTCTAGTACCAAGTCTACCTCATCATCATCTCATTGAAAAAGAACTTGTTCTCAGCATGATAGAGCTGAAAAATTGATGAGTGGGTGTTAAACAACAATCACTCACTCACTCTAATATACATTGTTATTACTTTTAAACTTAGATTTCTTGTAAACAATGTGTTCAGTAATTATGGGAATAAAGATATTTTTTTGTAAATTTAGGTTGTTTTTGGTAAATGCCAACTTATTACAGGTGTAACATGGAAAAATTGACATCATAGTAAAAATAGACCTGGTCCAAATTACTACAAAGTTTATTTTCACTTGTTACACAAGAATCACAGTGTTTTACAAACTATTTTTACAATAGATTAATTTTATGACATATCTAGAATACTACATTTATTACAACTATAACAATTTGACAGACAATACAATGAGTGAAAGGAAAATGACAAAAGGACAAACAATGATCTACAAAACACTACACAGAAAACTAAAGATCGAACCCTACTGAAAATCAGGGGTCAACTCAGGTTCTCCGGAGGGGAGAGGAGTTCCTGCTTTACATGTGGGACCCGTCGTGTTATTTTTGTTACAAACCCAGTAATAAGAGATGAAGAGAAAAGACCAGATTGTGATAAAGACAAGCAAAACATATCTATGATCATTCATGACACAGATATTCAGCAAAGGTTAACCAAGGTGGCGGTTATGACTTCAAGTTAACTCCTAGGAACCCATGTTAGCAGCAACCCTCCATCAAGGAAATTATGACAGGAACCACAAGCTCTGGGATATTGAATGAACTACAAAATATGACAGACATGTACCAGGTACTTCATACACATATTAGGACTGACATGTACCAGGTATTATCAAATAACTTGCATTTGTTATTGTTTGATGTTTTGAAATAATCTGTTTTAATAGTAACCACAAATCACTCCCTGAGTATGTTAACATGGGCAGAATTAACCAGCAATACTTCAGACTAATAGTGAAAGTATGTCCCCTGACATATGTTGATTCCATGTTCCATAAATATTTGTATTCTTCTAAATAATAAATAATTATATAGCACTATTCCTTTCTAAATTATAAACATGTATTATCATAACTTGTTTTTTCTTATTTTTCTCGTGAAATTCTAATTATCACGTTATATATATATAGTCTTATGCTTAGAATCTATGATCTAATGAATAAACTTAAGCTTAAATCAAATTTTGACCTCATATTTTGAGAAAGGGTCAGATTCGTCTCGACTTGTGCTAACTATTACATGTGTTAAAATACCATGAATATCGGTAAAAGACTGTTTGTTAAAAGTCCGATTATATATAAACCATACCGTTCTATATATATTTAGAAAGCAAGGTTATTCAACCATGAAATAAAATCATTCATACTTTAAATGGAAAAAATTAACTATTTATGAAATCACAAATCACCCATGACGGCGACGAACAAACAATATATTTATTTATAATATGTGGGATCATTGACTAAGAAGTAAGAATTATGAAGAAGAATTGGGATGTGTACTAGATAAATATGACATGGAAATGTTTGTTTTATATGAGGAAAATAACGAGACTGGCAACTGTCGCTGTCCCGGGTAGTGTTGTTGTTTATGAGACAAGAAAGTCCAACAGAAGAGGGTTCGCCCCGTGGATTATGGACCCGGATAGTTCGACTATCACAAAATGGGATAATGACTGGGACAGGTATTGAATTATTATTATTTAATATTAGATGTAAAATCGCCGATGACATGTTATCACAATATCAATCAAAGGAACGATTTGATTACTGCCCAGTGATTTCCTGTTTAGTGTGATACTAAGAATTGGTTGAGAAATAAGGTTAGCTACTTTTTTTTTAAACATATTCATCCAATCTTAAGTGGTGTTTGGAGAATAGCGTGTAAACAAAGTGTTGGCATACATAATTTAAATAAACCACTTTGGGTTAATATAATGTTATGGTTGAATGATTGATTGTTGTTTAACATTAAGTGTGAGCAGTATATTTCAGTTACAACCATGGCGGGAACAAGTGTCAGTTACAACCATGGCGGGAACAAGTTCAGTTACAACCATGGCGGGAACAAGTTCAGCTACAACCATGGCGGGAACAAGTGTCAGTTAAAACCATGGCGGGAACAAGTGGCAGTTACAACCATGGCGGGAACAAGTGGCAGTTACAACCATGGCGGGAACAAGTGTCAGTTACAACCATGGCGGGAACAAGTTCAGTTACAACCATGGCGGAAACAAGTTCAGTTACAACCATGGCGGGAACAAGTTCAGCTACAACCATGGCGGGAACAAGTATCAGTTACAACCATGGCGGGAAGAAGTGTCAGTTACATCCATGGCGGGAACAAGTTCAGTTACAACCATGGCGGGAACAAGTTCAGTTACAACCATGGCGGGAACAAGTTCAGTTACAACCATGGCGGAAACAAGTTCAGCTACAACCATGGCGGGAACAAGTGTCAGTTACAACCATGGCGGAAACAAGTTCAGCTACAACCATGGCGGGAACAAGTTCAGTTACAACCATTTTGAAGCTATTATATTCTATCCTTGATTTCCGCTTCCTTTCCACCTGACTCGCAGCACCTTCCACTCTCGGTCCTAAGTTTCGCGACTCCCGGATCCACACCATTCTGTCTACCCCAGGGGCGGATCCCCACCATTCTGTCTACCCCAGGGGCTGATCCCACCATTCTCTCTACCCCAGGGGCGGATTCCCACCATTCTGTCTACCCCAGGGGCGGATCCCCACCGTTCTGTCTACCCCTGGGGCGGATCCCCATCATTATGTCTACCCCAGGGGAGGATCCCCACCATTCTGTCTACCCCAGTGGCGGATCCCGACCATTCTGTCTACCCCAGGGGCGGATCTCCACCATTCTGTCTACCCCAGGGGCGGATCCCCACCATTCTGTCTACCCATTCCTATAATGACATATATAATACACCTACAATAATTATCATTTATCTTTTCTTTTTCACAGAAGAGACAATGGAAGTTTAGTCAACACAAACAAAGATTCAAACCAACATGCGTACGTACCAACATCAAACAGACACATATTCTTGATTCGACATGGGCAGTACAATGTAGAGGGGGAGGTCGACAAGAACCAAGGGTTAACTAATCTTGGTACGTATAACAGCCAATGAAAGGAAAATCACCAAACCTCACAAATGCTTGTTTCTGTGTTTAATTCGATTTTGGACTTGTTGTCCTTATGAACTTTAACATCTTCCGTCGGCTTTGTTGAGTCCTAATTCTAACATGACGTCCTTCTTTCGCTTTGTAAACAAACGAGCAATTTATCGATTAAGTATAATCTTATTAGCGCGTGCGCTGGTCCATGTGGCTGACTTTCCCGTCGTAAATGTACGTGTTGATGAATCATCGTCTGTTCGAATTTGGCAGCATAAATTGTGTGCGACATTGTCCGCAAGCGTAAATTTTTTTATCGTCTTCCAATCAAAGTATACTACCGTATTTGTACTCTTAGACATAAACAATACTGTTTTACATCTCAGTAACAAACACTCATTCTGTAATATAGTTGATAAGATGTACAATATTGTTGCACCTTCAGATTTTCTCTATGGATTATAAAATCACACAGTATTTATTTTTGCCAAGAATAGACTAGTATCAGGTCAATCATTGTGTATTTATGGGGTGAATACTCTGAATTATACGAAGATACTGACGTTTTCGGATATAAACTTAATCATTTTGTCGCCAAGCTGCAATTAGAAATATCATTCATTTATAGGAAAAGAGCAAGCATTGATGGTGGGCAAAAGACTAAGAGAATATGGTTATAAGTACACACGTATTGTAAGTTCTAGTTTAAAAAGAGCTAAAGAAACCACGAGTATTATACAGGAAAGTCTAGAATCAGTTAAACACGAGGAAACAGACTTACTGACGGAGGGAGCACCAATGAAACCAGAACCACCGGTAGAGTGGAGCATAGATAAAGATGTAGGTATTATAAACGTACTCTAATTGACCACAATCCATATCCTCCTCTTAATCCTTGGCTGAGGGGAGGAGGCGGGTTATAACTCTTGTCTAGCGAATATGCAAATTAGCTAGTCTGTATAACACATCCGATTTATAGATTATCAACGTACTATTCAATGTTTACGTATGTCAACTGTGGGGTTAATCCCTTTGACTTGTGAACTGTGGGGTCAATCCCTTTGATTTGTGAACTGCGGGGTCAATCCTTTTACTAGAATAGTATATGTCAATGTTTTCTGCCAGAACTCTCTTTTCGTTTTCACTTACTACAGTGCCATTGTAATTAGTTCTTACAATAACTGTAAGATAAAACCTTTGGTCCTTTGTTTGTATAAGTTCTAATGTATATAAGTGTAAGAAAATATTATTATTTCAATTGTTCTTGCACAATAATCCGGCTGTTAGACAATAAATTGTAAAGACACTATTCACTTGCCAAAACGTTAAAAGATAGATGTACATGTAATTAATTTGAAACTGAAATTTAATCGATTTGATTTGGTTTCTGGTGTTTAACGCCACATACAGCAATATTTCAGCCATATCGTGGCGGTAAGTTTTTTTGGTTGAGGAAACCGGAGGACCCGGAGAAAACCACCAACCTTCGCAATTCACTGACAAACTTTATCACATAATGTTGTATCGAGTACACCTCGCCATGAACGGGATTCGAAATCACAACGTTTATAGCGGTGACAGGCACTGATTACACAGGTAGTTGTAAATCCAATTACCATGTGGTCATGACCACGACGACCCGTAATGTATGATAGTAGGTAAAGTAATCAACAAGTTTTTAAGGTACAGCTTCCACAATAACTAAAACATTTGGACGACTGCTTACCCACCTGCCGGGCGGATATTACCAATCTAATAGTGTGATCTGTCCATAAAAAAAACCGGCTATGAAGTTCAAAATGCATTTATGAAAAGGAATGCCTGTCTCTATCTGTAGTAGTCTTTTTTATAAACAATGGGATACAATTTCAGCAATAACTTATAGATATTTTTACGAGTTTATTTTATATTCATTTTTACTTGTAGCCTTTTTACCAAGACAGTGTCAGGATTGAAGCAGCATTTAGACGCTTTGTACACAGAGCAGAACCAACACAAAAAGAAGATAGTTATGAAATTTATGTTTGTCATGCTAACGTTATACGATATTTTGTTATTAGGTAACTTTTCTATTGTAGAAGTCATATCAAATGATCATGGATGTTTAATACCAGTTATCACATATTTATAAGTAATAACGTCAATTTTGCTCATACGTAAACACCGGAAGTGCCACAGCGATATCTGCCATCGGGGCAAAACTCTGATAACACGATATCAAGCCTCTCGTGAGCCCCATGACGTCACTTCCGCCCAACTGTTAATTGTCGTTTGGAAAATGTCGACGTTCAGCGAGGAAATATTTGTTGGCGTTTCGGAAGCAGAACCTTTAACCGATATTGATCACTGACTCATATCCATAAGTTTGGTGTCTGTGTGGGAAGTTAAATTTGTTCTTTTTAATTCAATGTTGAAATATGTGATAAATAGATTAATGCATGCCTTTTTCCATATTAGGACTGTTATCATCCCTCGACCGATATCAACCCTCGGGCTAAAGCCCTCTGGCCGATATCGATCTCTCGGGATGATAACAGTCTTGATATGGAAAAGGGCATGCATTAATCTATAATTTATGTCAAATCAAATTTATTGATGAAGGAAAACCATCTTCACCAGCCAAGGGTTAGATCAACATCATATCTTCTTCACTCTTGGAAGCGTTAGCCTGATTTTGGTGGTCACACGGTGACGGTTTTAGCTAGATCCAGAAATCGATAGCTACAACCAATCAGAATGCCTGTTGCCAAAAAAAACACGTGTTTTACAGGAACATGCTAACATAATACGGACCCGTGGTTTGCTTTGTCATTAAAGACTGGCAAAATAAGCACATGCTATTTTGGGGGATAGACGAATTTAGTGTTTTCAGTTAGTTGTGTACATATGACATGTGGTGAAATGAATGTCCTGTGCTGATTTACTAACTACTAGTACAATCAGTGTCTATCACCACTAAAGCCGTGAGTTCGAATACTGCACTCGATACAACTCTATGTGATTAAGTTTGTCAGTGACTTTCGGCAGATTGGTGGTTTTCTCCGAGTACTCCACGGTTTCCTCCACCAATAAAACTGACCGCCACGATATAACTGAAATATTGTTGAAAAGGGCGTAGGAGACAGACTATAAGGAGAAAACAACAGAATTACCGCAGATCACTGACAACTTTTAAATTATTACGTGAAGTTGTATCGACTACATCCCACCACGGCGGAAATCGAACCCGTAACTCTAGTGACATTAATTGCATTTTGATATAAAAATAAACTATTATAATATCAAAACGTTGGGAACTCGTCGGGGGTGTAATGGTTAGCGAGCCCCGGTCGGGTCAAACCAGTCTATAAATTTGGTATTAGCTGCTTCTCCGCTACGCATGCAGTATTAAAGGAACGAGAAGTTAAACTGTTTTTTTTCGGAATCGGGGTAGTGTGTCAGAGAGAAGCGACATGCCTGCACGTATCACAAAAGACATCGGCTATCAAACTCATTCTCTTTAGCGAACCGTGGCGTATGTCCATGGTTACATAAAGTCCTATTTAAGTTGTCATTTGAATACTTTTCTTTCTTAAAATAGTGCATGTGAAATTTATTCCTATTAAATATGGTCCATGGACTTGTCACTTAAATATTACTAATAACTTTATTTCACAAATAACAAATTTCACACCAGGACTTTTTTTTTACTGTTGCACAATTTATCTTATTATACCTCACTAACTTCTCATTGGCTTAAATTAAATCACATGATCTGAAACAATTTTAATGTTTTGTGAAAATTAACCCAAACGGGAAACAACTAATTGTTTACCGGGTAACAACCCTATTGTTCACCGGTAAACAACCCATTGCGTGCATTTAACATTTGTTAAAAATTTGTCAAAAGTTATTAAGCACACATTTTGTTTAAATACATGTATTTATTTAAATGCCCAATCCTTGGTCTGTTGTTCGGTATAATAAAACAGTTATTGCCTTGAATGGATTGTAAACATCAGAATTGTTAACCCTCAAGGGGTTGTTTCAATCGGGCAAAAGCCCTGGGGAAAACAACCCCCTTCAGGTTAACAATTCTAGATGTTTACATCCATTGAAGGCAATAACTGTGTAATGTTACTTCTTAACATTTAACATAGCATAAACATTACAGATCTCTACAACTACCTCCACAAGCATGGCTAAGGATGACGTTAAATCATGGTAGTATAACATGGTTAACAGTCCACCCGACTGGAGAGGTTACTCTTCGAAGATTAGGAGACACGGGGTTTATGCCTGTAAGTTTTTAAATTTTAGATTAGAGGAAAGCAAGTAAGATAACCAATTCAACTATTTTCATTTTCATTTTTTTCTTTTGTATTTTTAGGACAAAAAAAAAGATAAAAACAAAGGAAAAATCTTTCTTTAATAGGATTACACTTGTATATTAGTTTTTGGCATTAATATACATTTCAGTTTAAATCTAAGTTGTAAATGTCCGTTTTGACAAAGTTTTAACGAAGAACAACATACTTTACTGACCGTCTGTTACAAGTTTGATGCTCCTTGTAGAAAAACTGTACCGGTGGTGTAATGCTTAATCATTCTCTATCCAGAGTTGCCGTTCCTGCTACGCTGCACAACATCTCTGTCAACGCCCATTTTACAAGATTTTTGTAAAATGTAGAAACAGTAAAAAAAATGTACTTAAAATTGTTTTAATTACTGTAAATATGAAATAAAGATGAAAATAAATCACTCATTTCAAATCAATTCTCTCTTAAAAATGATTTCCCGCCCAATTCTTGGAGAACTATTTTGCGGAGGTAAAAATTAAAAACTTAAAAACTGTTTCTAAATTTTACAAAAATCTTGTAAAATGGGCGTTGACAGAGATGCAGTGTAGCGTAGCAGGAACGACAACTCTGGATAGAGAAGATGCTTAATGTGTTCGCCTCGAGTGCGGTAGATCGTGGGTTCGAGCTCTGATCAATTCAAACTAAAAATTATAAAATTGGTATTTGCTGCTTCTCCGATCAGCACGGATCATGTAACAAGTAAGATCAAAGGTTGGCTGGCTTGGAATTGGGATATTGTGTCCGAGTGGAGCGACATGTCTACCACACACTAATGTTTCAATGAGTCAAGTGTGTTGGTCTACTAGGACCAATCGTCATCGCTATCATCATCATCGTCATCTCATTGAAATATAGCTGGTTCACACGCTGCTATACCTAAAAAGTTAAACAACACTTACACACCTATATAGAAACTATGGAACCCCGATAAAGACATTTCTTGATATTATTTATAGCTTCAGAATAATGGAAGAATCGTATACATGTAGTTGCCATATTATGTGGACTTTATCATTGTGCATTTACTTATTCTTTTTATCAATTTCTGTTCCAGGTCGAGTTTTGTACAACTTATAATTTTCCTGAAGATGTTGTTGATTAAAGGTGATACCTGTGGAGTTTATAGTACATTGTAGTAAAATACATACCCCAAAAAACGTGCAAAGAAAAACTTGTAGAATTAAATGTTTAAACCAATAAACTAGAAAACTAATTTTCAAAACTTTCTTCCTGTGACTAAAAAAATCACCAAATGTTCTATTGTAAATATTATTTTTATACATTTTATTAGTACATAAAACTAAAAGAATTATAACTACATTATTCATTTTGAATGTCTACTTCCGACTTGACATTAAGACATTCATATCATTATTCATTTTGAATATCTATTTCCGACTTGACATTAAGACATTCATATCATTATTCATTTTGAATATCTACTTCCGACTTGACATTAAGACATTCCCGTCATTATTCATTTTGAATATCTACTTCCGACTTGACATTAAGACATCCCTGTCATTATTCATTTTGAATGTCTACTTCTGACTTGACGTTGACACAATCATGTGACTCTGTAACACCGTCTTCTGGTTCAGTATGTTCTGACTTTATATAAACGTCTTCAGTAAAGTCTGCATTGTTCATATCAATCTCCTTCAGATCTCCAGAGAATTCTGTCAGATCTATGAATGACCCCGCCTCGGAGATTTCAATACTTAGATCTGACGAGCCACGCTTTCTTCTTTGTTGAATTTTGCCTAGTCTCTTGTCTAGAAGGTACTTCCTTCTATTCTGAAGAGCTTCTCTTAACCTCGTAAATAAAATATTCTGACTGTTTGAAAGTTGTGGTGCTAAAGAAACGATAAATTTGTAGAATTCTTTTCTTTGTGGTAGTGATATTTCGTGCAGACAAGGTGCATCTTTCCAGACACCTGCAGAATGTGCAGCATTTCTGATTAGTATTCCACCCAATCTCTGGGCTTCAGTTGGCTTCGAAAAACGTGACCTTTTTGATAACAGTTCATCTGCTGAAAATGACTTGACTTTTTGTGACATAATATTCCAAGCATACGTACAATCATAATTCAAACCATAAATGTTGGACCCACCAAGTTGTGGCCCGGGATGGGTTATAGATGGCCCGGGGTGGGCTGTAGACGTCGATTGAACAGTACTGGAATTCTGAGAAGACACAGATACATTTGACCATTTAGTTTTCGATAAATGGTCTGCAGACGTGTGTTTATTTGAAAGTGACACTAATGCATCAACTGCGCAGTCGTAAATGTTTCTTTGGTTATCATCGACATTGCCGTGAGATTTTCTAGCACTAGCAGGTCTGTATTCATCAGTACTTGAAACTCTTTCATTCATTAATTCTTTAGAAGGTGATTTTACTTCATAATTTTCTGTTTTCTTGACAGGAGAAGAAACTGTGTGGGTAGGAGGTACAAAAGCTTGGTTTTTATGAATCTGTAAAGGAACAACGCCGCTATTTTCTTCTTTCACAAGGGAAATAACTCGACGATTTTGTTGCTGGTGGTGTTGACTATAAACAGCTCCATGTGAACTAATCACGTGTTTGTTTGGAACTGGTCCTACTTTAGTGGGAGGACTAAATTGTTGTTCGTAGGTTTTATTTATTGTTGAACTTTGAACTTGGTGTGTCTGATGCGTAGATGTTTGTAGTCTGGTAGGGGAGACAACCGCTGGCGTTGTTTGACTATCGGTTGATTTTTGTTCTCTTAGTGCTTTTCGTATTGTAAATCTGTCTTTAAAAACAGAAAATGCATCCTGAATATCATCTTCACAAAATTCAAGCAGCATCTGTCCTGTTATTTCATTATCTGAAAATATATCAAGATGGAATAATATCAATTTCTTTATTATGCAAAAAATTTACATCCATATTTGGGTGAATATTTGTTTAATGTCAAGTGTACAATATTTCAGCTATATTTATTTATAACAAGAACAAGTTGAAAGAATACTCCTCGTGAAGGTAGAGGGCTGGTACCCATCCATTTGCAAAAAAAATTAGACTTACATAATAATAATGTTCATGTATTCAGCTATGATTTAACATACTTCCAAATTTAAATCGTTATAATGTGAGATGTCATTTTTATGGAGGAAATCTGAGTAACGAGAAAACGATCGACCTGTCATAAGTCGCCGACAAACTTAACCACACAAAAAGTTGTATCGAGTACACCTTACCACGAACAGGACTCGAACTGACAACTTTAATCTGATAGGTACTGAGTGATTGCATATTTGATGTAAATCAAGAATTAATACAAGTGACTTTCTTATTAATATTATAACATTACCATGTTCACTTCCATCTAGTATCGACTTTAACTCTGCTTCTATCATTTTCATATTAGATTTAAGGGCCCGGGTGGCTCAATGAGTTAGGTAGCTGGATTACCTAACAACTCATACAAGCCTATCACCAATACGACGTGGGTTCGCGCCCGGCTTTGTAAATTACAAAAAAAAAGTGCATTCGACTCGCAGCCGCAAGTGATAAAGCTTACCAGTTGCTTACCCATGGTCAGTGGTTCTCTCCGGGTACTCCGGCTTCTTCCACCACTAACACTGGTCGCCATGATATAGCTGGACTATTGCTGAAAGTGGCGTTAACCACCAAAAATCAATCAATCAATCATATTAGATTTTAGAACAGTTCTAACGATATGGTATTTTTTTGTTTTTCATGTTTTTTTTTCAATAAATTGTTGCTATGAATTATGAAATATTGACTGACCGTTTATATTTATTATCCCCATGCTGTGCAAGATACGAGAGGCTTGGTGTTGTCATTAGTTCACCTCTATAGGTAAAATGTTTTAAAGGTAAAATATGGTTAAAATCCAATCTAATTAAAATAAGACGTTTGTTGTATCTTTTTTTTTTTTTACATTTTGGCGATACACTATAAAAAAAACTAGTGTATGGCCAAAGAATAAATGTTAATAAAAATCACAATAAACGCCTACTTTAATTAGACTGGTTTCAGGTATCGACTTCTCTGTACATTTTGAGAGGCTAAAAACTCCGAAAGAATGCTCTCTTTATGTCAATCAATCAATAAATCAATCAATATAATGCAAATATAACTGTTCCACAAGATAAAGAACAGTTTAATATAATCATAGAAAATCCAATTAAAATAATAGGAGAGTCAGTCTCCATTATGTTACAAGAAGAGTTTGAAGATACCAAAGGTCGGAATCCGTATATTGAATAGAAACAGACAACACAATGACCAAAAGAAAAGGTACAAAAGGACAAACAACGATCTACAAAATATAAATAATGATATAAAACTAAAGATCGAGTATCACGAACCCCACTAAAATCCGGGGGTGAACTCAGGTGCTCCGGAAGGGTAATCAGTTCCTGCTCCACTAGTGACACCCGTCGTGTTAATCTAGTTGCAAACCCGGTGATAAGTCATGAATGAGGAAAGGACTGGGAAGCGTTATGACAAGTGGAACATGTATGTCATTTGTGACACAGATACGGGTATTCCATAACGGTCAACAAAGTCATGGTGGCGACCGTAAAACTTTCGAAGTGATGACTTCAACTTAACTAAGAGGAACCCTTGGTTGAGTAGCTTCCTTGTTAGCAGCAACCCTCTATCAAGGAAATCCTGATAGGAACGACAAACTCTGGAATATCGTATCAACTGAGAGATGTACTCCATATGCAGATGCTGCTGGAATGTTGCTATTGTATATGAATGGAAAGTTCAACACTGGTTTTATGTCGTTCTCATCATGCTTGAAACGAGTGCCGAGTACTGAGTAGTGAAGCAGAGGCGTCTCAAATCGTTATCTTTACTGACTTTACTTCCCTCTCAACTTGTTTTTAGTTGTTCACGTACCCATCAGAGTCTGCACATATATTCAACGTGTTACGTCTATGAGAGATGAGGACACTAGTACTACAGTTCAAACACGTCTGTAGCGAATGATGCATACATTTTATATTTGCTATTTTGGGACATTAGTTACCATAAACATTATACTGTAGAAAAAGGGGGGTACAGAATACCATCTACCCCTTCCTAGACCCCACTGTCTCACACAACACCCCCTAAGACCTCCTTTATTAATACAGTAATACCATCTACCCCTTCCTAGACCCCCCTGTCTCACACAACACCCCCTAAGACCTCCTTTATTAATACAGTACATATCTTACCTGTTATACTTTTTTGTCCAGTCTCAGACAACCCTTTACTCGCCAGGAACAAGGACAGCTCTTTATAATTCATCCTCCATAGTACACCCATGGCTGACTCTCTAACGTTATCAATGAATTAGGTCACCCTGTAGTTAATGTCTTTGTTCAGATACACCAATAATCTTAATATCTGTCTATATTCTGTTTTACTTAAATGTCCATGATACAAATACAATTATATCCCTGCATTATGTACATGTAAAATGTAATCATGTTTAAGTTATAAGTGTCCAACTATGAATCTGTAATACGGTGAACAAACAATGATAAAACGTAATGGCCATGAACTATGACTAAAATTAATAGGTTTGCGAACATATAATTATAGTCTATTTCATACTTGTCATAAAATCAATACTTGAGGCCATTACATTACATGATATATAGTCTGTTTTTAATCAATCTTGATATTGTGTCTGTAAATCAATATGTTAATACTGTCATTAAAAAACAATTATATTTGTACTTTAGATTAATAGTTAGGATATGTTAAAATAAGAAATATTTATTTCTCAATAAAGTGAATGATTAATAAAATACTTGAGATAGATCTGGAGGTTTCGTCAGAAAACCTCAAATTAAACGACAGCAAATAATATTGTTACATGTGTATATATGTTACAGTAAATAAGCGTAACCAGTAATTACACGTAAAAACTGAAAAACAGTAAATACACGTAATCCCTAATTTCCTTAGTAATTACTCGTATTTACTGAAAATGTTCAGGAATTACACGTAATTACTAGCAAAAATTTCAAGTTTTACGCTTATTTACTGACTGATCATTACATCTTGTAAACAGTGTTCTAAGCATCTATTAATATAAAGAAAAAAATAGGGATATTAAATATTTTACTCGCGTTTTTAATTTGGTATTTAAAATGTTATACTTCTTAAAAAAGGAATTCGTATTCGTCAAAATTTAAGGGAAGATTATTATTATTTAGACAGGTATATATACTTTATTATATTTGTTCAGTCATTTTAATATGCTTGGAATCAGGATAATGTGTCCTAGTGAGGTGACATGTTTATCCGCGGAATGTTATCTCAGTCAGCTAGCACTATAAAACTCCAACTAAGTGTGTTGGTATAATACAAAGCGAACCTCTTTATTATCTCATTGAAAAAAGTCACTTGTTCTCTCCATGATTATATAGAGGAAATAACACATGTGGGGTTTAAAGTGAGACGGGGGAGGGGGGGGGGGGGGATAGACTTCTCAAAGGGGGCATCTTCCATATTGTATTGGTAAGCCAGCTTGTACTTCGATGATCCCGCAGCCTTTATAAATATTTGTATTTTTAGAAATACCTACACATGTGATATATTTCCTGGTAAGTTCCGTGTTGCTCATCGTTTTAGTTTTCAGCGCTGTGTTTTTTTGTTTTTTGTTTTTGTCTTCGTTCTGTGTCTTCTGTACACGATGTTGCTAGTTTCTCTGGTTTGTCCATTCTTCATTGTACATTCAGTTTTCTTTGTCTTCGTTCTGTGTCTTCTGTACACGATATTGCTAGTTTCTCTGGTTTGTCCATTCTTCATTGTACATTCAGTTTTCTTTGTCTTCGTTCTGTGTCTTCTGTACACGATATTGCTAGTTTCTCTGGTTTGTCCATTCTTCATTGTACATTCAGTTTTCTTTGTCTTCGTTCTGTGTCTTCTGTACACGATGTTGCTAGTTTCTCTGGTTTGTCCATTCTTCATTGTACATTCAGTTTTCTTTGTCTTCGTTCTGTGTCTTCTGTACACGATGTTGCTAGTTTCTCTGGTTTGTCCATTCTTCATTGTACATTCAGTTTTCTTTGTCTTCGTTCTGTGTCTTCTGTACACGATGTTGCTAGTTTCTCTGGTTTGTCCATTCTTCATTGTACATTCAGTTTTCTTTGTCTTCGTTCTGTGTCTTCTGTACACGATGTTGCTAGTTTCTCTGGTTTGTCCATTCTTCATTGTACATTCAGTTTTCTTTGTCTTCGTTCTGTGTCTTCTGTACACGATGTTGCTAGTTTCTCTGGTTTGTCCATTCTTCATTGTACATTCAGTTTTCTTTGTCTTCGTTCTGTGTCTTCTGTACACGATGTTGCTAGTTTCTCTGGTTTGTCCATTCTTCATTGTACATTCAGTTTTCTTTGTCTTCGTTCTGTGTCTTCTGTACACGATGTTGCTAGTTTCTCTGGTTTGTCCATTCTTCATTGTACATTCAGTTTTCTTTGTCTTCGTTCTGTGTCTTCTGTACACGATGTTGCTAGTTTCTCTGGTTTGTCCATTCTTCATTGTACATTCAGTTTTCTTTGTCTTCGTTCTGTGTCTTCTGTACACGATGTTGCTAGTTTCTCTGGTTTGTCCATTCTTCATTGAACATTCAGTTTTCTTTGTCTTCGTTCTGTGTCTTCTGTACACGATGTTGCTAGTTTCTCTGGTTTGTCCATTCTTCATTGTACATTCAGTTTTCTGTCTTCGTTCTGTGTCTTCTGTACACGATGTTGCTAGTTTCTCTGGTTTGTCCATTCTTCATTGTACATTCAGTTTTCTTTGTCTTCGTTCTGTGTCTTCTGTACACGATGTTGCTAGTTTCTCTGGTTTGTCCATTCTTCATTGTACATTCAGTTTTCTTTGTCTTCGTTCTGTGTCTTCTGTACACGATGTTGCTAGTTTCTCTGGTTTGTCCATTCTTCATTGAACATTCAGTTTTCTTTGTCTTCGTTCTGTGTCTTCTGTACACGATGTTGCTAGTTTCTCTGGTTTGTCCATTCTTCATTGTACATTCAGTTTCTTTGTCTTCGTTCTGTGTCTTCTGTACACGATGTTGCTAGTTTCTCTGGTTTGTCCATTCTTCATTGTACATTCAGTTTTCTTTGTCTTCGTTCTGTGTCTTCTGTACACGATGTTGCTAGTTTCTCTGGTTTGTCCATTCTTCATTGTACATTCAGTTTTCTTTGTCTTCGTTCTGTGTCTTCTGTACACGATGTTGCTAGTTTCTCTGGTTTGTCCATTCTTCATTGAACATTCAGTTTTCTTTGTCTTCGTTCTGTGTCTTCTGTACACGATGTTGCTAGTTTCTCTGGTTTGTCCATTCTTCATTGTACATTCAGTTTTCTTTGTCTTCGTTCTGTGTCTTCTGTACACGGTGTTGCTAGTTTCTCTGGTGTGTTCATTCTTCATTGAACATTCAGTTTTCTTTGTCTTCGTTCTGTGTCTTCTGTACACGATGTTGCTAGTTTCTCTGGTTTGTCCATTCTTCATTGAACATTCAGTTTTCTTTGTCTTCGTTCTGTGTCTTCTGTACACGATGTTGCTAGTTTCTCTGGTTTGTCCATTCTTCATTGTACATTCAGTTTTCTTTGTCTTCGTTCTGTGTCTTCTGTACACGATGTTGCTAGTTTCTCTGGTTTGTCCATTCTTCATTGTACATTCAGTTTTCTTTGTCTTCGTTCTGTGTCTTCTGTACACGATGTTGCTAGTTTCTCTGGTTTGTCCATTCTTCATTGTACATTCAGTTTTCTTTGTCTTCGTTCTGTGTCTTCTGTACACGATGTTGCTAGTTTCTCTGGTTTGTCCATTCTTCATTGAACATTCAGTTTTCTTTGTCTTCGTTCTGTGTTTTCTGTACACGATGTTGCTAGTTTCTCTGGTTTGTCCATTCTTCATTGTACATTCAGTTTTCTTTGTCTTCGTTCTGTGTCTTCTGTACACGATGTTGCTAGTTTCTCTGGTTTGTCCATTCTTCATTGAACATTCAGTTTTCTTTGTCTTCGTTCTGTGTCTTCTGTACACGATGTTGCTAGTTTCTCTGGTTTGTCCATTCTTCATTGTACATTCAGTTTTCTTTGTCTTCGTTCTGTGTCTTCTGTACACGATGTTGCTAGTTTCTCTGGTTTGTCCATTCTTCATTGTACATTCAGTTTTCTTTGTCTTCGTTCTGTGTTTTCTGTACACGATGTTGCTAGTTTCTCTGGTTTGTCCATTCTTGATTGAGCATTCAGTTTTCTGTAACGTTTAGTATACTATAGAATTATTTTCATTTTTCAAAAATATACATCTGACAATAAGTATAAGCGTAAACTTTCGATTTTCCAAAAACAGGATCATCTAGATTTAATAGCAATTGATGAGTAATGCGAAATCAACTGATATGAAACACACCCAATCAAATTTCGCAAATTTACAAATAATAACAAACAGTCATTAATAATAAATATTCGCTTTGCATAATGTCTCATTTCATGTCATTACAGATTCCATTTTATATGTTTTTTTGTCTTATGTGAATAGAATAAAATATGTAATGTTAATAGCACGGTTTTCCGAGTCATACGGGTTAAACAATCGAACGCGAAGCATTCATGTTACAAGAATATGTATATTATGTCACAGTAGTCGAACCACATCGGTGGTTTCTGTTTCTGCCTGGTAATGGCCACAATCTCTAGCTGATTATAATGCCATGACATAGGTGCGCATACGGACCCCCCCCCCCCCCCCAAAAAAAAACAATGTAAGAATTATAATTCATCTTTGTCAGTGAGGCTTTGAAGGCCTCGACTGACGGCGCTGTTACTACCCCATGGGGAGGGAGGGCGTTCCAGTCCCTGATCGTACGTGGGAAGAACGAATACTTCCAATAGTCGCTGGCTGCTGATGGTATCTGGAAGTTTTTGTCGTGCATGTTTCTCGACAGTTGTTTGGGTGGTATTAGACGTCCTTCCTTTGGAATAGCTACTTTCTCATTGGTGATCTTGTACA